>APFE030260713.1:219301-415237 GCA_000404065.3 Pinus taeda | reverse complement strand
AAGGCAATCAAAAGGGCTAGTGTTGAAGTAGCTTCTAGGGTCCAATCCCCAATTAACTAGGTTCTTAGAGCAAAGAGAAACCCTCTCATTGCCCCCCCCAAGATTTGTCTCGCTTTCAATTGTAGGGGTCTAGCCAACCCAAACAAAAAGTTGACTCTCAAGAGACTATGCCTATCTGAAAAACTAGACGCAATATTCTTACAAGAAACTCTAGGAGAAGGTCATCAAATCAATAAGCTCTTATTAAGTTTTCTTCCAGATTGGGACTTTCACTTTCTAGATGTGAAGGGCCACTCTGGCGGTTGTGCTTTGGGTTTTAATAACGATCCACAAAAATCCTCAATGTCTGGGGAGAAGAAGGTCTACTTGGGGCTGATATCTCATCGATGGAGTTCAACAAACCTTTTAGGATTATCAATATTTATGGACCTTGTCAAAATAGAGAAGTCTACTGGAATAGGATTTTGGAGGCTGATTTTATGAATCAAGAGAATATAATCACTGGTGGAGATCTAAATTTCTCTCTTGGTTTAGCTGAATCTTGGGGTTCCAGGGGTCAAAGCGATCATCTCACGGCCTTTTTGAAAACTTGTTGGACTCCCATGACTTTCTAAATATTGACCCTATAAAGCTTAATCCAACTTGGAGGAACTGTAGAATGGGGACTAAAGCCCTCGATAGAAGGTTGGACCGTTTTTTTATCAAAGCCCCCCTCATGGAAAGTTTAAATTTGTTTCGTCAATGGGTGGGGAGTAGTGGGATATCTGATCACTCTCCCATATTTTTGGAGCTCAAGGGTAACTCTTCTAAACCCCCATCACCTTTCAAATTCAAATCCTCTTGGCTACTGGAGTTGAGTTTTCAGAATTTGGTCTTGGCTTCTTGGATCCATTGCTCTCAGGAAGAGCTCTCCTCTCCAGGGGAGGTTTTTGTGAAGAATTTAGTAGCCTTAAAAGCCAAATCAATAACCCGGGCCAAAGAAAAACAAAGGAAAGAAGATGAATACCTACAAAGGATTGAAATGGCTCTCTTAACATTCGAATAATCAGTCCCCAATGGAACGATCTTGGCTAAACAAAAGAGTCAGTTGGTTCAGCTTGAAAGTAAAAGAATTAAACTTCTGCACTCAAAAGAAGAAACCTGGAGACTCAAGAGAAGAGAAATTTGGCTTCAAGAAGGTGATGAAAACTCAAAATTTTTTCAACAATATGCAAGGGGCTGGAAAGCCATCAACACAATTTGGGAATTACAAGATATTGAAGGAGGAAAGCGAGTACTTTCGAGAAATTGGCTAACATGGGGATTAGACACTTCTATGATATTTACAAAGCCCCCATTGGAATAACTCTTCCAAGAATCATTTGCACAGCTGAAGCTCTGCCCAGATTTATCGAACCGGATGAAATTGAAGATCTAAACTCCCAGGTTTCTAGAGAAAAGCTAGAAGCAATGCTGAAGTGCTTTAAAAAGGATAAGAGCCCGAGGCCTGATGGGTGGTTGGTTGAATTCTACAGCTCCTTTTTTGAATTAATTAGAGATGATCTCCTCTAGACCATTAAAGAATGTCGAAAATCTGGCGGAATTTTGGAGGCTTTCAATTCGACCTTCCTGGCCCTTATCCCTAAATCTGACAACCCTTCCTCCTTTGATGATAACAGGCCCATTTCCCTCTGCAATATCATTTACAAAATCATTTCCAAAACAATTTCTCTTCGCATTAAGCCCTTCCTCTCCCGAATTACATCCAAGGAACAATTCGCCTTTCTCAGCCATCGCCAAATCCATGAAGCTATTGGTACCGCTCAGGAAGCCCTTCA
Source organism: Pinus taeda (assembly GCA_000404065.3). Classification (NCBI taxonomy): domain Eukaryota; kingdom Viridiplantae; phylum Streptophyta; class Pinopsida; order Pinales; family Pinaceae; genus Pinus; species Pinus taeda. The sequence goes on along the minus strand of APFE030260713.1, from coordinate 413,420 downwards.
CTCGATCAAAAAGCTCCATAAAAAATCAGTGATCCTAAAAATTGATCTTTCCAAAGCCTTTAATCGTGCCTGTTGGTCCTATCTCTAGATTACTCTCACTCACATTGGCTTTCCCTTTGCTTTCATCAACTGGATCATGGGTTGTCTTACTTCTGTCTCCTATAGTATACTCAACAATGGAGCGGCCTCGGGGTTCTTTCATGTGGAACGAGGTCTTAGGTAGGATGACCTCTCTCCCCACTGCTCTTTCTCCTCATTATGGAAGGGTTTAACAGGCTGATTAAAAAAGGAAGAGAGGAAGGCTCCTTGGTTGGTGTCCAGATCTCTAATATGTCCTCTATAACCCATCTCTTATTTGTAGATGATGTTTTGAATTTTTTAAATGGATCCTTTCAAGACTCTTATGCTTTCAAGTCCATACTATCCCTTTTTTGTAAAGCTACAGGTATGCAGCCAAATTTTGTGAAATCAACTATTATCATAGTTTCCTGCCATCTGAATGAAGCAAGATTAGCCTACCAACTTTTTGAATATGTGAGACAAGACTTGGATGATGGCCTAAAACATTTGGGTTTCAGATTGAAACTAAATGGTTATCACATAGCAAACTGGGCTTGGCTTATTGCTAAGATTGAAAGCATAATCAAATTTTGGCAACAACGCTGGCTCTCTAGAGCAGGCAGGCTCACTCTACTCAAATCAGTTCTAGAAGCTATTTTGGTTTATTAGATGTTGTTGGCTTGGATTCCCAAAGGCATATTAAAAAGAATTCAACAACTATGGTATCGTTTCCTTTGGTGAGGACAAAATTCAGGTAGAACCTTTGCCTGGGTCCGTTGGGATCGCATTGACAAACCCAAAAAACTGGTAGGCTGGGGCATAAAAAACTTGCAGTTATTCGTTGAAGCTTTGGCTGCAAAAATGGGTTGGGAGCTTATAAACTCTAGGAGTCTTTGGAAGGAAATTACTTTTTATAAATACATATATCTGCTCTCAGTTTTGGACTGGATTCGTAGACCCTCAGTACCTTCGACTAGCTCCTCCATAATTTGGAAATCAATATCATAGTCTCTTTCTCTCATAAAGTGAGGTCTGGCTTGGAAAATTGGTAATGGAGTTCAAGTGAGGATCGAAATGGATGCTTGGAGTGGCTGCAAGAATACCCACATTCTTCCTCGACCTCTTTGTAATTTCCTTCAAGCCTCTAGCATCTCCCACTTAATGCATATAGCAATAGCAAATCAGGACAGTTAGCAAATTCAAACTTGGAAGGATCACAGAATGCTCAACATACCAGATGTTTGGGTAGAATACTGGCAGAGGTTCATCAGTTCTCTAGAGGAGGCCAATGTGCAAATCAATGATAATCATGATGACCTTATTTGGGCGATCGATCCCCATGGCAGATATTCCCCCAAAGAAAGTTATGCATCCTCAATGGCAGCTAGACACACTGGCGATTTTTTTTGGTGGTGGGTCCATCGTTGGAAATTAAAAGCCCCCCCAAATCCAGGCTTTTCATGTGGTGCATTCTAAAGGACAAGTACCCACCGAACTAATGTTGATGCCTCGTGCAATCTGCGGTCCCTACAGATGTTGTCTGTGTAGGCAGCATGAGGAAGATACTAATCAGCTTTTCCTTACCTGTCGTATCTTGAAATCATTTTGGTTAAGGATCCTCACTTCACTAAATCTACATATTGACTGGTCAGGCCAAGACATCGAAGCGGCTTGGAATAGATGGTAGATAAAGGCAAACTCACATAAAATTAGAAGCCTGACACTGCTTATTTGTTGGGGAATCTAGCTTAACAGGAACAATTCCATTTTCATGGATGCCAAAATCGATTGGGAATCCTCCAATACTTCATTGTTGGCCATTTACGACTTGCTCCCAGAGGACCCGGATAGTCGACCCTCTCGGGTTATTACCCCGGAAATTATTGACATAAATTCCCCCTGGGGTCATTTTGATGGTTCGGATCAAGCCGAAGGCTATGGGGAAGGGGCGTTGTTTCATATTGATAATGTAGCGTCATATAGAATCAAGTTCGGCTAGGCAGAGGCACCAACAATTATGCTGAATTGAGCAGTCTAAAATACCTTCTCCTTTTTGCAACAGAACAAAATTTCCAACATATCCAGATCTTTGGAGACTCACAACTCACTATTAACTGGACAAATGAAGTTAATCATTGTCACTTGCACACACTTAGAGATATTAGGACTGATATCATTTCTCTAAAGTCTCAATTTGATTCATTTGCATGCTTACACATATGCAGGGAAAGGAATGAGATCATTGATTGTCTATCCAAAGAGGCAGCGCAGCTAAATAGAGGTCAATGGCAGATACAGGAATTCAAGGAAGGCACTTTCTACAGTTATTATCATCGACCATTCATGGATATGAATGGTCCCTTACTGAATGATCTCTAGATCATCCAGTAGTTTTCTCCACTCTCCTTTTTCTATGTACATATTTTGTCTTCTACAGTTTTTTGGGACAGAACTCTATTTATACTTTTCCTTAAACTTACTGGACTTCTCTGAAGTTTATTATTAGTTTACATCATATTGGTTTTTGTAAAATCTTATAATGAATTTGAACTGATCCATTTCTGTGACAACATTTCATATATGCAGTATTATACAACATGTAATTTTCTTATCTTATTAATGAAAATTACACTTTTTCTGAGGAAAAAAGAACTATTCCTCCAACTAAAATACAAAATTGTTTTGATTTTTTTTCCAAAGCAATCAAACATATTTTTTCAAAAAAAATGCTTTGAAAACACCTGTATCATCTGTAGTGATATTGCGGTGAAATAAATGAATAAGAACTATATCAAAATAGCAGGGACAAATGAGTAACGGAATTTATAGGTTCAGAATCTTTTAACAAAGGAGAGTATACCTGAGATCATCAAGTATATCGTATCTATCATATTTTTCACTGCTTTCCTCTTCGGTGGCACAAATTTCTAACTATCTTGCACAACGCATAACTGCAAAATCAGCAAGATAAAATCTATGAGCATTGACCAAGTACATGAAAGGAAATAGCAGTGATAACATTTGTATTTATTTCAATCATAATCCTAAAAGAGGAGTAGGAAAATTGAATATTTCTCAATGATTGGAAGATATACGTTGTGTTCTTTATGAACAAAAATCTATTAATAAGCACTATGACTAGGGTTTCATAGAGATGCTTTGTATGTCCAAGGATCCTTAGATTGACTTAATGTTAATCAATGTTTTTTTTATTCATAGCTTGCTCACAAAATAACATTTCTATACCTCTAGTTAAATTGCATGAGAAAATACAAAGAGAGAAATGAAAAACAAGGCAAACCTGCAAGTTTTTTTATGCTAATAATGAAGGCAATAGAAGAGTATCGAGGACACATGGTGTTTCTTGTATTTGAGAATCATGAAATTTTCTGCAAGGTTGGCAACTGCGACAATATAAGCACAGGTCAAACATAACCATGTATATATTTATTAATATGTGACAAAGAGCATGTATTCCCTTGTACATGAAAGCATGTCTTCTTTTCTTATTGTTACATTACAATAATAATAATTAGAATTCATTGGATATCAATATTTATTCGAAGCACATATGGAGACCTTGTAGAGGTCTAGTACAAAAATCAATATATCATAATTCATCTTGTAAAAAAAAGGCCTTAGTATCAATGTAAAGCAAAAAAGTTCAAAAAACACAAGATTAAAAATACCATTTATGACTTTCTGGTTTACCTAGAAATGAGTTTAACATCATTGTTATTTTCCTAGTTTCTGGATTCAATGACCTAGTGTAGCAACTTGTAGCACTCTACAAACAAAAGAACAGTATAATATATATCCCATAAGAAAGGCAACAAAATGTATTATTTGCTAAGGTACATGATGAAACAAACACTAAGATTGAAAATCACAAAATAATAGGGAAAATTATGCATTGTGAGATTAATTATCATATTAACATTAAAATATTAAAATGTGCAATACATGTAGACTAGTTTCAGTCATAAATGAGTGCATTATTAACCGTATCGTGATTATGTGGATGCACAATACTGTTATACTAAGTATATCAAATGGCAGAAGAGTGTACTCAAAGATTATTTCATAACACTTCCCAACAATATTAAGCAATAGGTTTATAAGTGCTTAAAAAACACATACCTCTTTATCCATAAATTTATGCTTTCGTGCTCTCTTAGTCATTCCACTATATGAAGTGTGTGGCATGTGTTTTGGATTGTCATTGACCTCAATTCATTGATTCATTGATAATATTGGTACAATAAGAACAGGTGGCTGGAGAGAAATTGTAGACACATTTTCTATTATACTCCGTAGCTTTGTTTTAACATGTGTATTGATGCAAATAGCAATTTCTACCTCCAATTTAGGGCTAAATGAAACTGAATTAATATTAAGCATAGTTCTAGTATGCTTAATGAATACAAGGACCCAATTACTACTTCTCCTATTGACCCAATTACATATGCATCAGCTGAAACAACGAAATTGTTTATTGCTGTATCTCGAGCCAGTCTGTGTTTTTTACAAACCTGTGCAATTGATTCAACTTTGGTTTTTCCCTGTAACGCTATGCAACATGTTGCAACTCCTAGTTCATAAATACCCTTGTTTCTTATTGCAAAATCTGTAATTCGAACATTATTTCCAAACTAAACATGTTTTCGAAACATTTTATAAGATTATTGCCCATGTTCACTATGATAGTGAGTTGGTCATGGATATCAACCAAATCAACGTGGAGCAGCCTCGCCTTTATAGGAAAGTTGGGACTTTTAGTTTTTACTATCCAATAAATAACCAATATATCACTTCACAAAAATTTCACATGCTCCTGAGCATATTTCAATGATTGACGAGAATATTGTTTCCATTTTTTTTGCTCTGCTAAATGCAAAATCAAAACAACATGCTTCAAAAAACACTGACATTGATTTAAATAAAATATGCCATTTGACTATACAGACATTTAGTGCAACATAAACTTAACCTTTTTGGATTCTCATTTTCCACCATTTTCTCTTCCAATATTTGTTTTCTAGAGCTTGTTGTTTCCATGTTACTGTTCCAAATGACTAGATCAATCGTTGCCAGAAAACAAAAAATCCAAGTCATCAAGGGAAAAGTGTACAAAGAACATTTAAAACGATGTATACTCTACAATAATAAATTATATATACATGAATTATGTTTTTATAGTACTATTATCCATTGGTTTGTGGCTATGTAGTAAATGTGCATAAGTCACAATAAGCAAAATATTTTATACATTTCATCGGAAAATATACATATAGTTTACTTTTGGAAATGCGTTATTAATAATTTTGGATTTGAGACCTCTGTGGTACAATATTTTTGAAGTCATCGGAGATTCCACAGTAAGAAGATTTTTCTGCCAACGTTTCGAATCCCAACTGGGATCCATCATCAGGACAATTAGTTATTAATAATTACCATGGGAATTTTTTTCTATTCGGTATATGTAGAAAACTACAACAAAGTGAAAACAAAAAATGTGTAAACTTCATACCAAGAATTGCATAAAATTTATAGTTATAGAAGAGAAATAGAGCAAATTTATGTTCATCGTTTAAAGACTTGCCAGAATTTGATATTTACATGTTTTTGTTGTTTTCTTATTTTTTGTTGTGCATAATTTCTTTGTTCTTCAATGTTTGCAAATCTTGTCATATGTCAAAGGTGCGTATTTTCAAATGTAAAAAGTATTGTGACAAGTCAACAATGAAATTCTAGAGTACAAACATTGGAAAAATGACTCAAGGTGACAACAAAGATATGGTGAGACAAATTGTATGATGATTTGTCCAATAAGCATCAAAGACATGGAAAGAAACAGTAGTAACTAAAAAGTTTGTCCAAAAGTGATCTAGCATTGAACTATAGTCAATTGTCGATTTTTTTGTATCAAGATTGAAGTCATTATTTTGAATAAATGAAAGTAGTTTTTTTTTTTTTGGTTAGTTTGCAACATGTCCAAATTGAAATCACCAACAAGCACAATTGTCTAGTTGTTGGATGTGTGCTCTAAAATGAGTTTGATGAAATTAATTCTCTTCAATTTTTGCGTTTAGTGCAAAATATACATTTGCAACTATATTTGGTTTTTTTTTCAACATGGAATGTTGCAATTGTTGATTCAAATTCATCTTTTGTATAAGTGATATGATTATCAACCACAATATTTTTTATATAGTATGTGAGAATTCCATGTGAATGGTATAAATGTATGTAGTCATATTTTCTAGACAAAAATGGATTTGATGGAGATGATTCTACTTTTGTTTCTTGGAAAAAATTGCCAGCACTCATTAGATCATAGCCAACAATGATATATTTGAAATGCAAGGACAAATTACGAGTGTCCAATGAACATATTGTAAAATCGTCAATCGTTTTATTTTGGTATATGTTATATTCAAGCTCATACCAAGCATTTTGTCTAAGTCTATTTAGCGTAATAGCAATTTTGTCATTGAAAGAAAAGTTACTATGCTCCAATTTGTTTAAGAAATACAACACTTAATATCTTTAACACGAGAAAGTGCATTATACACAAGTCCATGTTTCCTAACACCTTTTGGGTCAAAAGCTAATTTGTCAATTGTTAACCCTTGTGATCAATGTATACTTTGTGCACATACCAGTTGTACAAGAAATTGTTCTCTTGTAAAACTAATTTTTTTGTTTCATTCAGTATTCCTACAAACTCTAGTAACAAGTGTCCACGTAGACATTATTCCATCTTTGTACAGATGCACCATTTTCCCCATCAAATAGTGCCAACAATTGGATCAAAAAATTTGATCCAAATTTCACCATTTTCAAATGTTGTGGATGCTCCAAAAATTCCTTCAACACCATTGACCAAGCTATACTGAATATTGTATTTTCCGTCAATTAGTTCAACAACCATATTTTCTTTCAACACAATAGAAGATGGCAATTGCAGTTTCATATCTTTATTGTGATTTATATTTGTTAAGTCAATTTTTCTATCATATGCATTTAATATAATTGATTCTTTGTTGATGAGAGACAACATTTCTTTCATTATGTTCATTTACATTCTTGGTTAAATAAAATAGGTATGGAAAAGTTGGATCATTTGGTGTTGATCTATAACAATGCTTATTAAAGAATGCAAGATCAACATCAGTATGTGAACATGTCCTGATTCTATTTAAGATGGATACAAATTCTCTATTGTCTTCTCGCAGTACATGTTTTAGTTCATAAGTTTTCACATTTTCTTTTCAAAAATTGTAAGTACCATTGGTTCCTTTAAGATGTGGTTGTTCAAATATCCAACAATCATGTACAATTTGTTCTTGACATAGCTTACCACAAAATATTATGCCAAGATTCCCAAATGGGCAAGCTGGAGTATGCATAAGTTCGTTGAGTCACTTGTCAATGCTATAAAGCAATCGAGAACCAATTAATGAAGACTCATCTATAAATAAAAATTTAAGTTGTTCATATTCTTTTCTCAATAGATCGAGTGCGTTAGAAGCCAATAGCACCATGTGACACGGTGAAAGTGGAAAATGCAAAGTTGAATGGAATATAAAACCATGTGAAATATATGTAGCTTTTCCTACAACTACAATTATTAGACCTTTCTTTTCAAAGCATTTGATAACTTCAATAGGGAAACTTGATCCAAAGGAAAATGTCGCAAAGTTCAGTTCTTCAGAGAATTTGTCTTGAAAAATGCTTAGGGGACAAACCCTTTTAGAGGATGCAATCTGTATTATTCTTGTATCAAGATCATGGATAGGGTGGGCCTTTGAAGGTACAAGGTGAGTCTAGTTCCTTCATTTTTTACCATCGTTCTAATGATCTTGTCTAGTTTGATCAAAATGTTCTTTTCATACATAGCTGATTTATATTTGTTTCCTTTTGTATAGAGATGTGTTGCACAAGTCATGTAATGAACATGTCAGTTCGTTGGGTCAAATATTTGGAGACAAATAGGCACTCTTATATTCCAATTTTCCTTTTAACATAATTCCCACTATCAAAGTGTAATCATTTTCTCTAGGCAATTTTCTCTTAATTCCATCTAGACAAGAAGGAACATTTATGATTGTTCCTGTTAATCCAATTTGTGATCTTTTGTAGCCAAGTTGTCTTATTTTTTCAAAATCCATCTTTGATGCCACTAACCTCTCTTCCAAATACATGAATTGTGCAATGGACATCAATTTTTCATTTCGTCGAATATAAATGGGCGATACAAATGTAGTGATTTTTCCATTAAGTGTTGCATGGTTACAAGATTTGCATATTTGTTCATTGAGTTTAATGGTTTTGAACTATGAAGCAAGCGTTAAATAGAAAATAGTAGATAATATGTCTTTGTTAATAGATTGCATGTCATTTCCAAAGGACAATATATCACAAATGCAAAATGCATATGTAGGTGTGTCTTGGATTGATTACAAATATGCCGCAATTGCTTTATTTGACTTTACATATTGCTTTTGTGCTTCTTGTATTATAGCACCTTATACTCGTATTGCAGATTACAATTAATGTAAGTGAGTGTATCACTAACTTTAGGCACTGGAAAAAGAAGTGGAGACTTGTTTGTTATTTTGTCTCCATTGAAAAAGGATTACTGTCCTCATTTGATGATGTTTGATGATGTGGAATCCTTTGATACTACAACATTTTTCTTTTTCTTTTTTCTATACTATTATTGTCAATTGACAAATGTTTCAATTGAGTAGAACATCTAGTAAACCTAGATTCTTCGCTAACATGATATCTACAAGGTACACTTGAACTCAGTTGGAATTTATCTCTTTTCGAGATTCCTTGAAACATGTGTGTTGAATTGTCAATGTCACTAATCTAAACATTCTGAATTTCTAGAATTGCATTGAAATGTGCATGTGTTGTAGATATTGGTATTTGCATAAGGCACGTGACTTTGGAAAAATAAATTTCAATGAATATAATCTCAAGGAAATATTTTTTGTTTCTATATTCCAGATATATATATTAACCTCACGGAGTTCACATATCCATTGTATTGCAAAACATTTTCCCTTTATATGTCCATATGCATATGGCATTGATGGATTTATAATATAAGTTTGCCAATCATTGATAAATCATTCTTGTTCAATGTTTTCAGCACTCAGGTGTTACTACTGAATTTAGGCTTTTGTGATCCATATCAAGTTTATTGAGAAGTGTTTTTGGCGAAAATCACATCAAAATTCATTTGTCAACGCATTTTGAACCAGCAAGTGTGGTTCATCATCAGTACAAGATGAAGAACCGGATCATGGCTACAAGTTAAATAGAGATAACAACTCATTCAACAGCTAGAAAAAACAACTACTATTGACCAAGGAAATGGCTACAATGGACTGGGCAACAGCTATATTGGACTTGACCAAGAGATAGGTAAAGGAAAATTAATTGGTTAATTAATTAATTAATTAGTTTGTTAGCTTGTTAGATCTATTTATTTCCCTGAACTTAAACTAAGACTAAAACCTAATAAATTAATATACTCTTTATTGTTTTAAAACTACAAACTATAGGAATTATTATAGGATATATTAAGAAAATAAATGTTTATTAATTAGATAACTTAGTTAGTTAAATATTTGACTAATTAAATAAGTTTATTTATTTAACTATATATGTAACTAAATATGTATTATATTCTTCTAACTTAAAACTAAATGAAATTATGTTAATTTCTATTATATGAAAAAATATGGGAAAGACAGGGATAAAAATGTAACTATTTATAATTGATTAGGTAATTCGATTATGAAATTTATATATTTTAATTTAATAAAGGTATAATGGATATATAGCGATTAAACCTAATGTGTTTATTAATCAGTCAAATAATTAGTTTTATATGTTTATAATTATTTCAATTATGTTTATGTATAAATTATTATTTTATTTATTATAACTTGAATAGCAAAAAACATCTTATTTTCAATAAAATATAGAATAACTAATTATATAATATATTACTAATATATATATATATATATCAGAATCAAAGGAGAAAACAACAATTCATAAGACGAGGAGAAAAACCAAAGAAGAAATCAATAAAAAAAAGTGAAACAAGGAGGGTGGGCTAGGAGGAAAGGACAGGAATCCAACAGTTGCTAATCTTCTATCTGTCATCCCTATTAAGATTGGTCGGCCTCCTTTCAATTTCTATGGCCTCCCTAAACTTCCGGTAATGAAAAGGTGCAATTTTGGCAATTACCCGGGCCTCCTCAATACAAATATGATGCTTAGTCTTCTCCGTGTGTTCTGCCAGGGCTGAAGACCAGGTCCTCCCATGTTTGATGCCAGCTGAGTGCTCATGAATCCTCTGATTAATAAAGCACCGAGTTTCACCAACATAGGGGGTCCTACACGAACATGGAATAACATAAACACATTTCATGTCCTTGGGGTCAACCAGGTCTTTTACAAATCTTAGGGAGCTACGAATGGTGTTAAAGGGTCTAAAGTTTGGGGGAACATTTATGCTTCCTAAGGATTCTCACGATCTTGTCAATAGACCCCTAGATGAAAGGGAGATGAACCCCTAAGATTCGATCTTTAGGGTCTTTCTTAATCTTGGGACCTCTGCTAGCTTTAAGGAAAGCTTTCAAACCTTGGTGCCTACTATAACCATTATTAACAAAAACATTAAGGAGATTGGATTTCTCTTTATCAAGGTTCTTTTTATCATAGATTCTCAGTGCACAAGTATATAGCGTGTTGAGAACACCCAAATTTTGAGCAGATAAATGATGTGAGTTGGCATGAAGATACTGCTCAGTATGAGCTTTCTTCCAAAACACTTGGTGGAAGAAAGAACTATCATCATTCTTCGAAATGAGAACATCAAGGAAAGGTGGCACCCATCAATTTATTGCTCCATAGTAAACTTTATGGAGGAGGATTGATTGTTGATATGCTGGAAAAAAAATATCTAAATCTTCTTGGCTGTGAGACCAGATGACACCAGTGTCGTCCACAAATCTCTTCCATAGCTTGGGCAGGAGATGGGTTGAGGCCAAAGCCTTGGACTCAAAGTCTTCAATAAAAATATTAGCGACAACTGGGGACAGGCGGAGCCCATGGCAACTCTGTAAGTCTGCTCATACAATTCCCCTTCAAAGTAGAAAAAAGTGGAAGTAAGACAAATCTCAACCAATCGAGCGATATCAAGGTTGGTGAGGCGGTTGATGACCTCAATGGCCTCCTTAATAGGGATGCAAGTGTAAAGGGAAACCACATCAAAACTCATAAGAATGTCCCGGGGGTCAAACTTTATGCCCTTTAACTCATTTACAAACGAAGAAGAGTCTTTGACGAATGACTTTGTGAGGCCAACAAGGGGTTTAAGCTTCGAGGCAAGATATTTGGTTAGGAGTTAGGTTGGCCCTTCTATGGTGTTGACAATGGGTCTAAGGGGGGGCTCGTCTTTATGGACCTTTGGAAGCCCATAGATCCTCGGAGTGATGGGGCTACTCTCAATAAGCTTATGGCAAAAGGAACCCACAATGTTACTAGACTTAGTAGCTAGAGCAGCTTTTCTAGAGATTCTTTTTAGGGGATTCTTGCTAAGCTTTTTATAGCTTCCACTATTACAAAGATGATCTAACATCTTCTTGTGATACTCCTCCTTGTCAAGGATAACAACAGCCCCACCATTGTCAGCTTTAAGAACAACGATGTCCATGTTTTGGTTCAAGGATTTGAGGGCGTAAAATTCATCCTTGCTAATATTGGTTCTAGGGGGATTTGTCTTCCTTTGGAAGACAACGCAGTCTTGCCTTATAGTGTCTTTGATATTATCAGGCAAGCCCCTATTCCCAAACTCTACATCACACATAATATCTTCCATGGGGGTTTTTCTAAGATTGAGGGCAAAATATAATCCCTTTTCAATAAGACTATAGACAAAAGGGGGAAGGACAATTTAAAAAGGTTTAATACCTAATTTTTATGAGAAAAGTGGTTATTATTATTATTATTAAAACTATATTTACCATTACTCATAATATTACTAGTGTATTTTAAATCGATATTATTATTATTACCGATTTCCATATCATCCAAATTCATATTATTATTATTATTATTATTATTATTATTATTATAATAATCATTAAAAATATTATCAATAATATATTTACCATTACTAATGAATTTCAAATCATTATTATTATTATTTCCAATTTCCAAATCATCCAAACACAACAAAAAAAAATTATTATTATTATTATCATTATCGTAATATTGTAATTAAAATTATAATAGAACATTAATTATTATTATCGTAATAGTGTTATTAAAATTATAATAGAACATTAATTATTATTATTGTTATTATTATCCTCATCTGTAATATTGTTATTAAAATTACAATAGGACATTTTATTATCGTAATTCAAATCGAAATTTATGTTATCAAAATCATTATAATGAATCTTATGGCTCGACAACGAGAGCTTACCAGAATACCTGTTAGACGAACAAATATTGTCGGAATACTTAGGGGATGGAGGACAGGGCCCGTCGCATGGACCAAGGTTGGATATGAGGGAGAGAGACTAGTCAACGACGAACAGAACTGAAGGATGAAGACTAGGAATAAAGGACATCAAAGGGTTTTCGGCCGAGTCTGGCTGGAAAGGAGGGACATAACCAACAGATTCACTTGGACTGATTCCTCGGGGATGGACAACCGCCGGAGGAAAATAATGAAGCTGCTTAGAAACCGTCAACCTGTCTGAGGATCGACCCACTGAAGTGCAGACTCGATCAAAATGCAAAACCAGAGGGACCAGATCTCGGGCATTCAACTGGTTGGACTACGGATTAGGTTACACTCAGGTGTTGTGGTAAGAAATTGATAGCTTTATCATCATTGCAAATAAAACAATTGTCAAAAGTTTGTCCAATTGTTTTTATGATATTAGATATCTCAAACCAATGTGCAAATATACTCAAACAAAGAGTCATCACAACCATTGAAATTTTGTCAATAGATCATGAAACTTTGTTAAAATAAGATTTGCTGAATTGTCAAGGTGTCAAACTCTCTATATGAGAATTATTATGGGAAAATGCATGGCCAATCATTCTACTTACTAAAGCTACACTATCTTCTATGCTATGTAGCATCAACGGTTCAAAATGTCCACATGCAAGATGTTGATTATGTAGAAAAATATTGTATTGATAGCCATGAATGTCTGAATTGAATCGTAGATATGTTTGTTCATTTGTAAATAACTAAACATTGAATGGAATTGACAACGACTTCAAGGACCATTTGATACAAAATGCACCCCCCCATAAGCTAATTGTAGTTCGAGCACAAATATAAGAAGGTGTACATAATCCTTTCAAGTACATTTCAAGATCATTAACATGATAAAGACCATGAACGTATCCAAGAGTCAATTATGTATGCAATGAATGCAAAGCAGCATCATGTCCATGGTATAAGCAAAGTCGAAAGTTGTTTACAATTTCATGTTGTATTTCAACTGAACTCTAGCGAAAGTGAAGAAAAACAACCAATGAGTCAAATAAATAGTCGCCATGATAATAGAAGAAATGCTCTAATCTATGTAGATTGAATCTAGATAACTTGTCATCAATTTGTTGCAATTTTGATCCTTTTTCATTGCAAAACTATTATTTGTTGCCATAAAGTATATTGAGACAAACTAACAATTTGCCCAAATGTGACAATGATTTATAGCATTAAGAGCATGGATAGCATTGAATGTCCAATCAACACATATGATACTATGAATTTTTTAGACCTCATGTATTATCTAGTCTACATTGTCTTTGTGATTGTCTTCTCTCCCTATTTTTTTGTTTCACAATACTACGAAAATGAGTACCTAGCACTATGACAAAAGAGTGGATGAAAATGCCATTAGGAATCTTGAAGATTGCATTTTTTTGCAATTGAAATATAATTTAAAACTAAAGACATTTATGAAATTTAAAATAATAGCAACAAAATCATTATTACCATTTTAACAAATTTTCAAAACACAATATTTGATTTCCAAAATTCCGTAAAGAATTATTTAGAACAACAGTAAATTTGTTTCAAAATGTATAAATCAAATAGAATCCAATTATTAGCTTGAAAAACAAATTACAATATCGCTTTCTATAATAAACAACTCTAATTTAAGGTAACAAATTAGAAATAATTGCTCAATTGCAATCATAGAACTATAACTACATTAAATTGCAAACCCAGGTGGGCAGGCTAACTTTATACCATATTGTTTGCTAGACATTGAAAGCGTTATGTACTATGCCATAAATAACAAATAGCATTCTAGCCACACATGGCTAGAGTAATTGAACATAAAAACCATCACTCAATATTAATCATAGTTCTATAACAACATTAAATTGGATATATACTTTAGTAAATGTGTTAAATTGAACAAAACATATTGCACCAAAATTGTCTAGAAATGCAATAATTAAAGCTTCCATAGCCACTCATCTTGGAATACAAATTCCAAGTAGACATACACAACAAAAATGACTATGACATTTAGAGGTTCATTTAATATCTCTTGATTTTAGCATTACAATCTGTAGAAATTCTCTCTCACTTGAGACATAGTGAATCAACCAATCTAACATCTAAATCACACCAAAAAAAATTGCATGTTTCCATTTGACAGTCATTCATTGTTCTCTGGATTTGAAAAAAGATATTTCATGCAACAACATATACACTTGCACCAATTAAAATTGCAACTAATCTAACAGGCTTCTTAAAAATAGTTATTAGATAGTCCTTTTTTCCTTTGAGCTTGAAACCTTCTGCTTCTTCTCTCAACCATTCTTCAATTACTATATCATACTTCTCATGAGATTCCTTCACGACAATACTTTGAAATTTATGAAAAACTCATAATTAAGTGAGATTTGTGGAGCACTAAGCTTATATATGGCCGATAACCCTTCAAATTTCCAGGAGGCTATCACTAATTCTTGATTGTTAATATTCTTCGGGTTTTAATATCAGCGCAAGAGAATATCCACGAAATCATGTCATAATAGGGAAAAATTATGACCATAGTTGCTACTTCATGTAACTTTGTTACTCTCATTCTTTCAAATAGTTTTTTCTTTGTTTCAGTAGCTCTTGGAATTTTTAACCATTCCCTTTGCTCAAAGTATTCAAATATCTCCTTCTAGGTCATCATACCTTCTTTTTGCATCTTGTAGGTTGTATTTAACATGAGTAATGCACAGAAGTTCACTTGTTATGCTGGTCAAACATCCATGCTCCTAATCTTTTCTTTAACCTACTCCATTTTTTATTTTGTCATCGTAGATTTTCCCCTTTTTCCCATTGTATTACCTATAAATAGTAACATAGGATATATAACTTTTGTTTATTTGAAATTTGAAATTGAATTCAAAAATTTCTAAAACAAATATCGTTATGCTTACACAAAAGTTTTTGAAACTGCTACTGTGTTTCCTTAATTCGGTGGTATTTGTAACATGACTTAAGAAACAAGCATGTAACAAGAACACCCTAAAATATTAAGTTTGTAATTGGTGATTTTGTGTTTTTTTTTTTTGCATTTTAAGAGTTGTAAACATTAGGAAAGCATATATAAGTTTTGACAACTCAAAGTTTGGAATTGAATTCAAGAATTTGCAAAAAAAAGGCATTATGCTTACACAAAATTTGTTGAAACTGGTACTATGTTGCCTCAATTCAGTTCTTCTTGAACAAGAGTTAAAAGAACAACATGCAGGAAAAAGATTTTAAAGTCTTAAATTTGACATTAAAGAGTTTCCTTTTTTTTCTTTCTATTTTATAACTTGTAAATATGAATACAACATACATAAGTTCTACTAATTTAAAATTTTAAATTACACTCGGGAACATCTAAAAAAATGAAATTATGCTTACATGGACAATTTTGAAACTGGTACTTAGTATACTTACTTCAATTTTTCTTCAATCAATACTCCAAAAAAGAGCATGTAAGCACAATAGCCTAAAATATTAAAATCCTGTTTAGAAAAACATGAAAATCACAAACGGCCGTGTGCATTAGTTCCCTGTAAACAAGCCAACTGTTTTTGTTTTTGGGAATAAAAAAAGAATTAAAAAATTTATTATTGATCTAACAAATAATAATTGAACATGAAACAAGAAATTTTAAAAATCTTTATTAAAATTCGCACTGCACACAAACCAACAAAAAATAGTATTTTATTCGCATGATCAGACGGCTCGAAGGTTGAGCGGTCGACCAGTCGAGCATTTTTTATTTTATGATTAATTTTTTATATCTCGAGACTGATTATACCATAGTCATCTATTCTCTTTATTGCGCCAATCATATAGTCAGGAGGTTGGTAGTTTTCTTTGTTTTGTGATTCACTTATTGTATCCTGGCCCTAGCTATACCATACTCGAGTGGTTTGATCGGGGAGGTTAGTTCAAAGTTCAGGAAATGTTGGGGTCCATAGGTCACTGATGAGTCTCATCATTGAGTAATTATATGGGCCTTAGTTGGCCTTAATTCACCTCCTAACTTAGTCAAACCAACTATTCTCACAACTTATTGCATACTTTTGATTAAATTTTTCTTATGAGAAATTTCTTCGACTTAAATCACATGATATTACATTTGCCGATGTGTTTCGAACCAACCAGTGTGGTTCATCGTTAGGACAAGTTGAAGAATCAGATCTAGGTTGCATGTTAAATAGTTAGAGCAGGACCTCCAATGGTTATATTTGACTAGGCAACGGCTAAATTGACCAGCTGACGGCTATAGTTGACTTGGAAAGTACAGGACCAAGGGAAAGGAGAGCAATTTAATTATAAATTAAAATAAGTTAAAGTTATAGAATTTAAATAATTATTAATCATAGTTAGTTATACTAGTATTAAATTAACTATTTCAAATTTGTTTAATTTTAGAGGTTAATAAAAAGAAATTCCTATTGTTAGGATTGTATATAAATAAATTTAGGTTTAATATAATAAGAATTTATAAGTTAATTTTATTTAATTGTTTATTTATTTATTAATTTGTTTAAAAAATAATAAAAAAATAAAAATAAAATCCAATTGTTAGAATTATTATTTTAAAGTTTAATATAATAAGAATTTATATTTAAAAAATAAAAATAAAAATAAAAATAAAAAAAAAAAAATCCTATTGTTAGAATTGTTATTTTAAAGTTTAATATAATAAGAATTTATATTTTAATTTTATTTAATTGTTTATTTATTTATTAAAAAAAAAAAAGGCTTAAACTAAAGGCTATTTGAATATATTATATTATAGAAACAAACCCTCAAAGAGGAACAAAGAACTATGGTAAAAGAGAGTAGGTTAAAGGATAACAAGGGGAAACTAACAAATAAGAAAACAAAAAACATGTTATAAAAGACGGGAGCGGAGGAAGGGAAGAACATGACTAGGAAGCAAGGGCTGGGACCCAGCAGCTGTTGATCTTCCAACCATCCTCTCTATTAATATTGCTCGACCTTTTTTCATTTTCAAGGGCTTCCCTAAATTTTCAGTGATGGAATTGCGAAACTCTAGCAATAACACTAGCCTCCTCGATACAAACATGATGTTTGGTTTTCTCCGCATGCTCTACAAGTGCAGAAGACTTGGTTCTCCTATGTTTAAGGTCAGTTGTGTACTCACTAATTCTCTGAATAATAGAGCGCCTAGTTTCACCAAGATAGGGGGTTCCACAGGAACAAGGAATGATATAGACCCCCTTCATGTCCTTATGAGATGAGTTAGAGTTGGATATTTTTCTTTGTGGTCTAATGTGCATGTAATGCAGGGATAAAAGGTAAAAGCAAGGAACTATGGTAAAAGACCTTGGTAAAAACTCAGATGGGACAAGGGAGAGGAATTACATGAGGTAAATCCTCCTCATTTACTACCCATCCATTCGAATATCCCTCCATCGGCTAAAAGTACACACAGCCAAATCTGGAGTACTAAAAGACAGCCAAGCAAGTGGAAGTACAAGCAGCCTCCCTATTAGAAGGCAGTCGAGCTAGTGAAAGTGAAAGGACAAGTTACTATTAAGTTGGGAGCTATACCTCCCTAATTTTGAGGGAAGTCATTGAGACTTCAGATGTATAAATAGAGAGGCTTAGGACCTTAGTTTTTTAGTCAGTTAGTTACTAATCAGCTAGATAGCCAGTCAGTCAGTTAGCAAGAATTCGAACTTCTACTTTGTAGAAATTTTGATGTAATACAATGTTCTTTGATAATGAAGATGAGTTTTGATTTGAGCCAGCACTAAGTTAACTCGGAGGGTTGAAGCTCTTGGATTAGGGCCCAACTCTAGCAGCCAAAGCTCCTCTTTCTTGTATTGTATTCTAGCATAGAATCCTGCTTTCTGCTCATTAACTTAAGCAGTTCATTTCCATTACAGCAGTAGCATAATGCATGGTTTAATTGTTTACTTGGTTAAACAGATGCATTTTCATTACAATGGTTTAGCACAAATTTTTGGTTTCCTGCTCATTGACTTAAGAAGTTTCCTATTTCTTGTTCATTTGCTTGAATAGTTGCAGTCCATTACAGCAGGGTAGAACAGAGTAGTTGTTTTTTAGTTTGTTCTAATTATGCTTTCATTTAATTAGTAGGTTGGCAAAGAAAAGATCCATCAGGATGCTAACAGGTGTCTCGGCCTCACCTCCTCCCTCTAGGACCATGATGTGAGAAAGAAACCCTACAACAACCCCAAAAACACAGGGTTTTGGTTTCCATATGGTTTTGTCATTTAATGCAATCACGTGGTTCATCATATCGTTGCTTGGATCATCCCATGCTCATTGACTTATTTCCTGGTCATCTGTCCCTTCACCCTCAGCCTAATACCTCACTCATAATGTCATTCTCCTTCGGCCCAAAACGCTTGTGTAAGAGCTGATAATTCATGTTTAAATAGTTTTACCAGTAAAACGCCTTTCACAAGCCCAATCATTCAATCAGCACTCAAATCCACTTTTCGCGTTTGAATTTTTCCCCTTTAAATCCTCACCATCGATCTGCCTTGTCAAATCTGACGGTTATCGCGCACCTGCTCGGTCACATCTCCATCGTATATCTGCTTTGCTAGATCTGACGGCCCTCACGCCAGATCGCGTGGAGTTCCTTCCAACCGTTATTGGGTTGAGAGCACGCGAGATGGGCAGTTTCCCTCTGCTATGTGTTAGTTGGGGAGGCTAATCACGTGAATTTTCAAAATACAACTTATGGTTTTGAGGGCGTGCGAGATACAACTTACCGCCCTCCAAACCCGCTCGTCATTTTGGCACGTTTTTTTTCGTGCTCCAATCTCCACCATCGATCTGCCTTTCCAGATCCAACGGCTATCGCTTCACTCGATTGCCAACTAGCTTGGCCGATCTCCGTCATTCATCTGTCGATCGCCTCATGATAATCCCAGTTGTCCATCCTGTTAGTCCACCATGTCTGCCCATTTGCCTACGTACCCTCCAACTGTCTGATCTCGACCATTCATTTACTCTTCGCCTGCCTGATCCAACGGTCCTCATGCATTGTTGCTCATTACGTCCTCCTTTCACCATTTTGACCTCTGACCGCTTCTTCCGCTTCAACTCAGACTTAGCCTAGTTTCCTTTGCCTGCACCTTAGGGTAGTTTTATGCCCTTTTACTTCTGCAACTTAGATAGTTAGAATTAGATTATTGTTGTTTAGAAATTCTACTTAGTCTAGTTGTTTTCATGATTAGTTAGGTTATGGTGATTTAGGT
Organism: Pinus taeda; assembly: GCA_000404065.3. NCBI lineage: Eukaryota > Viridiplantae > Streptophyta > Pinopsida > Pinales > Pinaceae > Pinus > Pinus taeda. The sequence continues at coordinate 393,515 of APFE030260713.1, read as the reverse complement.
TTTCATGTTGTTTTCTTCATTTCAACAGTAGAATAGCTCTCCCCTAGACTAGGTTTACCCTCCTTCCATCAAAATCAAGCTTCTTCCAACCCTATAGAAGTCTGGCTTGGAACCCCTGGGGTCTCTTGCCAGATGAGTAGTGACAACAGGCAGTACCTTCACTTCTACTTGTGTATATAGCACAATCACCTCCAAGTTTGTACGAACTCCGGGTTGATAATTAAAGCTGGTAGCCCTGGGAGTTGCAACATTCTTGCTGCAATACCTAGGCTCATCACTTTTTGGCGTTGTTGTTGGGGAGGTGTTGGAGTAGTAGTGCTTACTGCTCTTTTCTTCTATTTTCTAGTTTCCAACTTTCTTCCATTAGTTTATTTCTGCAAAAGTAATCTAATTTCTTTCTTTCATTTTGTCATTTATCTGCTTTCCTTTCCATTTTGCAAGTTAATCTAGTTTCCTTTCCTTTTGTTAGTTGTTTTCATTCAACTCAGCAATTGCATTCTACACGTAATTTTCTTTTTGTTAGTAGTTTCTTTTCATTCAGTCAGTGATTTCAATTCAGCAAGTAGTTTCCATTCAGTTAGTAGTTTTTCATTTAATCAACAATTTCCTTTCTATAGAGTACTTTCCAAATTTAACGAAAATCCTACAAAACACCCAAAAACATTTCCTTTCATGCCTCATAGGATTAGGGATAATTCAAGAAAATTCTTGCCAAATACCCCCACCTCATCCAATAGTCAACCTGCTTTCTTCTTCACTGATGGTGAATTGGAAGCCCCTTCGGTTAAGCAACCTGACATATTTGAAGAACCTATAGGGGAAGAAGAAGAGGAAGAACCCATTCCTACTGAACCAATGATTGAACACTTAAATGACATAGGATATAGAGAGAGAATTGTGAGTTTCTTCCCCATCAGGGAAACCAATGGGGACACTAAAATGAAGAACATAAGCCCCTCTACTCCAACTCATTTCCATGGCTTGACCACGGAGGACCCTGACACTTTCCTATTTGAGTTTGTTGTTGTCTATGGAACCTATGACTATACAGATGATGAGCAAAAGTTGAAATTGTTTCCATCTACCCTCAAGGATGCAACATTGTGTTGGTTCATGGGTTTACCTGGAGATAGCATAACAACTTGGGCTCAGATGCAACAGGCCTTTAACAACAAATATAGGGACTATTGTAGGTCAAAGAACACTAAAGATGAGATTTTCAGGATGACCATAGGCCATGATGAATCCCTAGAAGACTACGAAGAGAGATTCCAGCTCAGTTACAAAAGGGCTAGGTGCACACTTGACCCTGAGTCACTGAAGCTGGTCCTGCTTAGAGGAGTGAGGGAGGATATCCTAGACACCTTACATATGTTATCAGGAGGAGATATCTACCAACTACCCTATGAGGACATCAAGATTATCTTTAGAAACCATTTTAGGGTAGCCAAAAATAAGGGTAGAAGTAGTCAACCTATGGCCAGTACATCATCCTCCAACTCATCCATCAAGGGTGAAATTGGAAATATGCTAGAGGACTTCAAATGTGAGATGCTACAAACCCTTGCCTTGCAATTGGATACCATGAATATCAGAAGAAATCAAGAGGAAGAAGAGAGAGCCCTGGCCATATTATGTCCTGGGTGCTGCTGAAGGCATCCAAGGAATGAATTCCCATTAAGATGTATTAATATTTGCTTAGTCTGTGAAGAAAACCACTCCACAAACAAGTTCCCTTCCTTTCCTGGACTCAAAGCTATATATCAAGGAGCTGAAGGGGTCACTGAGTAGCTTTGCTACATTAACCAAAGGAGATCTCCTAGACCTAGACCATACCAGTAGGGTATGCAAGTGTCATCCCATGCATATTACAGACCCAACCAAAACACAGCTACACCTTCTTGGGGACCCCCTACCAATCCTTCATGGTCTACACCCCCTCCTTGGTCCTATGCATCTCAATATAATTCCTAGCCACCCAACTAGTCATTTCAACCTTACAATCAACCACAACATCAGTGGAATACCCCACCCCAGGGGTGGAGGCCCCAATTCAACAATGTTCCAACTCTATTGCCTCCATCACCTACCCAACTGCAACTCCTGCACTCTCCTCCACCTAGGCAACCCCAGATGCCCGCCCAACCAAATCCAAACCCAAACAATAGGCAAGCCAAACAAACATACGGTGGAGAGACATCATACCCGACTTATGCTATTTAAATTCAAGAGATCGACCTGAGATCTAGGAGAATTCTCCCAGTTAACCAACCTCCCTCTCCACATAAGGAGGTTGAGGAAAAAAGAGAGGAAAGCAACCTTAAATCAAATCCACCCTTTCCTGAAAGATTAGCCCAACCACACCATCCTACTCTAGAAGAAGCTGAACTTCTGGGAGAATTGGAAAACCTATGTGTAAAGGCTCCCCTTCTCCAGGCAATCAAAGATGTGCCTATTTACAATAAATTGATTAAGGAGAAGTGCTTTAAGCATTCAGGAAGAAAAAAAAGGGATGCCTCTACCCTTAATGTCGTTGGGAAGTTATCTGACTTAATGTTGGGGCAGGCAATATGTCCAAAATACTTAGACCCTGGAAGCCCTATAGTCGATGTCCACATCAATGGCACCATTGTCCCACACACTCTGATTGATCTTAGGGCTGTCAATAATGTGATGACCAAGGACACCATGCTCAAGCTTAACCTCCAAGGGTCACTAAGGAAGACCACAACTTGCAGACAGTTCCACAGTCACCCCTGAGGGACTTGTGGAGGATGTGATGGTCTCCATTGATTCCTGGGAGTACCTAGCAGATTTCCTAGTTCTCCGACCTAAGGCTAAGCTAACTGGTTACCCTCTCATCCTTGGGAGGCCATGGTTGGCCACAACTGATGCCTACATTAGCTACAGAGCTGGGAATATGACCATCAATAATGGGCACATGTCCAAACAATTAGTCCTATACCCTCTTGCTCAACCCTCCTTAGAAGATGACTTACCTTTACGGTTAGAGGAGGAGGAAGAAGATGAGCTTTATTTTGCATAACTTTATACTTTGGAAGCCATCATTTGAGGAGGAGAGAAAGATGAGGATGATTTAATTGAACACTTACTCCAGAGTCCAACTCCTAGTTCATTACCCCTAGAAAAAGAAGTAAAAGAAACACTAAACAGTCATCAAATTGACTTATTCTTGGCCAATTCCAACCCACTTTGAGTCAAAGCCATAGAATTTGGTCCAGAGAAAACCTTGAAGATTAATCCATCTCTCTCTACTTCAGAGGAGGAACAGCTATGCAACTTGTTGAGGGAGAACCTAAAAGCCTTTGCTTTGAACTACAAGGAAATTAAGGGAGTACACCCCTCGGTGTGTACTCATGACATATACATCAAGGAAGGTTGCAAGCCAGTCAGACAACCACAAAGGAGAATGAATCCAACCCTCAAAGACATAGTCAAAGAATAACTACAGAAACTATTAGATGCAGGGTTCATTTACCCTATCTCTGACAATGAGTGGGTCTCTCCTTTAGTGTTAGTGCCCAAGAAAAATGGAAGGTAGAGGGTTTGTGTTGATTATAGGGAGTTGAACAAAGCCACCAAGAAGGATCATTTTCCCTTACCCTTCATTGACCAAGTGTTAGATGGCCTGGCAGGGAAGAAGTTCTTTTCTTTCCTAGATGGATTCAGTGAGTACAACAAAAATCCAAGTTTGCCCAGAAGACTGGGATAAGACCACTTTCACTTGTCCATGGGGTAATTTCACCTATAAAGTCCTTCCTTTCAGCCTGTGCAATGCTCGTGCCAATTTCCAGAGAGCAGTCCTAAGTATTTTTGTTGAATTATTTCATGACGTTGTGGAGATCTACATGGATGACTTTACACCCTATGGCTGTGATTTCTAAGAGGCCCTAACTAACTTAGGCAAAGTATTATGCAAATGCATTGAGATGAACCTATCCCTCAGTCTAGGAAAATGTGAATTCTTAATGACTGAAGGGACTATGCTAGGTCATTCCATATCTCAACAGGGACTGCAAGTAGACCCAAACAAAGTAGCAATCATTCAAAGGGTCCCTCCTCCACAAAAGCAAAGAGATGTTAGGAGTTTCTTAGGGCTAGCTAGATATTACATAAGATTCATAAAAGACTTCAGCAAGTTAGACTCTCCTTTGTTTGGATTATTGTCCATATATTATGAATTTATATGGTCAAAGAGCTGTCAAGAGGCCTTGGACATTCTAAAGGATAAGGTAACCACTACACCAATCCTTAAAGGCCCAAACTGGGCCCTCCATTTTCACATTCATGCTGATGCCTCACATAGAGCCATAGGAGCAGCCTTAGGATAGGTAGAAGAGAAATTGCCTTATGCCATCTACTTTACCAGTAAAAACTTATCAAAGGCTTAACTAAACTATATTGTGACAGAAAAATAACTCCTGGTTGTTGTGCATTCATTGAAAAAGTTTAGGCATCACATTACAGGCTATCAAACATTTGTGCATACTGATCATGCTACAATTAAATATTTAATGAACAAACCAAATGTAAATGCTAGAATCATCATATGGTTACTTTTATTGCAGTATTTTGATTTAACTATTGTTAATCAGCCTGGTAAAGAAAATGTTGTTGTTGACTTTATGTCTAGAATTAATCTGCCTGCAAGTGAAGAAGGGATGGTGGATGATCAATTCCCAGATGAGCATTTGTTTGGTATTTCAATGCTCTCCCCATGGTTCGCTAATATAGAAAACTACCTGGTGTCAGCACAGTTCCCACCAAACCTTCCCTCTAGAGAAAAAAGCATGATAATCAAGAAAAGTGACCCCTTCACTTGGATTGTGGGCAATTTATTCAAACTTGGCCCAGATAAAATCTCGAGAAGATGTGTAATGGAAGAGGAGGTCTTTGACATCCTTCTGACCTGTCATGATGGACCTTGTGGAGGTCACTTTGTAGCAAAAAGGATAGCATTCAAGGTGTTTCAAGCAGGCTATTATTGGCCTATTATTCATCAGGATGTGAATAAATATGTTAGTCAGTTTGATCAGTGCCAAAGGATGGGAAAGATGACTCCAAGGGATGAAATTCCCCTACAGCCTCAAATGACTTTCGAGCCATTTGACAAGTGGGGCATTGACTTCATTGGGCCTATCAACCCTCCTTCAAAGAAAAAACAGCACATCATTGTGTGCATTGATTATCTAACTAAGTGGGTAGAAACCAAAGCAATTAAGGAAGCAACAGAAGAAAAGGTGGCTGAGTTCCTAAGGAAGAACATATTCTACAAATTTGGTCACATTAGAGAACTAGTCACAAACCAAGGCAATCAGTTCACCTCCAGCATGATCGAAGAACTGCTCAAGCATCACAAGATCAAACATAGGACCTCCAATCCTTATATTCCACAAGATAATGGGCAAGTGGAGGTGACCAACAGAGCACTAGAGAACATCCTGACCAAGGTAGTGAACAACAGCTGAAATGACTAGGCTAAGAGACTAGTTGATGCCACTTGGGCCTATAATACAACATGGAAGACCACCACTGGGTTTACGCCCTATGAACTAGTCTATGGGAAAAAGGCTTTGTTTTACATTAAATTTGAATATAAAACATTAAGGATGGCAGCCCAACTAGATCTAGATCTCAATCATGCACGAAAAGAAAGGTTGTTCCATTTGAATGGCCTAGATGAATTCAAAATGCAGGCCCTCCGTCATACAGAGATAGTTCAGCTTCAAAGGAAGATCTAGCATGACAAGCACATTAAGGAGAAGTTGTTTCAAGAAGGAGACTGGGCCTTATTATATGATTCAAGGTACAAAGACTTCAAGGGAAAGCTAAGAACAATATGGCTTAGACCATATGTGGTGGAAAGATGCCATGACAATGGTTTAGTGTGAATCAGGACTATAAATGAAGAAGCCATTCCATTACTAGTTAATGTACACAGATTGAAATTATACAAGAGGCCTTCATCTAGACAAGAATTCATTGACAACATCAATAAGACAATGATGATGGTGGAGCAATTTTCAACTCCTCCCTCATCAGGTCACTGAAAAAGAAAGAAAAAACAGAATAAGGATTAAGGTGAAAACCTCCATGAGGTGCCTGAGTCCCATTTTTGGGTTGAAAACCTCCATGAGGGGGCCCAAGGATGAGAAGAAAAAGGGAAATAAAAATAATATCCCTGGGTGAAAACCTTCCTTGAGGCACTCAGGGAAGATACCTAGGGTGAAAATCTCTTTGAGGTAGCCTAGGTGTTTTTCAAAAAAATATAATAATAAAAGAAAAAAACATAATTGTTGTTTGTGGGAGGATGAGAAAGACAATCAAGGAGCAAAGAGAAGATCCAAATGGGGCCCTACCTCACATATTTTCATCTCTCCCACTCCTTACCATGCACCTCTCCATAAATTCCATTGTTTTTTCTCACTTCACTACTTCAATTCAGGAGAATATTATGTTTTCCACAGCATCACCTCATCCATTACCATCATCCTTGCCTTCACACACAATCCTACTCTCTTTGTACAATAGATAGAAGGAAATGTATAAATATGACCATACAGCAGCAGCAGCATCAAATCTGCAGTCAAGAAACCATCATCAGATAGCAGAGGAGGAAGAAGAATGACCATCAGCAACTCCTCTGATCTTTGACACTTGCAGCATGGCATTAAGGCCACAGGTAAGTATCCTACTCACTCACGCATCTGCATCATTTGATAAAAAGTTGTAAAGGTTAAGAGGTAGTTGGTTTGTGAGTAAAAAGGTGGCCAGTTTCCTCTAAAAAGGTTATGCCTTCCAAAACGTTAGGATCCCTATAACATGGACAATCTTCAATGACTTACAAGCAGGGGATGACATCAAAACCTTCATCTATGATGTCAGTCCTTCTATCAGTGAGGAGGAGACAAAACAAGAAAAAGCAGATACAGAGCTATATGGGGAGGAGATGGATACAGAAGAAACTAATACATAGGGACATGATGAAGGAGAACACAAATAAACATGATGCTGAAACGGAAGAGAAAGAAGGCATTGAAACGCACACAAAAAAAGGAGTAGCAGGAAACAAAAGAGCTAAGTGGCCTCAGGGACAGAGAAGCAGCTGAACAATCAAACCCCATGGCCCTAATTAGCATCTAATTGCAAGTAACCTCAGCTAACACTTAGATATATTGTTGTCCAAGGGCAAGCAAGTATACATTATGAGGATTTGTTTAGGATGTTAAAGAAATGGTAATATACATGCCTGCTAAAATAGATAAAACACTGCCACATAGCTTGAAGATCAGAGAATATCAGTGGGAAGAAAAAGAAAGGAAAGCAAGTTGCTGTAAACAAGAAGAAAAGACCACAACAAAACAATGAGATTTCAGAGAGGCTACCAGAGCCACTAAGTTGCTCAAAGGATGAGCAACACTTTCAGTAGGGGGGTGATGATGAGTCTCATCTTTGAGTGATTATATGGGCCTTAGTTGGCCTTAATTCACCTCCTAGCTTAGTCAAACCAACTATTCTCACAACTTATTGAATACTTTTGATTAAATTTTTCTTATGAGATGAGTTAGAGTTGGATATTTTGCTTTATGGTCTAATGTGCATGTAATGCAGGGATAAAAGGTAAAAGCAAGGAACTATGGTAAAATACCTTGGTAAAAACTCAGATGGGACAAGGGAGAGGAATTATAAGAGGTAAATCCTCCTCATTTACTGCCCATCTATTCGAATATCCTTCCATAAGCTAAAAGTACACACAGCCAAATCAGGAGTACTAAAAGACAGCCAAGCAAGTGGAAGTACAAGCAGCCTCCCTACTAGAAGGCAGTCGAGCTAGTGAAAGTGAAAGGACAAGCTACCATTAAGTTGGGAGCTGTACCCCCCTAATTTTGAGGGAAGTCATTGAGACTTCAGATGTATAAATAGAGAGGCTTAGGACCTTAGTTTTTTAGTCAGTTAGTTGCCAGTCAGCTAGATAGCGAGTCAGTTAGTTAGCAAGAATTCGAACTTCTACTTTGTAACAGTTTTGATGTAATACAATGCTCTTTGATAATGAAGATGAGTTTTGATTTGAGCCAGCACTGAGTTAACTCAGAGGGCTGAAGCTCTTGGCTTAGGACCCAACCCTAGCGGCCAAAGCTCCTCTTTCTTGTATTGTATTCTAGCATAGAATATTACTTTATGGTCATTAACTTAAGCATTTCATTTCCATTATAGTAGTAGTATAGATGCATCGTTTGATTGTTTACTTGGTTAAATAGATGCATTTTCATTACAGTGGTTCAGCACAGATTTTTGGTTTCCTGCTCATTGACTTAAGAAGTTTCCTGTTTCCTGTTCATTTACTTAAATAGTTGCATTCCATTATAGTAGGGTAGGCTAGAGTAGTTGTGTTTCAGTTTGTTCCATTTATTCTTTCATTTAATCAGTAGGTTGGCAAAGAAAAGATCCATCAGGATGCTCATAGGTGTCTCGGCCTCACCTCCTCCCTTTGGGACCATGATGTGAGGAAGAAACCCTGCAGCAACCCCAAAAACACAGGGTTTTGGTTTCCATAGGGTTTTGTCGTTTAATGCAATCATGTGGTTCATCATATCAATTCTTAGGTCGTCTCATGCTCATTCACTCATTTCCTGGTCATCTGTCCCTTCACCCTATGTCTAAGACCTCACTCATATTATCATTCTCCTTCAACCCAAAACGCTTACAGAGGAGCTGATAATTCATGTTTAAACATTTTTACTGGTAAAACACCTTTCACAAGCCAAATCGTCCAATCACTACTCAAATCCACTTTTTGCATTTGAATTTTTTCCCTTTAAATCCTCACCGTCAATCTGCCTTGTCAGATCTGATGGTTATTGCGCACTCACTTGCCAACCTACTCAGTCCAATCTCAGTCGTAGATCTACTTTGCTAGATCCGACGACCCTCATGCCATATCGCGTGGAGTTCCTTCCGATCTTCATCAAGCTGAGAACACGCGAGATGGGCGGTTTCCCCGTGCTACGTGTCAGCCGGGGAGGCTACTCGTGTGAATTTTCAAAATACAACTTATGGTTTTGAGGGCACGTGAGATACAACTTACTACCCTCCAAATCCACTTGTCATTTCCACATGTTTCTTTTCGCGCTCCAATCTCCACCATCGATCTGCCCTGCCAAATCCGGCGGTTGTTGCTTCACCCGATTGCCAACTGGCTTGGCCGATCTCCGTCGTTCATCTGCCAATTGCCTCTGCGATATAATCCCAGTCGTCCATCCTGTTAGTCCACCATGTCCACCCATTTGCTTACGTACCCTCCTACTGTCTGATCTCAACCGTTCATTTACCCTTAACCCGCCTGATCCAACGGTCCTCATGCGTTGTTGCTCATTACATCCTCCTTTCACCAATTTGACCTCTGATCGCTTCTTCCACTTCAACCCAGACTTAGCCTAGTTGCCTTTCCCTGCACCTTAGGGTAGTTTTATGCCATTTTACTTCTGCAACTTAGATAGTTAGCATTATATTAGTGTTGTTTAGCAATTCTGCTTAGTCTAGTTGTTTTCATGATTAATTAGGTTATGGTGATTTAGGTTTTCATGTTGTTTTCTTCATTTCTGCAGTAGAATAGCTCTCCCCTAGATAAGCAGTGACAATAGGCAGTACCATCACTTCTACTTGTGCATATAGCATAGTCACCTCCAAGTTTGTACGAACCCCGGGTTGATAAATAAAGCTGGTAGCCCTAGGAGTTGCAACATTATTGTTGCAATACCTAGGCTCATCAGTCGCTCTGATTATTTATAATAAAATTCCTAGTCATCCTGACTTTCTAGTCGCATGGTCGGAAGGTCGCATAGTCCAAAGATTAATTTGTTTAACAATTTTTGTTTTTGTTTTTTATTTTATTTTGTGATGCACAAAAGAAAAAAGGCTCCTTGTAAAGTTGATAACAGGAATGCAAATTATTGCCTCGGTTTTTAAATTATATCTTACGTATCCACAAATTACATAACATGGATCATGGAACGAGTGAGAGTTGGTTTTTTTTTTTTGAATGACAAAGAACAGTAGTAGTAACACAAAGGCTTTTTATTCCTCTTGTGTACAATTAATTTATGCTCATATTTTAACTACAATTGCTAATAAAAAATGACTGCTAGATTCGGTAATTTCTAAATAATTGTTTACATGTGCCATAATTAAATTTACTAATGTAGATTGTGTTTGATAACCACAAAGTAAATTGTTCAAACAGCTGAAAGCATATTATAGACTTGCTATACATAGAACTATTCCTCCAACTAAAATACAAAATTGTTTTCGTTTTTTTCCAAAAGAAATCAAAGATAATTTTGCAACACAAATGCTTTGAAGACACTTGTATCATCTGTAGTGATATTGCAGTGATAGAAATGAATAAGAACCATATAAAAATAGTAGGGACAAATGAGTAACAAACTTTATAGATTCAAAATCTTTGAACAAAGGATAGTATACCTAATATCATCGCGTATATCATAGCTATCATATTTTTCACTGCTTTCCTCTCCAGTGGCACAAATTTCTGACTATCCTGCATAATGCATAACTGCAAAATCAGCAAGATGAAATCTATGAGCATTAACCAAGTACATGAAAGGAAATAGCAGTGATAACATTTGCCTTTATTTCAATTAGAATCCTCAAAGAGGAGTAGGAAAATGGAATATTACTCAATGATTGGAAGATATATGTTGTGTTCTTTGTGAACAAAAATCTATTAATAAGGACTATGATTAGGGTTAAATAGAGATTCTTTGTATGGCCAAGGATCCTTAGATTGACTTAATGTTAATCAATGTTTTTTTTATTCATAGCTCACTCAAGAAATAACATTTCTATAATTCTAGTTAAATTGCATGAGAAAATACAAAGAGAGAAATGAAAATCAAGGCAAACCTGCAACTTTTGTTATGCTAACAACAAGGGCACTAGAAGAGTATCCAAAACACATGGTGGTTCTAGTATTTGAGAATCATTAAATTTTCTGCAAGGTTGGTAACTGAGACAATATAAGCATAGGTCAAACATAACTATGTATATATTGCTTAATATGTGTCAAAGAGCATTTATTCCCTTGTACATGAAAGCATGTCTTCTTTTCTTATCGTTACATTACAATAACAGTAATTAGAATTCATTGGATATCAATATTGAGTCGAAGCACATAGGGAGACCTTATAGAGGCCTAGTACAAAAATCAATATATCATAATTCATCTTGTGAAAAGAATGCCTTAGTATCAATGTAAAGCAAAAAATTTAAAAAAACACAAGAGTAAAAATACCATTTATGACTTCTTGGTTTACCTTGAAATGAGTTTAACATCATTGTTGTTTTCCTAGTTTCTAGATTCAGTGACCTAGTGTAGCAACTTGTAGCACTCTACAAACAAAAGTACAATGTAATATAGATCCCATAAGAAAGGCAACAAAATGAATTATTTGCAAAGGTACATGATGAAACAAACGCTAATATTGAAAATCACAAGATTATAGGGAAAACTATGCATTGTGAGATTAATTATCATATTAACATTAAAATATTAAAATGTGCAATTCATATAGACTAGTTTCAGTCAGAAATGAGTGAATTATTAACCGTATCATGATTATGTGGATGTATAATACTGCTATACTGAGTATATCAAATGGCAGAAGAGTGTACTCAAAGATTATTTCATAACACTTCCCAACAATATGGAACACTAGGCTATAAGTGCTTAAAAAACACATACTCTTTATCCATAAATTTATGCTTTCATGCTCTCTAAGTCATTCCACTATTTGAAGTGTGTGGCATGTGTTTTGGATCTTCATTGACCTCAGTTCATTGATTCACTGATAATATTGGTACAATAAGAATAGGTGGCTAGAGAGCAATTATAGACACATTTTCTATTATACTTTGTAACTTTGTTTTAACATGTGTATTGATGCAAATAATAGTTTCTGCCTCCAATTCAAGGCTAAATTAAATTGAATTAACATTGAACATGGTTCTAGTATGCTTAATGAATACAAGGATAAAAGCGCTTGATTCAACGATTGAACAAATTTCAACATTTCAAGGCTAGGTGCATCCAAATATAGTAGTTTAATGATATTTTTATCAATCATAATGAGTTTCATATTGTTACAGTGAAAGCACAAACTCAAGAGTGACATGAAAAATCGAAAATAAGAAATCAAGGTACTAATGATTGAGAGATTATTTTACACATTTCTCAATATCTTGTTTACAATATATCTAGATCGTTAAATTGAATATGTTAAATAATAAATACATAAGGCAATATTGCTACAAAAAACACTATGGTAGAGAGAAACTAAAATATGTCATAATTTCCAAGTAAGATTGATTACATAGGCCAATGAAAAATTTATCATAAGAGCTCATAGTTCAAAATAACTAATATATTTATTATTCATACCAATGACAGTGTGCTAGAAGAAAACGATCACTCATTTCAAATAGTACATATATTGTTCACCATCCATCAAAGAACCATTATCACAGACCAAACATTTGAAACTATTAACATGCTATGGTAGACAATAAACTATTAGCTTGAAATTGAAAAACAAGTGGCTACATAAACAATTCATACACGCGAACTTGCATCATTCATGACAAAGAGTCAAAAAAATTATCCGATTTGTTAATTCATTAGATAATAAACTCACAATTATATATAACTACAATGCAACACTATATAGCTTAGGAAATAAAATTCCCTATTCAAGAAATCCAATCAACAGAAGCACACAATCTGCGAAGAAACGCTTGTGTAAATATAAAAATAAGGATAATTCGATCTATGGCAAAGTAAATTGAAAATACAGCTACCTCAATTCTCTTGTACTGCCTTCTTTTAACATAGAGCATTAAATTGTGCATATGCAAGAATGAACACATTGATACACATGCAATTGTTTTGTTTCATTCTTTTTTGTTTTCTTATTTTTTTCCCTAACAGAACACAATCCCTGAATTTACAGCAAATGAGAAATCAAGCCAGTGTTTTAACAGTGGAGAGAAAACATCGACAAATATATAATTTTCCATACTAACTATTCAGGAGTTATATTATGTTAATGTGGAGCTAAGATCTAAAGTTCTTATTAACCAAACAACGAGACCATAGTCTTACAGAAAAATTGATATAAGTGAAATATCATATTGCATAGTGTACATTTTTCTCTTTGTTTTCATATGGAGCAGGAAAACTTACAAGAAAAAGAGAAACAACAGCTAGTTATCAAAAAAAAAAAGCAAAAGAAAGTATTCTTGTTGAGATATTTCAACATATATCCAGAAAGCATGTGATAAAATGTTTTTTGTTTTGTTTTGTTTTGTAATTCTGCGATCTGCAATAAAACCAAAAGTATTTATTAGTATTTCTGCAAGTATTTTTCAATTATGAATTCGTGTCATAAAGAAAAGAAAAAATGAAAACAACAACAATAACTTAACTGTTAAAATGTATGAATTTGATGTACAAAATAAGTGTTTAGTCTGCTGGTCACAACTCTTTTATCTCAGTAATAATGTTGTTAACTATTAGAGTAAAAAGACCTCGAATACAATTTTTTGTTAAATTGAAAACTGTAGATGATATGATTTGCATGTATTCCTGAAAACTTGTCTGAGCAATAACTAGGCAATGTTCTTTTAGTTGTGGCATCTGCAACATACAATCAATTTTTCAATTCTCTGTTTCCAACGTGCATTCAACAATGTGCTCATAGGTAAATGGTGTGTCGTCTTTACAAATTGTGCATTTATCCGTAGTGGAATGGATAAGTTATTTGCATTTATTGCAAATACGCTGAAAAGGAGGAGAGAAAACATTTTTGGCTTTCAACACTGCCTAGATCTGAGTTTTTTCTTCTTCTTCTTCTTTTAGCCCCAAGGAAAATTGAATAATTAGAACCAATATGCATTATCAAAATCCAAGATTTTTCACATCAAACTAAAACTATTATTACTTGTACAAAGAATCTATTGGTAAATATATTTGTGTTCTTGACATTACAAAAGACAATAAATGTGTTGTTGCACATGCATCATTCAATGGCTCAAGAAAAGTTGTTGATCCAGAGTGTAATTATTGACTCCCTTTCACATCATTTCTAACAATGTTTTTGAACAGATAAAGCAGAGTCATCTTTGATGCCAATTCATACTATATTTTGAAAATATGTTCTCTATGACTATCGTTCAATAGCAGTTGCAGTCAACCAAGAAACATATTTATGGTTAAACAATCTATGCAAAAAGAATAATCAGATAATTGCTACCTTGATAACAATGCAAAACAAAGATACAATAACACAGTTTCAAAGAAGCTATTAGTTTTTTTTTTCAAAATGCAAGTATAGTTATTCTAGCAACAAACTTACAATTGCATTGTCCTTTGCAACCTCACCATCTTTTATATTGAGTTCTAGTTGCTTTTTATTTTGGTGGTGGCCTGTTACTACTTCTCCTATTGACCCAATTGCATATTCATTAGTTGAAACAACTAAACTAGGTATTATTGTATCTAGAGCCAATCATTGTTTTTTACAAACCTGTGCAATTGATTCAACTGTGGTTTTGCCCTGTAACACTATGCATCATGTTGCATCTCCTAGTCATAAATACCCTTGTTTCTTATTGCAAAATTTGTAATTCGAACACTATTTCCAAAGTAAACATGTTTTCGAAATGCTCTACAAGATTATTGCCCATGTTCACTGTGATAGTGAGTTGGTCGTGGATATCAACCAAATCAACATGGAGCAACCTCGTCTTTGCAGGAAAGTTGGGACTTTTTTTTGTACTGACCCATACATAACCAATATATTGCCTTCAAAAGTTTTTTCACATGCTCTTGAGCATATTTAATGATTGACAAGGATATTGTTTCCATTGTTTTTGCTCTTCTATATGCAAAATCGAAACAACATGCTTCAAAAAACATTGACATTGATTTAATGCAAGTATGTCATTTGAATATACAAACATTAGTATAACACAAACTTAACTATTTTGGATCCTCATTTTCCACCATTTGTTCTTCCAATATTTGTTTTCTATAGCTAGTTGTTTCCATGGTATTGGTCTAAATGACTGGATCAATCGTTGCAAGAAATTGAAAATCCAAGTCATCAAGTAAGGGACAAGTGTACAAAGAACATTTAAAACAATGTATATTCTACAATAATAAATTACATATACATGAATTATGTTTTTATAGTACTATTAGCCATTGGTTCGTGGCTATGTAGTAAATGTGCACAAGTCACAATAAACAAAGTATTTTATAGATTTCACCGGAAAATATACAGATAGTTCACTTTTGGAAATGCGTTATGAATAATTACCATGGGCACTTTTTTTCCTATTCAGTATATGGAGAAAATTGCAACAAAGTTTGAAAACAAAAATTTGTAAATTACATACCAAGCATTGCATAAAATTTATAGTTATACAAGAGAAATAGAACAAATTTATGTCCATGGTTTAAATACTTGCCGGAATTTGATATTTGCATTTTTTTCTTGTGTTCTTTTTTTTTGTTGTGCATAATTTCTTTGTTTTTCAATGTTTGCAAATCAAGGCATATGTCAAAGGTGTGTATTTTCACATGTAACAAGTATTATGACAAGTCAACAATGAAATTCTAGAGTACAAACATTGGAAAAATGACTCAAGGTGACAACAAATATATGGTGAGACAAATTGTACGATGATATGTCCAATAAGCATCAAAGACATGGAAAGAAACAGTAGTAGCTGAAAAGTTTGTCCAAAAGTGATCTAGCATTGAACTATAGTCAATTGTCTATTTTTTTGTATCAAGATTGAAGTCATTATTTTGAATAAATAAAAGTAGTTTTTTTTTTAATGGCTAGTTTGCAACATGTCCAAATTGAAATCACCAACAAGCACAATAGGCTAGTTGTTGGATGTGTGCTCTAAAATGAGTTTGATGAAATTAATTATCTCTTCATTTTTTGCATTTGGTGCAAAATATACATTTGCAACTATATTGGGTTTTTTTCAACATGGAATGTTGCAATTATTGATTTAAATTCATCTTTTGTATAAGTGATATGATTCTCAACCAGAATATTTTTTTATATAGTATGTTCCATGTAAATGATATAAATGTATGTAGTCATATTTTCTAGACAAAAATGGATTCGATGGAGATGATTTTAATTTTGTTTCTTGGAAAAAAAAAATGCTAGTGATCATTAGATCATAGCCAATGATATCTTTGAAATGCAAGGACAAATTATGAGTGTCCAATGAACATATTGTCAAATCGTCAATTGATTTATTTTGGTATATATTATATTGAAGCTCATACTAGGCATTTTGTCTAAGTCTATTTAGCACAATAGCAATTTTGTTATTGAGAGAAAAGTTACTATGCTCCAATTTGTTTAATAAATACAACACTTAATATCTTTGACACAAGAAAATGCATTATACACAAGTCCATGTTGCCTAACACTTTTTTGGGTCAAAAGCCAATTTGTCAATTGTTAACCCTTGTGATCAATGTATAGTTTGTGCACATGCCAGTTGGACATGAAATTGTTCTCTTGTAAAACTAATTTTGTTGTTTCATTCATTATTCCTACAAACTCTAGTAACAAGTGTCCATGTAAAATTATTCCATATTTGTACAGATGCACCATTTTTCCCATCAAATAGTGCCAACAACTGGATCAACAAATTCGATCCAAATTGCACCATTTTCAAATGTTGTGGATGCTCTAGAAATTCCTTCAACATCATTGACCAAGCTATACTAAATATTTTAATTTCCATCAATTAGTTCAACAACCATATTTTCTTTGAACACAATAGAAAATGACAATTGCAGTTTCATATCTTTATTGTGATTTATATTTGTTGAGTCAATTTTTCTTTCATATGCATTTAATATAATTTCTTCTTTGTTGATGAGAGACAACATTCTTTCATTATGTTCATTTACATTCTTGTTTAAATAAAATAGGTATGGAAAAGTTGGATCATTTGGTTCTAATATATAAAAATGCTTATTCAAGAATATAAGATCAACATCAGTATGTGAACATGTCCTGATTTTGTTTAAGATGGATACAAATTCTCTATTGTCTTGTCGCATTACATGGTCTAGTTCATAAGTTTGCACAATTTATTTCCAAAAATTGCAAGGAGCATTGGTTCCTTTAAGATTTGGTTGTTCAAATGTCCAACAATCATGTACAAGTTGTTCTTGACATAGCTTACCACAAAATATTATGCCAAGGTTCCCAAATGAGCAAGCTGGAGTATGCATAATTTCGTTGAGTCACTTGTTAATGCTATAAAGCAATCAAGACCTAATTAATGAAGACTCGTCTATCCATAAAAATTTAAGTTGTTCATATTTGTTTCTCAATACATCGAGTGTGTTAGAAGCCAATAGCACCATGTGACACGGTGAAAGTGGAAAATGCAAAGCTGAATGGAATATAACACCATGTGCAATATATGCAACTTTTGCAATAACTAAAATTATTAGACCTTTTTTTTCAAAGTGTTTGATAACATCAATAGGGAAACTTGATCTAAAGAACAATGTCACAAAGTTCATTTCTTTAGAGAATTTGTCTTGAAAAATGCTTAGGGGACAAACCATTTTAGAAGATGCAATCTGTATTATTCTTGTATCAAGATCATGGATAAGGTGGGCCTCTGAAGGTACAAGGTGAGTCTAGTTCCTTCATTTTTGGAATATCATTCTAATGATCTTGTCTGCTTTGATGAGAATGTTCTTTCCATACATAGTTGATTTCTATTTGTTTTCTTTTGTATAGAGACGTGTTACACAAGTCACATAATGAGCACATCACTTTCTTGGGTCAAATATTTTGAGACAAATAGGCACTCTTGTATTCCACTTTTCTTTTTAGCATAATTCCCACTGTCATAGTGTCATCATTTTCTCTAGGCAATGCTCTCTTAATTTCGTCTAGACAAGAAGGAACATTTATGATTGTTCCCATTAATCCAATTTGTGATATTTTGTAGCCAAGTTGTCTTATTTGTTCAAAATCGATCTTTGATGCCACTAACCTCTCTTCCAAATATGTGAATTGTGAAATGGACATCAGTTTTTCATTTCTTCGAATATAAAGAGATGATGCAAATGTAGTGACTTTTCCCTTAGTTATTGCATGGTTACAAGATTTGCATATTTGTTCATTGAGTTTAATGGTTTTGAACTATGAAGCAAGCATCAAATAGCAAATAGTAAATAATATGTCTTTATTAATAGATTGCATGTCATTTCCAAAGGACAATATATGACAAACGCAAAATGCTTATGTAGGCATGTTTTGGATTGATTACAAATATGTTGCAATTGCTTTATTTGACTTTACATATTGTTGTTGTGCTTCTTGTATTATAGCACCTTATGCTTGTATTGCAGATTACAATTAATGTAAGTGAGTGTATCACTAACTATATGCATTCAAAAAACAAGTGGAGACTTCTTTGTTATTTTGTGTCTCCATTGAGAAAGGATTATTGTCATCATTTGATGATGTGGAATCCTTTGATACTGCAAAATTTTTCTTTTTCTTTTTTATATACTATTATTGTTAGTTGACAAGTGTTTCAATTGAGTAGAACATCTAGTGAACCTAGATTCTTTGCTAGCATGATATCTACAAGGTACACTTAAAGTCGGCTGGCGGTTATCTCTTTCCGAGATTCCTTGGAACATTTGTGTTGAATTTTCAATGTCACTAATATTCTAAACATTCTGAATTTCCAGAATTGCATGGACATGTGCATTTGATGTAGATATTGGTATATGCATAAGGCACATGACTTTGAAGCAAATTTTTGATGAATATAAACTCAAGGAAATATATTTTGTTTCTATATTCCAGATATATATATCAACCTCATGGAGTTCACATATCCATTGTATTGCAAAACCTTTTCCCTTTATATATCCATATGCATATGGCATTAATAGATTTATAATATAAGTTTGCCAATCATTGATAAATCACTCTTGTTCAATGTTTTTAGCACTCAGGGGTTGTTGTAAGAAATTGATAGCTTTATCAGCATTGCAAATGAAACAATTGTAAAAAGTTTGTCTGATTTTTTATTTTATTTTTCTAATATTAGATATATCAAACCATCATGCAAATGTGCAAATAGACTCAAACAAAGAGTCGTCACAACCATTGAAATTTTTTCGATAGATCATGAAACCTTGTTCAAATAAGATTTGCTCAATTGACAATGTGTCAAACTATAGATGTGAGAATTATTATGGGAAAATGCATGGGCCAATCATTCTACTTACTAAAGCTACACTATCTTCTATGCTATGTAGCATTAATGGTTCAAAATGTCCACATGCAGGATGTTGATTATGTAGAAAAATATTGTATTGATAGCCATGAATGTCTGAATTGAATCGTAGCTATGCTTGTCCATTTGTAAATAACCAAACATTGAATGGAACTGAAAACGACTTCAAGGACCATTTGATACAAAATGCACCCCCCCATAAGCTAATTGTAGTTCAAGCACAAATATAAGAAAGTGTACACAACCCTTTCAAGTACATTTCAAGATTATTAACATGATGAAGACCATGAATGTATCCAAGAGTCATTTCTGTATGCAATCAATGTGAATCAGCATCATGTCCATGAGATAAACAAAGTCGAAAGTGGTTTACAATTTCATGTCGTATTTCAACTGAACTATAGTGAAATTGAATAAAAACAACAAATGAGTCAAATAAACAGTCACCATGATAATAGAAGAAATGCTATAATCTATATGTAGATTGAATCTAGATAACTTGTGACCAATTTCTTGCAATTTTAATCCTTTTTCAATGCAAAACTATTATTTTTTGCCATAAAGTGTATTGAGACAAACTAACAATTTGCCCAAATGTGACAATGATTTATAGAATTAAGAGCATGGATTGCATTGAATGTCCAATCAACACATATGATACTGGTGAGCCCCATTATTACAGCAATGATGTTGCAATCCCTAGGACTCCCTTCTTTACTTTTATCAACCCGGTAGTTTGTAACAAACTAGGAAGCGACAATGCTATATGCACAAGTACTAGCTCTTACCACAGTTTGTCACTTGATCAGCTGGCACAAGTCCGCTAGGAGCTTAAGCCAACTTCTATGAGCTCTTAGAAGAAGCTTTTAACTGTGATTGATGAAAGCTAACTCAAAAGAGGCTAGTCTACTTGCAAAAAGAAGTTGAAAGCTGAAAAGAAACGCAAACCCTAGAAAACCCTAGTTTTACCGACTAGCCCTACTGGTGCAAGAAAAGAGATGAAAGCTGTGGAAATGGATGCCATTGACTCTTGGAAAAGTAAAATGCATGTGACTAAGCTACTTCTGAAACAAAATATGGAAAAAAAAACATCTTTTTGTATCTTTGAGTAATTTTGCAGAATTATTATGCATGTGCTTTAACTATTTTTGACTGTGCAGAGGTTGACTGGAGAAAGGAAATGGAGTGGGTGCTTGCAGGAGGTTTGGAAGGTGAGAAGAGGGCCTAAGGGGTCCCTAGCACCCTTCCAGAGAGTTTCATAGTGATTAAATCTCGAAAAACTGCTCACGTGAACTTCTACAGGAATTCTGCAGGGGTTCTTCAAGATGTTCCGAAAGAGTATTTTGGAGGGTTGATGGAGGAAAAACGATGGAAAAGTGGAAATGGAGGTTCGATAAGGATGTTAAGGGGTCTATGACCTGGTGAATGAGGCTAAGGAGTGATTAAGGTGATTGGATTTGTTCAAGGATGGAGGGAGCAATGATGCACAAGAATGTAGAAATTAGGGAAAAGTGGGAAAATGTGCAAATGAAGGGAAGGAATCTTGGATTAGGGGTTGGAGCAGGTTGTAAGATGGAGGAAGGATAGGCAGGGATGTATTATAGATGCTCTGCACACTATTTCTCAAAACCAATCAAAGAAAGACTAGAAAAACCAAAGATCTAGCTATTTTTACCTACTTTGACCTAGAAACCAAAAACATGATGAACAAAAGTTTATTGACAGAAAATCATGCAAGATAACTAAGGAAACTAAGCAAGAACAGATCTAACATGCAAGTACAACTGGTAGCAACTTTTCCAACTAAAAATCTAACACTAGCAATTGCATTGAAAGGCAAAAAGTGTTTTTGCGGCAGCAAGTATGCCTTGGTCTCAGCTCACGGTCCCAAGGAGGGAGAGATGAGATAAAGGATTGCTGGATGGCCTTTTTGTAGATCTTTTCCTTTACCAAACTATTAAATCAACTTGAAGTATGAAAAGCTACTTTAATCATCAAAAACAACCTACTTAACAAAACAAGATTTTAACCTAAATAACATAAATTATTCTTGAATGCAGCAAAGACACATGAAAGTACACAAAGGAGGTACTGGCACTTGGGTTGGGCCCAACCCCAAGAGCTACAACCTCCTAAGAAATATTAGAGCTAGTGCAAAGTTGGATTCATCTTTATTGATCAAAAAATGATAGTTACATCCCAAAAACTGTCTATAAGAAAAAGCTCGAAAATGTGCTGATATAGAGCTGCACTAAAGTGCGAAAATAGACTAACAAAATGACTAACCTACTGACTAAATCTGACTAACTAAACTGAGGCCCTAAGCCTTCTTATTTATACAAATTGAGGACCCCAACAGTCCTCCTAAACTTTAGGAACTCGACTGCCAAAACTTGCAGTTAACAGCAGTCCTACTTGACTTGCTTGGCTGCCCCTTGTGCTCCGAGTTTTTGATGGAGAATTCGAGGTAAGAGCTCATAAATGAAGGGGACACCTTCCTACAAATCCTCTCCCTTGCTCTTCCACAAATTTGGCTGCCAAGTGCTCATTAAACCTTTGATTTTGTCTCAAAATTGACCAAAAAGCTGCATAAAGCACACACTAGATTTTTTGGCATAATGACTTCCCCAATTCACTCTATTAGCATAAATGTAATAAAAAACATGCAATAAACTAATGAGAATGGTGGATTAAGTCGAATTAGGAGGCTAAATGAGCCCATATAATTACCCTTTTCTGAGGCTCATCAGATACTACAACATTTTTAGACATCATGTATTATCTAGTCTACATTGTCTTTACTACGAAAATGAGTACCTAGCACTATGACAAAAAAGTGGATGAAAATGCCATAAGGAATCTTGAAGATTGCATTTTTTTTGCAATTGAAACATAATTTAAAACTAAATACATTTATGAAATTTAAAACAATAGCAACAAAAGCATTATTACCCTTTTAACAAATTTCAAACCACAATATTTAATTTCCGAAATTTCATAAAGA
The DNA here is from genome assembly GCA_000404065.3 of Pinus taeda. Taxonomy (NCBI): domain Eukaryota; kingdom Viridiplantae; phylum Streptophyta; class Pinopsida; order Pinales; family Pinaceae; genus Pinus; species Pinus taeda. The sequence goes on along the minus strand of APFE030260713.1, from coordinate 371,101 downwards.
ATTTTTTAGAACAACTGTAAATTTGTTTCAAAATGTATAAATCAAATAGAATCCAATTATTAGCTTGAAAAACAAATTACAATATAGGTTTGTATAATAAACAACTCTAATTTAAGATAACAAATAAAATATCATTGCTCAATTGCAATCATAGAACTATAACTACATAAATTGTAAACCAAGGTGGGCAGGCTAACTTTGTACCATATTGTTTTCTAGACATTGAAACTGTTATCTACTATGCCATAAATAACAAATAACATTCTAGCCACACATGGCTAGAGTAATTGCAAATAAAAACCATCACTCAATATTAATCATAGTTCTATAACAACATCAAATTGGATATATACTTTAGTAAATGTGTCAAATTGAACAAACATATTGCACCAAAATTGTCTAGAAATGCAATAATTAAAGCTTCCATAGCCACTCATCTTGGAATACAGATTCCAAGTAGACATACACAACAAAAATGACTATGACATTTACAGGTGCATTTAATATCTCTTGATTTTAGCATTACAATTTGTAGAAATTCTTTCTCACTTGAGGCATAGTGAATCAACAAATCTAACATCTAAATCACACAAAAAAAATCTTGCATGTTGTCATTTGACAGTCATTCATTGTTCTCTGGATTTGAACAAAGGTATTGCATGCGACAACATATACATTTACACCAATTAAATCTGCAACTAATCCACCTACCAATGAAATTACATTCAAACCGCTCATTGTTTTTCCTTTTCTTTGATTTATTTGCAGTATGAAATTTCTGATTATTAGACTCCTCCTCTTTTATAAGTTCTTGAAACGACTTTGACAATTCCACAACTACATATTCCATGGCTCAAACTCATCCACAATTGCATAGCATTGTTCTATAACAAATTCCACCCAAACTAGTAGACATCACCTGAATCGAGTATATCACCAAGTCAAATAATGATTCTACAATGTAAATAATACTACTCTTTAGAGGCATGTTAGTATCAACTACAATAAATAATATCAAGAAAAAAGTGTTCTAAAAACTAATTTCATTAGTCAAAGATGTTTAATTGTAAGCAGATTAACATTGTACTTCAAATCAACCAAATGTCAATTGGCCAAAAAAGTAAAATCTAAGTATCTAAAAGTATTTGAAAATCCATATAAAAGTATTTGAAAATCCTTATAGTTATCTTTAAGTGTTTAGGCATTAAATACTATTAAACACCACAATTACAAATAACAAAGGTTGTAACGTTCTTTAATTCCTCCTAGTTTCCATTTGGTTTGAAAAAGAAAAGAAAAAAACACATAATTGCTACATAAAACAATAATATTATTCCATAATTCAAAAAAAAACTTTTAAAATCTTAACTTGGAATCTAGATACAAGTAACATGTAATTTAATCCCAAAATAATGGACAACAATAAAGTTCGTTTAATATTTCTAAAAAATCTCTCAAGTTTTAGATATTGCTCCATCTAGATAAAAGTATTCAACACTTTAAAATTTAGAGCAAATTCAAAATTGCACAAATGTACAGAACATCTTAAACACTACAATCACATACCTATAAAAATAAAAAGCACATACAAAAACAAATATTTCTCAACTAAAATGACAATTATTTTATCAAATCCTACAAATGCATATTTCAAAGGCCCATCATAAACATTATGACCTATATACATAAAACACCTAGAAAGAATAATCTATATTATCAATTTGTATCCATGACTCCATAATTTTATTGCTCAAATCAATCTTTATCTTTATTTTTATTTTTATTTTTATTATTTGTTACCAATAACATTTGTTCATTGAATATCAAGCAATGCATCATGACTTACAAAAATCACTAATAAAAATAATAACATGTTTCTAACTATACATCGCTTAATAATAATAATATATAAGTTTATACATATATAAACTGTTATAATATAATACAACACAATGTATTTATTAACTATTAAGTTATTGCAATTTTCATGTTTATTTAGATGTCATTAAATTCAGTATAAATGACACGACATCACATTGATGTTCAAGAATACTAGCTAAATAAGCAATTTTAATATCCATGGAATTTAAAATAAGAAAATATAAAACAACTTAATATAATAACTTAATACTCTATTTATTTGTATATAAAAACAAAAAAGTTTGATAATAAAGCATGTTAACATTACGTAAATCATTAAAAGAATACAATATTATTGAAATTTCAATATATATATATATATATATATATATATAATATATATGACACACACACACACACACACACACACACACACACATATATCAAGCTCCTTTGAAGGAACAATAGATCGAGGGGGAAGATGAGGCTCGTGGTTTATTTGAAGTGGAGGCCCGACAAGGGTTAGGGTTTGGGCTCGTGTACTGAAGACTGAAGCGGTTCCCTCCTACTCCTGTTTCATTCTGGCCAACTGAACCGTACTTGCCTGGCGTCGTTTCACCTCAGCCATCTTCCCATTGCAATTTGGGTTTTACCTCTTCGTTATTTCACTATTTTTACTTTGACCTCCCCTACCTACTCTCAATCTCAACAACAACGGGCTTCAAAAATTTTACGGCGGCAGTTGGCACGGGTATTTCGAAGAGGTTATGGAGGACCTTGTGGCCTATTTGGAAGACCCACTAGAGGGCACCCCCATCTGGACATCTCCCCATGCAATCCTGGTAGGCATGTTCCCTTACAGCTGTGAACTAACCGATACTATAGTGACGTTGCCCTCGATCTCAGGACCCTCGTGCTTGGTCGCTACACTCCCAGAGGTCACCCCCTCCTGGCCGGCTTTTTCAACTCTACCCTCGTCGCCGTCCACCCTAAATTTTGTGGCTTGTTCCATGGGCCTAATCTAGCCATTTGCTCCACAGGCTACTCATATTTCCCTCCATCTGTCGGTTCTCACAATCCCTCTGTTGCTCCCTCCAACGAACCCTTGGCCACTTCACTTGGGTTTCCTCCGATGGTGAATACTTCAACCCCCCATTAGGCAGTTTCACCAAGGTGCCTCCCATCTCAGGCGCCTTCCCCTCTGGCCCTTTTTAAACCCTGCTAACCCTCATTCAAACCCTCATTTGAGTGGCACTCAAGAAACCCCCTCTAATGCAGGGCACGGGCCAAGTAAGAAACAGAGGTGTATAAAATCCAAAGCACAAGATGTCATCATCAGCTTAGGCGAAGATATTCAGTGGGGAGACACCATGGACACTGTGAACAGAGTTCTTGTTGGAAGAGTTCAAGGACAGAATTATACTGTGGCTCAACTGAAACAATGGACGGTTGAAGTTTGAGGAAAACACCTGGCTAAGCTTCCTTTCGTCCAAACCTTCATCAGGGGTTGGTTCGCATTGAGTTTCGCGAGATCCGAGCATACAAATTGGGTCCTCTCTTCAGTTTGGCATATAGAACAGGCTCTTGTCCTCTTGCGTTAGTGGAATCCCCTTTTTGATCTAGAGAGAGCAACTTAAGGCTAGCCCCCTTTAGTTCCGCCAATCAGGACTTCCCCTGCAATTCTAGTCCAAAGACATCTTTCAATACATCAAGAACTCCTTAGGCACATATTTGGAACATGACAAATCATTCCTTTCCAAAGGCATAATGTCATATGCAAGGATACTGGTACACTTAGATACCAGGGAGGGCTTACAGGAACACATTACCCTCCAATGGAGAAACTTCTCACGGCAGTAGATTCTTGACTATGAAGGGGTGCCTTTCAGGTGTAGGAGGTGCCATAAGGTGGGTCATCTCTTTCAGGACTACCCCTTCAACAACAAAGTAAGAGCAAGGGATTTTGGCAAGGCTATACTGACCAAGGAAACACAAGCTCAAGGGGAGCACCCCCCCTGAAGATGCAGAGATTCATACCGACCCTGAAGCAGCAAAGTAGACACTAGTTAAGGAGGCCCCGAAGATGCGCTGCAAGGAACCACATTGGCCTCCCTCTCCTCCTCTCACTAGGGCAAGGGTGGCTGTCAAGGTTGCGTTATCTTTAGGTATGAATACTTCTATACCTTGATTTGTTCATAATTTTTTCTCCTTCTGAAAGTATAGCACATTCTTCTTCAATAATTAATAAAGCCTCAGTCTTCACCTCTCAGCCCCACATTTCTTTGGCATGCTCCCTCCATAACCCCTTTCCCACATTCTCTAGTATTCCACCTTCCCTCCCAGACATAGCCCCTAACATAACCCCTACCTCTGATCTTGTGCCTCCATCCCCCAGATACCTGATTCGATCTAGGGTGAATATACAGGCCCCCGATTATATTGGCATAGGCCTGGATACTACTCCCATCCCTATGAAGCCTCCCCGAGGACGTCCTTCCTCCCTTTCCAAAGAAAAGTTGCAGGACGGAGAAGAGATTGCATCTGGGAAGCAAAACACCATCGATAGGGCACAGCCGACCCCCCTCCAGGAAGCTTTTCTCATTCAATTACCGAGTGCTAGCTAGGCCTGACAAAAAACTAGCTCTTCGAAGACTGATCATCTCTGAATCAGTCGATATAATCTTCCTTCAAGAAACCTTGGGCACTGCTGAAACCATCTCTCACCTACTTTAATCGATGCTCCCGGGCTAGTCCTTTCTAGCTCTTGATGCAAATGGACGCTCAGGTGGCATAGCACTGGGGTATAACACTCGATCCATCAATCTTTGCAATAACTGGGAAGGCAGTGGACACATTGGGGCAGACATTTTCTCATCCAACCTGGGCATTGAGATTAGGCTATTTAATTTGTATGGGCCATGCCATCATCGACCATAATTTTGGGATCATCTTCTGAGCTCTAATATCTTGCAAAGTGATTTCTTAATCCTTGGATGGGATCTAAACTTCTCCATTGGCCTCTCTAAATCTTTGGGACATCGGGCCCAGATTGATCCCCTAACAACATACTTTGAGAACATCCTGGAATTTCATAGTCTTATGGACATCCCATCAGCAAAATTGCATCCCACCTGGAGGAACAACAGAGTTAGTGAAGATAGCCTCGCCAGAAGACTTGATTGTTTTCTTATCAAGGAGCGCCTTTTGAACATGGGTCTTAATTATAGACAATGGGTGGGATTAGGATGTATCTCAAATCATCAGCCAATATACTTAGAAATAAGAGGGGGGTTTGATAAGCCTAAAGGCCCTTTCAAATTCAACTCTTCTTAGTTAAAGGATGCATCTTATGCTTGCATGGTTACTGATTTCTGGAAGGCCCACCCCCCTGATGTTGGAGGGCATATAGCAGAAGGCTTTGCACATAACGTAAAAGAGCTGAAGAGACTCTCTGAAATATGGGCTCACAACAAGAGAGTACAGGATGATCAAATCCTAAGGGATACCGAAGCAGAGATTGTTGACTTCGAAAAAAATCAGGGAGGGGTCTTCACCTCGATCGAACAAAAGGAAAATATCACATTCTTATATTCTAAGAGATGCAAAATACTAAAGGATAGAGAAGAATCTTGGAGATTGTGAAGCAGGGCAATTTGGCTACTAGAGGGAGATGATAACACGAAATTTTATAACAAATTTGCAACTGGACGAAAAGTAATCAACTCCATATGGCAACTCACAAATGAGCAAGGGAATGCAGTAAACACCTTTCCACACCTAGCATCCTTGGCTACATCTCATTTTAAGAAGATATATAGGGCTCCTCCAAATGCCACCCTCGCTAAAATCATTCGAGTGGCACAACTATTTCCCCGATTTGTGGATCAGGATACTGCCATGGAACTGAACAAGGAAGTCACTCTAGGTGAGCTTGAAACCACTCTTAAATGGTTCAAGCAAGACAAGAGCCCGGGGCTAGATGGATGGTCAGTGGAGTTCTATTTGGCTTTCTTTGAGACACTTGGAGCAGACCTCCTCAAAGTCGTTGAGGATTGTAGGATCAATGGCAAGATGTATGAAGCTTTCAATACCACTTTCATTGCCCTCATTCCCAAATCCGATAACTCGGCCTCTCATGATGATTTCCGGCCCATATCCCTATGCAATTGTATCTATAAAATCATTGCCAAAGTCATAGCTAATCACCTCCACCCCATCCTATCCACCCATATCTCACCAGATCAATTTGCTTTATCACAAGACCGACAGATCCATGAGGCGGTTGGAACTGCACAAGAGGCACTACACTCTCAACAATCCAAGAAAATGGAAGGTATGATCTTAAAGGTAGATCTTTCAAAAGCTTTCAACAGAGTAAGTTGGTTGTATATAAGAATGCTCCTAACTCACCTTGGTTTCCCATATGAGTTTATTAAATGGATCATGTGTTGTATTACTAATATATCCTTCATTGTTCTGGTAAATGGAGCGGCATCACCTTTCTTTCACTCAGAAAGAGGTCTCAGATAGGGGTGCCCTCTATCTCCACTGCTTTTCCTTCTCATCATGGAAGGGCTTAACAGACTCATCAAAGAAGAACATAACAGGGGAAGGCTCCAAGGAATCAAAAGCACTGATAGATGCATCCTAACTCACTCATTATTTGTGGATTATGTGCTAATATTCCTCAATGGAGGCATAGGGGACCTGAATATAATGAAGAATACCTTCTCTTTGTTTCACACTGCCACTGGCATGATAGTCAACTGCAACAAGTCCACGATGACAGCTCCCGGATGCTCTCCCCATGAGATTCAATTTTCTCTCCAAAGATTCCACTTTACCCTATTGCAAATGGAGGATGGTCTTAGATATCTAGGATACAATCTAAAGCCCCTGGGATATAAAATAATAGACTGGACAAGGCTTATATCCAAATTGGAAAAAAGGCTCAACATTTGGTATCACAAGTACCTATTTAGGGAAGGCAGATTAGTTCTCATGAAAGAAGTATTAGAGTCCATTCTAGTATACTAGATGTCTTTAGCATGGATACCCAGGGGCATCCTCTCTAGAATACAAACCCTATGTTGCAGGTTTCTTTGGAAGGGTAAACAGTGAGGGAGAATATTTTCCTAGGTCAAATGGGAAGCGCTAACCCTATCAAAGAAATGGGGAGGTTGGGGCATTAGGAAGCTATAGGACTTCTCCTCAACGCTGGCAGCTAAACTTGGCTAGCAACTAATCACCATGAACAACTTGTGGAATAAGGTGGTCATCTCAAAATATATTGCACCTCTCAATCTGATGGATTGGCTAAGACAGCCACAACGAAGCAACACAGGGATATCAGTCATATGGAAGGCAATGTTGAAATCACTAGCCATCATCAGAGCAGGCCATACTTGGAGAATACAATCTAGCACATTTGTGCGTATAGGGGAAGATCCCTGGATTGGCTACGGGAGCGCCCACAGGCTGTCTATAAAGCTTAAAAACCATCTCAGCTCTTAAGGCATCACCCACATCTGTCATATTGCGGACCCTGATTATACCACTTTGTTTCAACAAGCTTGGAAATCTGCCCACATCCTACACATTCCACAACAGTGGGAGCAACAATGGGCTGAATACACTGCAGCCTTAACTGAATCTCACATTAGAATTGCTGAAGGGGAGGACGAGATAACCTGGGCACTTGCAAAATTAGGGAAATACTCCCCCAAGGAGGGTTATCTTGTTTTAGACGAGACTCATCGGCCACAAGCTATCAAGCTCTGGTGGAAACACATGTGGAAGCTCAAAGCGCCTCCCAGGACCCGACTTCTCATGTGGACAATCCTCAAAAATAAGATCCCCACTCGTGATAACCTCCCTAAACGTGCTCAATATGGACCTTTTTGGTGTTACTTGTGCAAGAACAACAACGAAAAAGTAGACCACCTTTTCCTCGATTGCTAGGCTGCAAAGGATCTCTGGAGCTCGATCTTATTGACCTTTTCCTCCCAAAACAGATGGCAGGGATTGACAATTAAGGAGGCCTAGTCTTCATGGTGGACCATTGTAGACTCGTCAAAAGCTAGGAACCTACCCTCCTTATCTACTAGGAAATTAGGATAGCTTGCAATAGACTCATCTTTCAGAATATTGCTCCCCATTGGCCCTCCATCTCAGCTCGTATCTGGACTAACTACAACATCATCCCTGATGATGAGGAAACCCCTCAGCCCAGAACCATTGTCCCTGAATCCATAAATCATCTACATCCTTGGGCATGTTTTGATGGATCAACACAGGAAGCTGGATGTGGGGGAGGTGCCATTCTGCACCTATCTAAATCCCACTACTTTCATATTCAAATGGGATTAGGGAGAGGCACAAACAATTTCATTCAGCTAATCATAGTAAAATACCTCATTCAATTTGCATTGGAGAAACACTGTAGAAATCTACAATTGTTTGGCGACTCAACAATTGTCTGTAACTGGATAAACAAAACATCAAAATGCTCTACATATTGTCTGAGACATATCTTGGATGAGGCGCATTGACTTATTACACATTTTGACTCATTTGTATGCCATCATATTTACATGGAACGAAACATAGTTGCCGATCTACTATCCAAAGAAGCTGCGGTCAAGCCTTTTAGCACTTCGCTGATTCGAGAACAAAGGGATGGCACTCATTACCAGTTTTACCATCGACTGTTTATGGACATTATAGACTAGATGGTTGAGCAGGAGCCTGGTTTTATGTTTTTTTGCTACAATTTGTAAATATTCATACATGCTTTTAAATTATCAGATGTATATATAACAGACATGCACTCTCTATGTAGAGCTATTTTGTTTATATTTTGTTGATCTTCATCAGAGAACAGTGCCTCCCCGCGTGGATACAAGGCACTATATTTTTGGACACTTCCTATATATGACAAGCACTCTGCCTCACATACAACATATGCATTTTGCATATACAACATGTAATTTTCTTTCACATAATGGAAATTACGATTTTTCCAAGGGGAAAAATAAATTATATATATATATATATATGAAACTATCATAATATAGTTAATTTAAATTTAATTTAATTACTTAATATTCCAAATACTTAATTTACAAAATATATGAATAAATTTAAATAAAAATTAAATTCACATTCACATGACTTTAAACAGAATCCCCTTTACTTTATAATTAGTCAAAATAATCAAAATACTCATTGAAACTTTAATTCATTTTGCAACAATCCACAATTTTAAGTAAAACCAATAAAACATAACAATTTAGTCACTCGCCACAATTAAAATTAGTTAAGAGCAAAAAAACAAAATAAATAAATAACAAAGAAGAACGTGAGCACGTTCTTCTTTGTTATTTATTTATTTATTTATTTTGATTTGTTTTTGCTCTTAACTATTTTTAATTGTGGCAAGTGACTAAATTGTTAAGCTTGATTAGTTTTACGTAAAATTGTGGATGGTTGTAAAATGAATTAAAATTTCAGTGAGTATTTTGATTATTTTGACTAATTATAAAGTAAAGGAGATTTTTTTTTAAGTCATGTGAATTTGAATGTGAATTTAAATTTATTTAAATTTATTCATATACTTTGTAAATTAAGCATTTGAATATATAATAATATAATATATATATATATTATATATAATATCTCTAAAATTGTATTTTAAATAAATAATTTCCAAACTTAAAACAAAATTGACTTAGAATGCCTCCATGTAGTATTGTATATGGAGCTAATTTGGTTAGGGACTGTCAATAATTGGGAGTGTCTAGAGAGACCATTCAAATGAAAAATTGGACTTTTGAACTCATAGTCGGGCCTATCTTTCCACTTACTTTCAGTAGGGACCACAAAAAAATATGTACATATAGTTGGACATGTTTACAAGGAGGCCAATTGGTCACAGAATGTCATAGAACCATCCAAAACACAATGCCGACCTCCGATCTCATAGCCAACCTGACCACCGACTTTCTTGTGGCAGGGCCCAGAAAAGAAACATATATCTATGATTGTTGGCTTCTTTATAATTTATAATTTTATATTATTTGATTAAAATTATTTAACCAAATATATATTTTTTTATCAATAAAAACATAAATTGAATAAATTATACTTATAAGATAAAATGTTTAAAATACATGAACCCATTATCCCATTCTCTAAAGAAAAATGAAATATTGAAGATGGAGCCGAATTGGCGAAGAAGTGTCAGTAGTTGGTAGTGTCTATAAAGACCATTAAAATCGCAATGCCGACCTCCAATATCATAGTCAGGATCGACATCTGACTTGCTTGCAATACGAACCAGAAAAGAAATATGTGCATATAGTTATCTGTAACCTCATAGTTAGCCCGACCTTTGACTTGCTTCTACAAAGGCCCACAAAACAAACATACATGTCTATAATTCATTATTTTTGTTGTTTCACATAACATATATATATATATATATTATATATATATATATATATATATATATATATCCATTCTCTAAAATTGTAACTTAAATAAATACTTTTCAAATTTAAAACAATATTGACTTAGAATGCTTCCATGGAGTATTGTAGATAGAGTCAATTTTTGTCGGGGATTGTCAATAATTCCATAACATCCAGAGAGACCATTCAAACCACAAGTCTGACTTCTGACCTCATAGTCGGATCCCTCTTTCGACTTGCTTTCAGTAGGGACCACAAAATAGATATGTACACATAGTTGGGCATATTTACAAGGAGACCAATTGGTGGCATAATGTCATAGCACCATCCAAAACATAATTCCAACCTCTGATCTCATAGTCAGCCCGACCATCGACTTCCTTCTGGCAAAGCTCACAAAAGAAACATATATGAATAATTGACCTCTTTATAATTTTGTATTTTATTTTTTCCATATTACATATTTTTTTTGTAAGCTTGGTACGACCTTTCTATTAATTTTCTATCAAAAAAAGAAGCAGGTTACATCCACATTTCATATGGTTATGTGGCCTCAACCTTCCCATTGGGAAACTAGGTCTGTTGACCACCTAACAACATGATAAGTCATCCAAAAGCAAAGATAATGAATCTAGCAAGCCACACTAAATAAGTCTAATTGTCCTTATACTTCCTACAATCTAGAGAAATATAAACATAACTATAAACATTCTGAAAAGTATGAGACTACTGCATAAAAAAACCAAAACAAGGGGTGCATCAACACACTATTAATCTTCAGTTGAATCAATAGGAGCAGGGTCCTTCGCACTGGAGCCTAGCAGCTCAATTTGAGGGATACATGGAATATGTTGCTCGATGCCACTAAGGTGACCATTTTGTTGTTTGTAGTTGGAATTGAATACTTCTGAAACTCCTTACTATAATTTGGGTACCCATGAGATGACAAAGGCGTGCTTTTGGGAACTACTCTAGGGCATAAGTTAGTAGTCTCTTCATCATCCAATATAAATGAATTGTTTGTTTGTACTGGGTGGATCTTCCTCGAGAATGATCAGGGTCTAGCACCAAAGTCTTCCAATCTTCCAAATTAATTTCCAGAATATCCGCTTTTTGGTTCAGCTCCTCTTCCCATTTTGCATTGAGTTGTTTGACTGAGGTAGAACTGCCCGAATGGTATGCTTGGGCTGCTTCATTAATGATTTGGGAGGTTGACTTACGCCCACGAACTGTACTACCTAATGAATTGGGTTGACTGGTTGCATGGGATGTTTTCCTATGTTTACCTCAGCTGTGAGATCCCCGAGATGCCTTTCCTTTACCAGAGGCGACACAAGCTATATTGTTGAGGAACTTGCAAGACTTGTGGTATACTAACTGTAACCTTGAAAGCCAACCCGAACAGAGTCTATACATAGGAACAAGAAGCTTCCTGGGGTCACTCCAGAACGGGGCACCTACTAAAGAAACCATATAAGAGGAGAGAACGAAAATAGGAACCAATTCAATTGCATGTTGTCTACAGGTGACCAACAAGAAAAAAGGCCCTGAACCACACATTAACCCAATTGTGCCTCATAAGTATGGGGTTGTAAATAAGAACAAAATCTTTCACATTCCAAAACCTTGAAGGTTCCATTCCTAACCCACTTATATTCATATCGTAAAGAAATCCCTTGCGTCGAGGGCAGAGACAATAAAAGAAACAGGAGCAGCCCATAGACCAGACCCATGCGTGACAACAAGATTCCATAGACCGTTGACACAAGAACACAGTAAACAAGAGACTCCTCACCCATTTTTGTCACCACCAAGAGGAATTCCAAATATGCCTCCTTCCACACCCACCAATTTAAAACATAACCATTCGCCCCAAAGACCAGAATAGAGAGTGAGTCATAGGAGTAGTAATACAAGAATTGGGACTAAAAACATACTCATAAGAGGAAACTTGAACCAATAGAGACTGAACCAACGCCCGATGAAGATTCACAAGGGCCTCCTTCCCCAAGATGATGAGCATCTTGGACCAGATCCAAATCAAACGAAATGCACAGATAGGAAACTTATCAAACTTGTCAAGGAAAAAGTCGAAAGCCAACACCTTGTTAATGCCTCTGCCACCTTTGGGGATGGCATTAAAGAGCATCATGTGCACAACCACCTCTCCATGTGCTTCGTGCATGTGGAGGGTGGTAGAAGATTGTCTCGGGATTTTCATATCAAATGTTGGGTAGGGGCAGGCCTCATGGTATCCAACTCACATCCCGATCGGGGATATATTACATATTATTTGATAAAACTAATTTAAAACATTTTTTTATCAATAAAAAACATAAATTGAATAAATTATACTTATAAAATATAATGTTTAAAAGATGGGAACCAGTCATCCCATTCTCTAAAGAAAAAAAATGAAATATTGAAGTTGGAGCTGAATTGGCCAGGAGTGTCAGTAGTCAGGAGTGTATAGAGAGACCATTCAAACCACAATGTCAACCTCTGATCCCATAGTCAGGGCCAACCACCGACTTCCTTTCAGTAGGATCCACAAAAGAAATATGTGCATATAGTTACGCGTAATCTTATAGTGAGCCTAGCCTCCGACTTGCTTCTACAAAGGCCCGCAAAACAAACATACGTGTCTATATTTTATTATTTTGTTTTTCACATAACATATTATTTAATAAATGTAATTTAAACTACTTTATTCTTTTATCAATGAAGAAACAAATTCAGCAAAATATTTTTATAATAAATTTAACATTTAATTTATAACATATCAACTCATGATAAACTTCATCATAGGCCTCATTTAAGTTTTTTATAAGAAATAATAATAATAACAACAGTGAACCTAGATTCTAAGTCGAATTGGTCGGGGAGTGTCTAGAGAGGCCATTCAAACGACAATGCTGACATCCGATCTCATAGTGGGGGCCGACCTCTGACTTGCTTCTACGAAGCCCCACAAAACTAACATATGTGTCTATAATTTATTATTTTGTTTTTTAACATAAATTATTATTTAATAAATGTAATTTAAAATACCCTATTCTTCTATCAACAAAGAAGCAAATTCAAAAAAAATATTTTTATAAGACTTTTATTTAAAACAATTTTACAGAAAGATTATTATTCTTCCTAACTAAAAGTATAAGATAACAAATCCAAAAACTACCTATAAATTAAAGAAAATTAGGATTAAAATGCTTTAAAGATACAAACCCGCCAGCCCTCATCTAAAGAATAAAACAATATGAATATACTTCATAAATTAAAAAAAACTGAAAACAACTAACTTAAACGTTTGTTGCAACTTCAAGACTGCTTGAACCTTAACCTTTACCAAGGCGGCTTGGATCTCAACCTTTTACTTATGATTCTTCTCCAAAGAGAAACCGACTGCCTGACCACGAAATCGGTCTTGACCGCAACTACAAGTTTACTCTAACTCCAAAGAAAATGAAAAAACTGAAATGGAGACAGATGCCGCTATAAAAACTCACTTACATGAGTATGAAACGTAAAAATCATATAAAAAACTCGCATACACGAGTCTGCTAAAACGCAAGCATACATCAACTTCCAAAATCGCAAAACGTCATGCCTGACTACGGTCAGACTTATCTTCTTCCTGAGCTAGTTGTTTATGCCAAGAGAACTCTGATCCCCCCGTCTATCTAAAACAACACAATGTGTAGTCAAATATGCCACCTTGCTCATGAGCCTTCTGAAAATGCAAAGATCCCTATACTCTTAGCTTTCACGTTTCAGGGTAAATTCTGGGAAATCTTCACCGTAACCACTACAGAAAATCATGGAATCGAGGTCAGCGGACAATTTAAAACCATAACATATGGAATCGGGTTCGACACGTTACTCTCATGGGGGTTTCACTGGGGGAGCAATACCCTACCACATGCATTCATATTGGGGGATATATATTGAGGAAAAAATGATATAATATACTGAGCATATAATAGGAGGTAAAGGACTTTTATATTTGCAAGTATAAAATATGGAGCTCAAAGTTAACAAAAAAATATAAATGGGTATAACAAATGTTAGTGAAAAAATGGATACCTACAATATCTAGTGAAAGTAGAGTTTTTTTAATGGGGAACATGTATTAGGTTCATATTAGTATGGGGTTAAATAATGTCATTTTTAGAGGTATTTTTCAATATGTAGTCAAATTAGGGGTATTGTTTAGTATGCCATGAACGCATGTGATATGTCAGAGGTTCATTCAGTGAAGCTCTTGTGCTTGCCCACAGGACTTCTGCAAATGCAAATATGGGTTGACATGCGGCCTAGCTTTGGTTAGTCAATATTGGTTTGTTCCTACAACATTGCATCCAAACCTTCGAAACTTGAGCGAACAATGTAGTTAACACTTTTGACCTATTAAACCAAACTTTTATGACATAGGGAACTAAAAAACTTACCCGGTTTCTGTCGCTAGAATCCAACAATCTTCTTACCTGAACAACTCTTGTGCTCTAAATTATAAAGCTCCACCTGAAAATTCTGCAAAACAATGAACCACTAAAACTCCAAATTATGCACCACGACCATTAAACCAAAAAAATAATGTTCATACATTCACCTATCAAATCATCATCGAAGAAGTTGGAAAACTTGCGTCGTGCCACATACCAAACAACTTCAACATTTCACACAAAAAGCTTACTGCTCGCACCCACCGAAGTATCACCTAGTAACAAGGAAAATCTGACAACAAGAAGTAAAGCAAGAAACAACAAAACAAGCCTCAATGAGTGCCACAACACTAAGAAAAAAAATAAAATAACCACTTTGAACAACAAAAATAGCTAAATCTGCTTCTTGATTATCCATCAACCACACTAATAAATTCTCCACCAACACTCTTAAAACAAAATTAACACCGCTAGAGCTCAATGCAGCCCAAGTTAACTCCTAGTTGTACAAAGGATCACCCTTCCACGTACCTACATTGTTACATTCGATATACCATGCATGGCAGGATGACATCGACCCTTGAATTCCAGAGCCGGGGATGCAGCGATGCGCTGAGGTCATGATTTTTTTTAGCCAAAAGCCTAATGTTAACTATGGAGATTTGAAAAATTGCGCTAGTACGAAAAAACTAATAGCTTCGAACCGATCATAGATGTCATTGCGTAAGCAGTGACATAATAAATATCCTAAGCAAATAAATAATGTTACTTTAAAAGTTATGTATAAATGCGTTGAAAGGAACTCTACAACTTAATATGGGGCAATGTTGTGATGTGTTATGTAATGTTATGTTATGTTGACTGAGTCAACGTTACAATTAAAAATAAAAATAAATGAAAATAGTAATTATACATAAGTTTGAGTTAATCATTTGATGGGTTTATTTATGGTGGTTTACAAGGTCATGGTATTGAATAACCTAGGGTATTTTTCCATGATATTTGTTATGATGAAGGCTATTTAAAGGCTTGAGGAAATCCATAATGGAATACAAGAATACCAACTTAGATCCATCTTAACTTCAGATTTGGTCCCTGTCGACGCTTGATATCTCTGGATTTAAAATACATCCAGGTTAATTAGTATCATAATTAAAAATATATAATGCAATTTTATTTTAAAATTTCAAAATTAAAATATAAAAAAATTAAAGGAAATGGTAAAAATATAATTAATGATAAAATGTGTTTTAATTCATTTTAATTCCAAAATTATTAAACACTGCCAATCAAATCTTTTTCCTGAATTTTGCACTCTAAATAAGATTTATATGTCCAAAAATTTAATCCTTTTAATATCTAATAATTTATGAATAATATATATTTAAACACTTTAACTATTAAATGGTTTTGCCTTTTTTTGTTAGCAAATTCTTTTTAAAACTAGACTGAAAATTTTGTATTTATATAAGTCTGTAGTACTTGGATCACAACAAATACATCACATAGTACATAGCTATATCTTCAAAAAAAATTCGTAACTCCTCTTATTGAGCAAAAGTGCATTTTTTTTAAAGAGGGACTCTAAAGTAGAAAACATAAAATAGGGTTTTGTAGGTATATACTATACAAAATTGACAGAGATTTTTTTTACATGCCATACTATAACCGATTGATATTGCATCCTTCATTAGCTCCAAGGAATAGGAGAGGGTATGATTTGATTATTGACTTTTAAATCTCCCAATCTTTACTTACACCATTTATTAGCACATAAGTCCACATCTTTATTGAGATCACAAAGAACATGGAAATATGCTATTAAAGAGAACCCTTCAGCTGCTTTCCTAATTCTTTTCACAAGAGTTTCTAATGTTTTGTTCCTTAGACAGGAGCCCATCACTAAATGTTGAATAAGGAGGGAGTCTCCCAAAATAGTGAGAGAAGTTGCTTATTTTTCTTTGGTTGATTGAATCCCCTATTAGAGGGCATAAGCTTCATCTTGGTTGCTTTTCATGCATCATAAGCCCATGAATACTCTACAACTTTAACTTCCTTGGGGTCATAGAACACCACTTCCCCTCCTGCCACCCCTTAGTTGACAATTTGACAATACAATTTTTTATCAAAATAATGATTTTTAGTTGTTTAAAATGCATTTTTGAATGTAAAAAGCACTCAACATCTTGAAAAATTTCTATCTTAAAAAATACAAAAACAACCAATGGATAAACAATTATTATTCATTTTAATTCCAAATTTATAAAACACTACAAGTTAAATCTTTTTTTAAATTTTGCTCTCTAAACTAGATTTATATGTCCAAAAATTTAAACCTTTTAATATTTAATAATTTATGAATAATATAGATTTAAATATTTTGACTATTAAATGATTTTGCCTATTTTTGTTAGTGATTTATTTTTAAAACGAGAATGAGAATTTTGTATTTATATGCTAAGTTTGTACTTGGATCGCAACAAATACATTAGATAGTACATAGTATATCTTTAAAAAAAATCCCTAACTCCTCTTATAACAGAGGTTTGTAGGTATATATCTTACAAAATTGACACATCCAAAAGCAAAATTTATGTGCCATACTACAAGTGATTGATATTGCGGTCCTTCATAATTGTGTAATGCCAAACCATTTAGCTCTAAGGAACAAGAGAGGGTCTGATTTGACCATTTATTTTTAAATCTCCCAGTCTTAATTTACACCCTTCATTAGCACATAAGTCTGCATCTTTATTGAGATCACAAAGAAAATGGAAATAAGCTATTGAAGAGAACCTTTCCACTGCTTTCCTAATTCTTTTCATAATACTTTCTAATGCTTTGTCCCTCAGAGAGGAGCCCTTCACCAAATGCTAAATAAGGAGGGAGTCTCTAAAAACATTGAGAGAAGTTATTTAATTTTCTTTGGCTGATTGAATCCCCTAGTAGAGGGCATGAGCTTTAGCTTGGTTGTTTGTCATGCATCTTAAGCCCCATGAATACCCTAGAACTTTAACTTCCTTGGGGTCATAGAGCACCCCTCCCCTGCTACCACCCTTTAGGCAAATTGACAATACAATTTTTAATCAAAATAATGAGTTTTAGTTGTTTAAGACGTATTTTTGAATGCAAAAATGCACTCAACATCCTGCAAATTTTATATCTCAAACAAAAAACAACTAATGGATAAACCATTATTACAATGTAAGCTAATTAATGACTAAATTAACTATATAAATTAAAACAAGATTATAATAAAATTTTAAACAACTAAAAAAATTTGTCTTTAGTGCAATTGATTGGACTTTCAAATTCCGAAATCTAGTGGAAAAATTTGAGGTGAAATCTTGATTTGTGTTATTTAAACTGATTTTTCTTTACCGTATATATGGATTTAGCACCCTAAAAAACTCTAGGGCACTTTGATTGTGCAAGGGTTACTCATCAGACTTGTGATTTCAATAAATTGCTACCAGATTTTAGAGAAATTAGACTAGAAAAATCCACTAAAAGAACTCTAAAAAATCTCACTAAAAACAACTCCCTAATCAATAATCGATAATTGCTATTTTGTATACTTTCTTCTTTTATGTAAAGACTAATTCTATTAATAAAGTAAAAATATAGTTACAGTGCGGTCGAGACCTCAGAGGAGGTTTAGGGCGGTCTAGCAGGACAAACAAACAGTCCCAGAATTGGGATTTACCAGATACAAAAGCCCAGGGCTATATAGAGAAAACAGGGCAGAGTGATAGATCTCAAAAAAAGACAGATTATAATCTGTGACCATACTAACTGGACTACCCAGATATTCATGAGAAAAATTACAGAGCCAAAAATTTAAGACTATGACATAGCTACATGCCTGAGGCAGAAAGATGTTGACAGAAGCCATATAGGCATAACAAAAAGGAGTGAAGAATAGAGAGAGGACCAAAGAAGCAACCATAACCCAAGAGTCTTCAAACAACATAATCGGTTTCCGGAATCTCCTCCTCCACAGGGCAAGGATAGCCCATCCACTTGTCGTCCACATTATCCTTAAGAGCTGAGTCGCTGCCGTCTGGAGGAGTTGCCAACTGTCGCATGCTATCCGAGCCATCCGCCGGTCGAGTAGAGATTGGAACGTTCTGTTGTTTG
This sequence comes from Pinus taeda, assembly GCA_000404065.3. Taxonomy (NCBI): domain Eukaryota; kingdom Viridiplantae; phylum Streptophyta; class Pinopsida; order Pinales; family Pinaceae; genus Pinus; species Pinus taeda. The sequence continues at coordinate 352,185 of APFE030260713.1, read as the reverse complement.
CCGTCTGGAGGCTTGGAGATGTCGCTGGCATTTCCGTCAGCCTGCAAATTGCCACAATTGAACCCGAAACCCACATCTACCCTCTGCTGCGCGCTACCTCCTGGAGACTGAGTTAAAGGGGTGTTCACATCAACAGTAGGCCGAGCTTCTTCCTCTAAGAAGATTACTGTAATGTTGGCCGAGAGAGTAGGTTGATTGAGGCGACTGTGAAACGTGAAATGAGTGGTTTGAAAGGAATTGTGCGGGAGTGGCCTGCTGGTTTCAAAGGTAGGTGAAGCCGAAGCCAGAGGGATGACAGGCGGAGGAGCAGGCTAAGAGCGCCCACGGCCTCCACGACTGCCACCTCGGCGACAACTACCACGACGACGCACCATGGGCAAAGTAACAGGATAGCTAGGAGGAGAAGAGGAGCAGGGAACAAAGTCGATGCCAATGTGAGGGTGTGTAAGGACCATATTAAGACTATATACATTTTTTTTAACAGCAAATACGAAAAAAAAAGAAACGCATTGAGATTTCAAATTCATTCAACACACACATTGCTGATACTCATTTCAGGAAACATATCATAACATTTACATACTTTTAACTAAGATCAATTAGTAATGAAATACATATGTACCGTTCACCAGAAGGCAAAACTCCGCTTGCTCTGTTGTTGCTGGTATTCCCTTGTTGCCGGTCACTTCTGCGAGTGAATGATGAGGCACTTGATCCGAATGCGAAGACCCACTGGTTAACCTCCCAGCCTACTCCTTGGGTACTCTTCTTCCCCACGGACCCCCGAGCTCTAATGGGGTTGTACAATGGAGGAAGGCTCTCGCTGGCAGAGGAGAGCACACCTTGGCTCAAGAGTCTCCTCTCTAAAAATCTTCTACCTCACCAAACTCACTATAGCTTCGTAATCACTGCTCTGACATCATATCATCCATCCACCATAGGGTTCCAAAAAGTCCCCTCTCTCATGGCTTGCCCCTTCTTTTATAGGAGTCCTCATAGGTGACACTTGGCATGTCATGCATAATTATAATATTTTTCTTTTAATTTAATACTTGATTATTCACCTACCCATGTGTCATTCTCTCAGCAAGGGTCACCCAAAAATTATTTACTTAACTTTTTATTTACAACTAATATTTTCCTCACCTCACAAGATTCCTATTTCTTCTCCTAGTTGTCTCTTTATTCCCCCCTTTTATTCTTTAAATTGTGTTTATTACTTGAAGTCAATTAATGAGTCAAGATTTTATCCTCAATCTACTCCCTAATTTAACTCAGGTTATCTCTTAGATGGATATTCTTATGTTGGTTGATGCCACAAGGAGCTTCTCTACATTTCTCTAAATTTAATTTATTATTCTTATTTTAATTCACCTTCCTTTTTTCTTAATTAGGTTTAATTAGTTTATGATTAATCTTTATCCTTACAATTATGTTCGTCTTTCCCCTTTTTCCTAATTAAACCACCTAATCTACCTAGTATTTTCCGACATGGGAAGGGTAGAGTTTTTAAGGTACTCTATTTTATTTCTCTCTATGATCCTCCTTATTCCAAGTTTTATTTTTGATTTAATTACCTTGGTTTCTAATCATCATTTACCCTTGATGTAAATTTACCTAGTTTTCATTCCTTACTTATATTTATTTATTATTATTTATTTTTAATGATTCCAAGGTGCCAAGTTTGGTTGTGCCCTTCAAGAACTTCCCTAGAAGTTTCCAAGGGTGCACACCTAATAGTTTAATTGTGATGCCAAGGGTGCCAAGTTGGTCGTGCCCTTCAAGAATTTCCCCTGAAGTTCCAAGGGTGCTACACCACTTGCCCTTCAAGCATCTAGTGACTACGAGGGGAAAGTATAGTGCAACGTCATAAACCACTATCATCTCTTATGTTGCCTGCTATAGTGAGACTAATGGTGCTGAGATCAAGGAATCCTACTTGATGCGCGCCCCCCAGTAAACTCCTCATGAGCGACCCAACTTTGGGACCTGTCCTTATGGCATCGTGATCTTCAAGGCGAAGGTGTTTCAACCCTTCCTCATGATGCCAAGGTTGCCTGTAATCCCTGAAGAACCAGACATGCAGCGCCACCTTCGTAACACTACAAGAATGTAAAACCGAGGTAGATGCATGTGGGGAGGCCAGGGGTAGATATTGACAGGGAGAGCCGAGGCAGCCATTAAATCAAAACCTGGTGCAATGTCTCGAACCCTCTGCACATTCAATTCTGCGTGAGAGATGATCTGCCTGGATTCAATATGAATCGTTTTCATCTGCGGGAGGGTCTGGGAAGGTGCGCTGTTCTGCCACCTGCTATACCAGCTGCCGCCAAGACGCTGATTCTTCATAAATTGACCTTTAATGCACCCGCATCCAAGTATTTTTTTGTAAACTTATTAATAACTCAATTAATTATATTAAATTAACAACTAAAAACAACGGAACAAAATCAATAAATAAATAGCAACTTAACAAAATCAATTGAACTTATATTGCAGCATGATAGGACTTACGTGGGCATGTTATCAACCTAACCAAATTTATTTTTCTTTTAATCATTGAAAGCAGATTGAGCTGTCAGGTAGTGGAAATTCACGACTTTTAATCCCCAGTAGCACATCCATACTTCCCAATCACCTTGGGAGCCAAAATGGAAGTTAGTGGTAGAAAAACAACGCAAAAAGGTAGCACATAGATTTTGAGAATCAAAAGCCACCCATCTATTGGTTGTCATGAGATAATATTACTGGCCTGCTCTCCAGATATATCTGGATAACCATTCTTCTGCTCTGCGACATTTTTTCGGGCTGAAACTGACGTGTGCAGGAAAATGCAGGCAGCAGGAGCTGTGAACAGAGAAGCCAGAGTTGTCCACAGCCAATGCCTACTCGCCCATATGTTCAGTCGCCACAGATTTTACAACCGCTCAAATCATTATCTATCGTTCTTATTCCTCTACAGGCGCTCCAGTAACAAATATAATCCATTGCGACGCGGTTCAAATCCTGTAAAGGTCACAAAGCTCAAAAGACTTTATGCTTTTCGGACGAGCTCGGAGGTAAGTCCGACTTTGTCTATCTCCATTTACAACTCAGGCGCTTAAATCCCTGCAAAGATTCGCGCATTTCCAAAATCTCTGAAGCTAATTGCGGACTTAGTGTTAAGTAATCAATTATTTCTGCCCGCGCTTGAGTTTTTGTAATAATAGCTTCTTGTAGCTGCAAATGTTGAATTAAATGTGAGGAAAAGTGTTGAATTTACATTTTATATTTCTGAAGCGCAACTTTACTGGTTGATTCCGTTCAAATTGGCCACAAATTTGCCAACTTTACAATTAATCCCATTATATAACTTAATAAAGAGTCTGGACCTGAATTGTTCTACAATTTATGTAGATGGTAACCGAGAGCATAGAAGTAGCGGACATGGAGAAAAGCAAGACGGAAAATACATTTGACGGCTTAACAGAGTCCTCAGGGCCGCTGGGAATGTGCCGAACAAATACCTTACCCCCTGCGCGCACTTTGGAGCAGGCAGGGGATCAGCTGCAATTGGCCATTAACGACTTAAAGTCGTCGCCTCCTGGCTCTGAAAGTGGAATTTTGAGGTTACAGGTGAGAGTGCCATGCCATGCCATACTCTTTAAGCTACTTCAAAATATATAGTCATGAGGTTCATGACATTACATGTTCAAATATATTAAACTGTTTTCAACAACTCGCAGAACCTTAAAATTAGGCCACCAGTAACAATAATTTATTATGGTTTTGGTGGAATTTAGTTTGATTTATCTTGACAATGTTGTTTCAGCAAGCCCAGTGCAAAGCACCCAGAAAAATCGTAACAAAATTTCTCTTAAACTTTGGCAGCATATTTTAAAAAACAACCTCTTATCTGGTGGATTTAAAGAAACTTCATTATCAATAAATTAATCTAATTTATAAAAACGACGCTTTATTTTAGATATTTCTGTATGAATCAACCTCGGGTGGGGCAAATATTGGGCGGAGGTGGGAGAAAACAATGCACAAAATATAATATATCCTCCAGTCCCCTCCCCTCTCAGATCTTCAAAAAGGACCTTTTCCAAGGAACATAATTAAAACAAGTTTTGGATTAATTTATTGTGATCTTATATTGCATTCTGTTGTTCGCTGAAATCTGCATTTTAAAAATATCATGAAAGTACCTAATTGTTTACTTCATTGATTATTTTAGGATATGTTATTCTCCTCTGCCACGATATGTTCTGCAATAACCATTTTATTTGATATATTATCTTTTTGAAATATGCCTCTTTGTCCTATCAATTACACATTATAATTCAAATACACATTAAAGAAACAAAGACAGACAACAAAGGGCACACCACTAAGAACCGACAAAAACATCCATACTCAAAAATAAGCATTTATCACAAGCCCATCAAATAAGAAAACAAAATGTCATGAGTCCAAGTTATCAATATAGTAACATTAATGCATTTATCACAAGCCCATCAAATAAGAAAACAAAATGTCATGAGTCCAAGTTATCAATATAGTAACATTAATCTCCAGTAATGGGGATATTAAAAACAACTACCCACTAATGTCATTACAATCTAAAAAAATTAAATAAGCCTAGTCTAAGCTAGGTGCTAGAGGCCATCAAGCAAGTATATGTATGTTGATCATCATTCTTAAGAGCATTAAAGAGATTGCCCTTGCAATTCCTTCGTTTTACTGGTCAACTTGTCTAGACTTCTACCTTCGACTTAGCGTCAAATTTGGAATCCTCCAAATGTTTTCGGTTAAGAATGAAGGCTCTTGAAATGCAAGACATTGAGTAGGTAATGTTGGAGAAGTTAATAGAACTTAGCATGAGCATAGTTGAGATTAGTACATGTGCAAGCAATAGTTTTGAGTGTTTATCATTCTTGCATGGACCACTTTGGTATAGGAGCTATGTTGGTGCAATAGTGATGATTTGGCAAATGATATTGAGTTCGTGTATAATGACCTGGAACATTAATAGATTGTTGGCTAATATTTGCCTTGGTCAAATTTGAACCTTGACCCAATTAACTTTGGTTGTTAGGTAGTTAGATGTCAATGTGGATTGTTGGAGAATGCACAATGTGCCTAATTAACTTTGATCCTTGATGTGGTCAGATTTGATCATCACCCACTTCTAATATATGAAACTTATTTTACTGAAATGACGTTTGGCCTTTTTCCTTTAATTAATCATTTTATTTTTCTTTTATTTAATTAAGTGATTAATTAAAGTCACTTTTAATTTGGGAAAATGGTAAATCGCCCACCATACTTTCTCTAGTCACTCACTTTTCATCATTCCATCCTATAAATCTTCTCAGTCTGGTTCCTATGAGCTATTACACTAAGGTGTTCCATCAAATATTCATCCCAGAATGTCACCTTTGTCCTTAAGCATAATTAATTAAGTGTAATGTTCCTAAATGAAGTGATAAAAAAAGCATGCAAACAGTGCAGCAATCAGAAAAACGAAATTTACATCAAGCACCCATGAAAATGCTCAAAATAGAGAATTGCTAAGCCATTTTATTAATTCTTCAAGGGCAAATACAATGACAAAATAGAATGGTGCACCTGGGCTTGTCTCAATGGACAAGTGTGACAAAACCCTGGTGAGCAAATGTTGAACTGAAGGCTGCCCCAACTACTGCACCAAAACTGAATTGCGCTGCGCAGAAACTGCACTGTCTGCTGAAATTGAAGGGCTGGAATCATTGCTTCCTATGCTCAGAAAGTTATGAGATTTTAGCTCCTTGCTCCTTAGCCTAAACCTAGAAAAACCCAGGAAGGGTTTGGTTTGGTTCAAACTTCTGAAATTCAGCCCCCAAGGAGCCCAACCTCAGCTGCAACTGCAAAACTCGGCCTGCTGGAGTGAAGTTGTAAAACCTCCTACAAAATACCCCAAATCGCTGAGATGATCCCTCCTATGAATCTCCTTCCTTCCCAACTGTGATTCCGGGTTGTAGCTCTTCCCCTCAAGACCCACGAATTGACTGGATTGGCTCACTGTGTTGTCCTCCAAGCCTGGAATTCGAATTACTTGTTGCTGCCTTCTCTTGCCCCAAAACTCCTCCTGAATGCTGGCCCAATAATGTCCTTCAGATTCTCTGTCTTCTCCAGTTAATGGTTGGCCCAAGGTAGCTCTTTCCTCTACTACGTGTTCTCAACTGTTGGCCCAGAAATACGCACTCCCTGAAGATAGCTAAATGATTGTGCTGTAGATAATCCCCGAAACTCCTCAAAATGTTGTGGAACTACCTTCCTAGGGTGACACTCGAAGTCCCTCGAAGGTAAGGTGTTCCTGCTTGAGAAATTCGTGGCTGAACAACTGATTGACTCGGCTAAGCTGCTCGAGCAAACAGGCAAGTAAAATTCGATATACAAGAGTCAATCAATGACCAAGTGAGAGGCTCCTTCTCCTTATGACTTCATGGGCCTTCCTTTGCCTCATGTGGGCCCTACTAGCAGCTATACAAATTCCCTCCAAGTAATTCAAATTGCGTAGTTCAAATTCCCACGTGGGTGGCCCCCACCTTCCACTAGCAAACTAATATGGCCGAAATTTCTTCTAAGTCCCTAAGTCGAAACTGCTTGGGTCCTTTCCCTTGGTGAAATTGTGCAAAATTGTGTAGAGATAAGCCTGTTACAAATGTTTTTGGGAAGGGACATGACAGTCCTCCCCTCCCAAATGTTGGCTGCCTTCAAGCAACTTCAGAGCTTGGTGCTCCAAAATGTGCTTACCCTCCTAGGTGGCATCCTCATCCGGCAAGTTCTTCCAGCGTAGCAAGAACTCCCTGATGGTCCTGCTCCTCAGCTTCCTCTCGCTCCTCTCCAAAATGGCCTTAGGCTCCAAATCAAGTGGCCCTCATCATCCAATGGGCGTAATTCTACTACTGCTATCACTTGTTGCCCCAACACCTTTTTAAGGCATGAGACATGGAATATATTGTGAATCCTGCTCCCCGGAGGCAACTCTAGCTCGTAGACCACCTCCCCAACTCACCTGATCACCCTGTATGGCCCATAAAAATGGGGTTGTAGCTTCTTGACCCCCTTCTGCTTCAATGTGGATTGCCTGTATGACTGTAACTGGAGGTACACCAAATCCCACTCCTCGAAGTGTCCCTCAGTCCGGTGCCAATCTGCGTACACCTTCTGTTGGTTTTGCGTTGTCACTAAGTTATCCTTGAGAGCCTTAAGGATGTCTTGGTTCTCTTGGATCCAATCTTTGGCCTTTAGGGCTTGACTGTCTCCAAAAACAACATCAGCAACAGATAATGCATCATAACCATACAAGGCACAGAAAGGAGTCACATCGATGGACATGTGGTGGGTCGTGTTGTAGCAGTACTCACCCAAATGCAGCCATCGGATCCAAGCCCTCTGCTGCCTAGTCACGTAGTTCCTCAGGTACCCCTCCAGCCACTGATTAACTCGCTCTATCTGGGGGTTGTAGCTCATGCTAGGGGTAAGCTCGGTACCAACTAACCTGAAAAGCTCCTGCTAAAAGCCTCCCATGAACCTGCTATCCCTGTCACTCACAATGTTCTTAGGAAGCCCATGTAACTGGAAGATCTCCCTAAAGAACAAATCTGTAACCTGTGAAGCTGAATATCTGGTAGGGATGGCGAAAAAGTGGGCATACTTGGTTAACCGGTCAACCACTACATAAATACAGTCCTTTCCCTGTACTGTGGGGAGCCCCATGATGAAATCCATGGAGATACTTTCCCATTTCCCCTCGGGGATGGGAAGCGGTTGTAACAATCCTGTAGGGTGAATCAACTCCCCCTTGTTCCTGTGACATGCCTCACACTCCTATATGTGCTTTAGCACGTCCCCCTTGAGGCCCTTCCATGTGAATCACTCCCTGACTGCTATGTATGTTTTCCTAAACCCTTGATGCCCTGACATTGAATTCTTATGTGATTTACGCTGAAGAATCTCTCAAAAATTTGATATGGATCATAGAAGCCTCAATTCTACAATGGTGAGTCATGTGCTGCCTGGAGCACTCTCTCCCTCAACTGCGAGCTGGGCACAAGAAATATGTGCCCCTTGTAGTAGATAACCTCATCCATTACTCGATAGCGCTCATCTGCGTGGGTACCCTCCAGAATCTCGCATGCCCTCCTGTCCTTGGAATACTCCACCAATAACTGGGCCTTCTAATCATGGCAGATGCTGATGATTGATAGGCCTATGGGTCTCCGTGATAGAGCATCAACCACTACATTATGCTTTCCACGCACGTACTTTGCATCGAAGTCATAGGTCTGCACCTTGCTGACCCATCTTTGCTGTCTGTCATTGAGATACTATTGCCCCACGAAGTGATGAAGACTGTTGTGATCAGTCTTCACCTGAAACCTGTTACCTACCAAATACTGTCAGAACTTGGCCAATGCATGCATGATGGCCAACATCTCTTTGTCATATATAGAATATGACTGCTCATGGGATAAGAGCTTCTGACTCTCGAAAGCAATGGGGTGCCCATCCTGTGATAGTACTGCTCCAACTCCCTCCCCAGATGCATCACACTCCATGGTGAAAGGTTGGGCAAAGTCCGGAAGTGCTAAAACTGGAAAACTACTCATCACCTCCTTGAGGCGATCAAAAGTTGTTTGTGCCCCATCAGTCCATGCGAAAGCCCCTCTCTTGGTCAAATCTGTTAGGGGTGCTGCCAACTGCGAAAATCCCTTGACGAACTTCCGGTAATAAGTGTAGATGCCCAAGAAGCCCCTCAATGATGTCACATCTCTGAGTACTGACTAATCACGGATAGCTCATATCTTCTCCTCATAGACCTTCACCACATTTGCAACAATGATATGCCCTAAGTAGAGAATCTTTGTCAGGCCAAACTCGCACTTGGACAGTTTGGCATAAAACTGCTGCTCCTCCAAAATACCTAGCACCTCCTCCAAGTGCTGGAGATGCTCCTCCCAAGTCCTGCTGTAAATCAAGATATTGTCGAAGAAAACCAACACAAATCTCCTCAATTGCCTCCAGAACACATGGTTCATACACGACTGAAAAGTAGCCGGGGAATTGGTCAACCCAAATGGCATGACCAAGAACTCGAAGTGCCCATAATGGCACCGAAAAGGTGTCTTGGGGATGTCCTAATCCCTCACCCTGATCTAGTGGTACCTCGAATGTAGATCTATCTTAGAGAAGTACTTGGCTCCTCTAAGCTCATCCATCAACTCATCTATGCGGGGGATGGGGTACTGGTTCTTCAGTGTCTTCCGGTTAAAGGCCCAATAGTCAATGCACATGCGCAAGGGTCGATCCTTCATCTTCACCAACACTGTGAAGAAGCAAAAGGGCTGGAACTTGGCCTGATATGGCCTAATGCCAACAACTCTTTGATGACCCTCTCAATCTCATCCTTATAGGCCTTAGGGTGTTTATAAGGGGTAGTGATCACCGCTTGCACACCCGGCTCCAGCTCAATGGTGTGCTTGAATCCCCTGTCTAGCGGCTGTCCTGGTGGAATATCCCCAAACACCACTGCGTACCTCTCCAACAAGGCCTGTATGTCTAGAGGTGGTGGCTAGACCTGTCCTCCAATCTCTGAAACCCTCAGCTCCACTACCCATGCTATGTACCCATGTCACAGATCTGCCTCCATCCTATGAGCTGAGACTGAATGGGGTGGATATGGATGCATGCCTCTAAGGACCACCGATTTTCCATCCGGCCCTGTGAAGTCCATCTCCAGTTTCCTCCAATTAGTATTGACTTGCCCAAGGGAGTACAACCATTGGACACCCTTCACCACTTTGGTGTCTGGCACATTAAATGATCCGATAGAGTAGTTCCCCATAACTATTGTCAAAGCGGGCACATACTGAGTGCACTACATGGTATAGTCACTTGGTATCAGGACTGAAAAGCCCTCAAAATCGGTCGTGGTGAGGCCCCTCCTCTGAATCAACTGGCCATCTATGAATTTGTGGGTAGCCCCTTTGTCAACCAAGACTGACACTCGTTGTCCCTGTGTAGTGCTTCTGATCCTCAATGTCAAGAATTTGGGGACCTTGCATAAAGAAGCAAGGAATCCCTCGGAAGGGGCAAAGGATGCCCCTCCCTGTGGAGGTGGTGGTGGTGGTCCCCTATCTGCCGGACTCTCACCATCTCCCATACCACACTCCTACTCCATCTCATCCTCTTGGTCACGGTTTGAAAAGACCTCAGTATAATGTGCTTTGCCAGCAGTGCATCGATGGTCTGGTGCCCAGGGCTCCCGCAAGTGAAGCACAACTTCTTCCTCTTGAGGTCCTTTGGTGTGTCATCATCCAGCTGCCCCCACCCCTAGGTGGTTCTCTAAGGTGGGGGTCTAGTGTCATGCCCCTTATGGGGAAAGCGGTCCGTGCAGGAAAAGGTGCTCTGGTCTTGGGGATGTCCCCCTGCAAATCTCTGGTGCACATAACTTCCTCCTGCAGCGTGGAGGCTCTGCGTGACTTCACCAGTCCACGCAGGGGCTCGAGGAAGCCCTCTATGAAGGTATATACCCTTCGAGAATCCGATCAGTTCAGGACCATCATTGAAACTCGCAGAAACTCCGAAATGTACTGCTCTAGGTTGCCTGTCTGGCAAAGTTGGGTCAGCTCCCTGAAATGGGCCTCCGAATCCCTCTGGTCAAAGCATTCCACCACCCTGCTGGTGAAATCCTCATATGTAGACACATTAGCATGCCCCAGGGTGGCCAAACCATGAAACCACCAGTCATGGGCTTCTCCCTCCATGTGCAGCGTGACCATCTTGATGGTCTCCATCTTTGTCATCCGGTTGAGCTGGGAATATGTATCCATCTTCTCAACCCAGGTTCGAGTAGTGCACTTGGCAGTGCCATCGAATGTAGGGAAGTACATCCTCCCTATGGTCCTCTGCAGCTCATAGCTCTGCGTGCCCTGTCCTCCATAGCCCTTGCTCCTCTCATTTTCCTTAAGCTTGTAGAAATCTCTGAAAGAGAGTGCTTCCCTGAAGTCTGCACCCATAGATTGTCACTCTCTAAAGTGTTCTCCCATCTGTGAAGGGTCTTCATCCCCCGCTGGTTCGATTTGTGCCACAGGCACAAAAGAGGGCAGTCTAGCTCAAGTTGGCCCACTGGTTGATGGGGGTTGTGCTGCTAGTGAAGGGTGATCGAGATGTTAGGAGGCTCCATAAGTTTCCCCAAATAAGAATCCTCTAGGAGTGGTTCTCCCCCGGGTCTGCATTTTTATCTCCTCCAGCATCTCTTTCTGCCCCTTTGCTAAATCATTCAAAGCATTCAAGTAGCTGTTAAAATCCATCTCCTCCCTTCTCTTGGGCTCTACCATATCTTCCTCTGCTACCACTGCTTTCCCCCTGTCCTCCGTGTCTGGAGTGATTTCTAACTCTCTTTCTTTGCTCCGGTACCTCTGCCTCCTATATGTAATGTTTTGCTGGTCCCCTTCTCTCATAAGAGAAAATCCCCATAGCTAAGCCAAGACCTAGGCTTTGATACCACTGTAATGTTCCTAAACCGGAAATTAAGTGATAAACAAAGCATGCAAACAGTCCAAGAATTAGAAAAACGAAATTTACATCAAGCGCTTGTGAAAACGCTGGAAATGGAGAATTGTTGAGCCATTTTATTAATTCTTCAAGGGAAAATAAAATGACAAAATAGAATGGTACACTTGGGCTTGTCTCAATGGACAAGCGTGACAAAACCGAGGTGAGAAAATGTTGAACTGAACGCTAGCCCAACTGTTGCACCAAAACTGAACTGTGTTGCCTAGAAATTGCACTGCCTGCTGAAATTGAAGGGCTGGAATCACTGGTTCCTGTGCTCAAAAAATTATGAGATTTCAGCGCCTTGCTCCTTAGCCTAAACCCAGAAAACCCAGGAAGGGTTTGGTCTAGTTCTGAAATTCGACCCCCAAGGATCCCAACCTCCGCTGCAACTGCAAAACTCGGCTTGCTGGAATGAAGCTGTAAAGCCTCTTGGAAAATGCCCCAAATCGTTGGGATGATCCCTCCTACGAATCTCCTTCCTTCCCAATTGTGATTCTGGGTTGTAGCTCTTCCCCTCAAGACCCATGAATTGACTGGACTAGCTCTCTGCGCTGCCCTCCAAGCCTAGAATTCGAACTACCTGTTGTTGCCTTCTCTTGCCCCAAAACTCCTCCTAAATGCTAGCCCAGCCCAATGATGTCCTCTAGATTCCTTGTCTTCTCCGATTAATGGCTGACCCAAGGTAGTTCTTTCCTCCACTGCGTGTTCTCAACTGTTGGCCCGGAAATACGCACTCCCTGAATATAGTTGAATGGTTGTGCTATAGATACTCCCCAAAACTCCTCGAAATGTTGTGGAACTGCCTTCCTAAGGTAGCACTCGAAGTCCCCCGAAGGTAAGGTTGAATCTCCCGCTTGAGAGATTCGTGGCTGAACAACCAGTTGACTCGGCTAAGCAGCTCAAGCAAACAGTCAAGTAAAATTCGATATACAAGAGTGAATGAATGACCAAGTGAGAGGCTCCTTCTCCTTATGACTTCGTGGGCCTTCCTTTGCCTTCCTTTGCCTCATGTGGGCCCCTCCAACAACTATACGAATTCCCTCCAAGCGATTCGAATTGCCTAGTTCGAATTCCCACGTGGGTGGCCCCCACCTTCCATTAGCAGACTAATCTGGCCGAAATTTCTCCTAAGTCCCTAAGTCAAAACTGCTTGGGTCCTTTTGCTTGGCCAAATTGTGTAAAATTGTGTAGAGATAAGCCTATTACAAATCTTTTTGGGAAGGGACATAACATTAAGTTAGCCTCAATAATAACCCTGTTTTACAGGAATTATCATAATGCAACAAAACCAAAAGCAAGTTGTGCAAAACTGACCTTGATGATGGAATATGCCAAGCGAACGTTGTCGGACCACATAAAACTCCTCAAAACCCATCTGGGACCTATGATGACGTAATCCTGCTCTTGTGACTTGGCCATCACATACCCTAGAAATCCATCTTGGCTGTATTATAGAGGAAACTTAAAATGGGGACATTACATTTGTTGAAATACTTCTTATTTCCCTTAATATGATAGGACACACCACTATCTACATACCATACACTAGTAGCCATTGAACTTGCCATATATGCAAAGAGTGAAAACTCCTCAAATGAGAAGATAACTCCTCTATCATAGCAAAGGCTGCGACTTGGTCCTTTTTGGACCCTTTCTTCTTGTTAGGGCATTTAGTAGCGTAATGCCCAAATTGGTGGCATGAAAAACACTAGATCTTACTGAGATCCTTTTTCTTCTTATCTCCCTTAAAACTCGACTCACCGCCACCACTGCTCTTTTTACCCTTGGACTTGGTCCCTTTGCTGGCTAGAGCACAATTTTCTTCATCTTCCTCGCTTTTAAGATGAGATCTAGCTTGAGTTTGTCTACGAATCTCCTCCTAAACGCAATCAACCCACAAACACTCCCAATCTGCAAAGTTTTCTTGGGCAATATCCCATCCATGAAAGCTTGCCACGAGCTAGTGAAACCCAATAGAGCAAAATTCACCAAATCTCTATGTAGAACTGTCTCACCCACACCAGCCAACTCCTCCTTTACCTTGGAAAAATTGGTGAGGTAAGAAACCACAAAATATGACTTGGACATTTTAATGCTCTTTAGCTTGCCTTTTAGTACCAACTTTTTGGCCTTTCTCGAACCCTAATAGAGACCAATGATAGAAGTCCACATTTCTTTGGTTCTCTTCTTCCCAGTCAGGTGAGGGTTAATGTGGTCTTTGACTCCTTCCAGGATAATCCTTCTTGCCTTGGCATCTGTCTTATTATGTTGAGTCAACTGTTGAGGATTTATTGGTGTGGCTGGGACGTTATCAACAAAATCCCAAACCCCTTGTTCCTCCACCACCACTGCTATCCTTTCATGCCACGAACAAAAGTTGGACACACTGTCCAATCTATCTTTAAATCTAAGACCCTAATATGCCATACTACGAAATCGAATGGTTGAATATAGATCGCATTGGTATAATCAATGCGCACTGCTCAGAACCCTAATGGCCAAATCATTCTGATAAATTGCCCCCTCTGAATCGCAAAATATGCTCCTAAAAGTAAAACCTGTGCTTGGTCTTCAATCACAAAATAAGCTCTACTACTATGTTAGATTTCATTAAACCCTAGTAAACTGATTTGCAATTTTCTAAGTGTAAAAACCCAGAAACACAAATAACTGATATTTTGGAAACTTAAATCACAAATACACAGAGTTTTCTAACTTAATATGCATAGCGAAAAATAAATTAGAAGACAAACACATCAACATATGAAACACAAGATATATCTAGGAAACCCGAACTATGGGGAAAACCTGCAATGTTGTGTGCCTTTATTATTTTCTTCAGCAAAGGATTTTCTTCTGAGAATTACAACAAGGGAGAAACTTCCCATTTATCACAAAAACAATTAATCAATCCTCCAAGATAAGTCAATCCCCTTGCATGTGCACTAGATCTTCAAAATCCTTGCGTAGATTAGCTAAATTGCGCTCATGTGTGAGCACAAATCCTCTCTCCTATGTGCATGTCCGAATGATATGACTGCGGTGGGGATGTAAGAGTTCGACCCTCATTCGACTTCTCTGATCCTGCATCACTGCGATCTGCAGAAACCCTAAGCTCTTTCTTCATTGATCTAACACACACTGCTTGTGCTCAACCGACTTGCCATTAACTCACTACATCTCTTATAATTTCAATCTCAATACTAATTTCCCTCTCAACAATTGAGATTAAATCGTGATCAATGGTTGAGATTAAATCATAAGTTAACGTAGGAATTTTAATTTTTTTTCTAAGTCTAACTTTAGGAAATAGTTAAATAAATTAAAATTCTGCTGAAGTGGCAATCTTCTAAGTTCTTTAGCTAGTCTTAGCACTTAAACAAGCAGAACCCTTACTTCTCTACTCGAATCAATAGTGACTCAAGCTCGAACTATACCATCCCCTATTTTCTCACTGTATAGACATCATTGCCAAGCCACATTGATCCTTGAGTCATTCTTTGAAAGTTGAATGAACAACTCTCATGCTTCAGTCATGTGGTGGGAGGCACCACTGTCTAGGTACCAAGCACTCTTGATAATATTTCTGGTAGAAAGGCAAGAGGCAAGGTAAAAATCGTTCCTGAACTTTGTTGCAAATTCACTCAGCTGGGTATCTACTGTTGTTGCAACTTGTTGTGTCCTCCCTTTACCTTTCTTCTTCTCTGGATACTGGGAATCATAGTGACCTTGCTTCTGGCAAAAAAAGCACTTGGTCTTGCTCACGTCTTTCTTCTTTCTAGATTGATGTTCTTCTCCTTCACTGTCATCTTTCTTGGTGAAAACTTTCTGTTTTCCCTTCTTCGTCTTGTTGATGAGGGCCAAGTTTTCATCACCACCTCCCTCCTTGTTGGCTCTGGACTCCTCTTGAGTCTCCTCCTAAATGCAATCACCCCATTTTCTTTGCTAGTCTGGAATGTTCTCTTGGGCACAAATCCCCTTCACAAACAGTTTCCAAGGCGTGGTAAACTCATTTAGAGCTACATTCACTAGCTCTGCATCCATGATCTTTTCTCCAATTATTGCAAGTTGTTCGTGGACCTATGTGATCCTTATAAGGTAATTGATAAAATTGTTGGATTTGGTCATTTGTATTGAGAAAACAATAGGCTTTATGAGTTAGGGTTGATTTCTCTGTCATGGTAATTACTTTTGAATTTGTTGGCTTTATTATTGTTATTATGTTCTCTTATTTCATTAAGCAATTGCCAAAATACAAATCAAGAAGATCACAAGAAACAAAGAACACAAGATGTAGGCTCTCCAAGCTAGGGCCAAAACTCCACAAGGGGGAAAACCCATAAAACTCTTTTCTTCTTATAGACTAGATTAAAGTGAGAAATCCGAGACCCAAATCCAACCTCCAAGAAGTCAAGTCAAGCCCTCCAAATTCATCATCTTAGTCATAGTCAATAACATCAATGTCAATCATTGTAATTTTCATCAAACTCATCTCACATGCCATCAGGAACTTGCTCTTCATCTCAAAACATTTGCCATAGAGAACTCTCACCTCTTCAGTCCATTAATCACAAAAAAGCTTCAGATTTCTTCAGATTATATTTCACAGGGAACTTCGCATTGGTTTATATCCTCTTCCATAGGGAGTTCACATATACATACTTCAGATCTTTTTCCCTAGAAAGCTCACTTATATAGCCCAGGAGCTCGCACTTCTTATTCAGATATATAGCCTTCAGAACTTCGCATATCACTCCTTCAGAACACATCACAGAAAAACCAAATTTATTTTTTTCATTTGGAGGAGGACAATATATAGTTGTTCTAACATGCGAAAAGACACATTTGTTGGGTGACCCGACTTGTCATTTAGGAGGGTTGACTTGACTTCTTGAGGTGAATTGATCCAAATTACAATTTTAAAAATTCATTTTCCTTTTTCCTTACAAAAAGTCCAAATAGGAATTTGACTCTGACTCAATAAAATCTAGAAGCATGAAGAACATGCTTAACTAAAATAATAAAATTTATTTTCTTTCTTTTTCTTCTTTTCACATAAGATACATAATGATACCAATACCATTATGAAGACCGAACCTAGTTACACTTTTCAACAATTTGGCACTTCGAAGTTTGTTTTTCACAACTATCTTTTGGTTTAGATTGTCACTTTGGAAGAGACCAATAAGGGTGTCAAACATGTTCTTTATTGTGGTCTTCTCTGCCACATGTGGGATGATGTGATCTTTCACATCTAACATCACCCTCTTTGCTCTGGTATCCTTCTTCACCTGTGTTGCCTGATCTGCAAGATCGACTTGCACTGGAAGGATGCATGAACTATATGATAGAAGTGATGATTTAAGATAGGTTGAGGAGGAAGCTTCAGTAGCTGTAGTAGAGGCATATCTCACCTTGCCTAGCATAAGGAAGAGTGAATGGAGTAATTTGAACAATGCATCTTTGACAATGATGACACTGATGTTGTAATTATAACGGTGTGATAGTGTATCTTTGACAGTAATGACAGTGATGTGATGACAATGATGACATTTCAGTTGCAACATGTAAGTAGTTGCACATTGCAGGCCTATGATAGCAGAGTAGTAAAGTGAGAGTGAACAATGGTAGTAGCAACATGGCAGTCCTATGATAGCAGAGTAGTAAAGTGAGAGTGAACAATGGTAGTAGCAACATTGGACATCAGTGGTAGTAGTGGACAGTAGTGGCAACAATGGGTAGCTGTTAGTTTTTGGTAGCATCAGAAGTGCTCTAGCCTTGAAAATTGGTGGAGAGGCTAAGGCACATGAGTTCTAAAGAACCCAGAAACCGTTTGGTGAAATTCAACCGAATTCTATTTTATTAAAATAATTAATATTTTTAATGGAGTTCCTAAGTCTAAACTTAGGGAAATTAAAATATTAATGGGTATTAATCAAAATATGGGTGAGAATGATCTATAAGGCGGATCAAGTCATGTTTTAATCTTAGCCGTTGATTAGATATTTAATCTTGGCTGTTGAAGACTCAACATGAAAAGTATAAAATGGAGGCTTGGGGTTCATTTGGAAACACACACAGAGAGAACAAATTGATCTAGAGTTCGGTTTTTGGGGCTAGGAAGCTAAGAAATTCGAACTAGGTGATCATTCTGCAACGGAGGGGCAATGAGAATCCGGGAGAAGGACTTTCCAGAGAACACTGATAGAGAGGCGGAGAGAGCTTGCAGAGAGGCAGCGCAGTAGTTGGGAGCGCTGACGTAGAAAAGCTGCGTGTCATGCAGAATCCAGAACTGTCAAAATAGCCAAAACTGTCGGAACTGTCGAAATTGCCATAACAGATGGGAGAGTTGATGCAGAGGCAATGCCGTAGTCGGGAGAGCTGATGCAGAAAAGCTCCCTGTCATGCCAAATCTAGAACTGTCAAAACTGCCGAGAACTTCTAGGAACTATTGGAACAGCCAAGAGAGCTAACGTAGAGGGTAGAGAAGGTGACGTAGAGCTAGTGAAGAAATAGTTGGGGTTAGCCAGTCTTGTGCCGGATCAGCCGGAATTCTGCTGGGTGTAGTGAGGTAAAACTCACTCAGATTTTCCACTAGTATTTTCTCTGTAAATGATTGCTAGAGCCTAGATGAGCATCCTAGATTTGTATCTAGATATTTCTCCTGCACAATAATAAAATCCTCAGAGCTGCTGCACCGGTTTTCTCGCATTGGGATTTTCTGGGGACTATTGTGTCCAAAAATAAGTGTGTCCTATGTATCTTGTTCTTTGCTCTGTTTTCTGTTTCATGAGATCAAATATTTAATTAGTGTAGGCTACAGAAGTAATTTGCTTTAGTATTTAGAAGAATAACTCGATGAATGTAATTAAAAAAAAATCAAGTAGGTAAAGTAGATTCAGATTTGCTGCAGTAGCAATTCCTTGGACTAGGAATTTTCACATGGTATTAGAGGATTGATTTTGAAACAGGAAGAGGTGACGTAGGGCTGGTGTAGAGCCTACATAGAGCCTCAACGCAGTGCTTGAAGGGTGTAGTTTCTACTGGGGCAAAAATCCGCTGGAAAAGAACGAAGACACGTAGAAGGGGAATTTTCTCCTCAGAGAACTTTTCCGCCAGAAAGTTCGAATTTCTCACTTGCTAAGCAGCTGAGCAGTGCTAAGCAGTGACTAGAGGAGTCAGTTCGACAGTTGAGTGAGATGGCATCGCATGGGCTTAGAGATCAGGACAGGTTGGAAGGTGGTTCCAACTATGTCATATGGAAGACCAGAATCTTAGCTATTCTGGAGCAATATGATTTCAAGGCCTACATCAAAAGTGTTGTAGCTGTTCCTACTGACAACGATCAAAAGAAAAAGTAAAAGGCTGAGCAGGGGAAGGATACAGCCCGAGAGATGTGGGAAGCCTTGTCTTCTCTGTATGAAGGCTCTTCCAAATAGCAGAAGATGTATTTGGAGCAAAATCTGCAGTGGACTTTGATGCAGAAAGGAGAAGGGGTGAACCTCTATCTTCAATGTCTTCAGGACACTAGAGACCAACTTGCTGTAGTGGGGTCCATTCCTCAGCCAATCGCGATGGTGAGGATAGCCCTGAATGGAGTCTTGGATGAATGACAAGTTTTCGTCCAAAGCATATTGGGCAGAGAAAAACTACCATCATGGGAGGAGATGTGGGCGGCTCTTCAATAGGAGGAGTTAAGGAGGGACCTAGTGAAGGTCAACCTCAGTGGAAGCATTGGGAGTGGCACAAAGACGAAGGAGGAGGAGGAGAACGCAGCTATGGCATCAAAGGGAATATAAGTCGAAGTGAAGAAGGACATTTTGAATGTGAAGTGTTCCAGATGTGGCGAGACAGGCCACTATGCATCCCACTGTCCTTTGAAGAAAAAAGACAAGGATGAGAAACATAATCCTAAGGCTGCTTCAACAAAGATTGACGAGGATGAGTTTTCCATGAGTGCCCACGTATCTCCAAGCGGGTGATATTGACCTGTAGTCGGGAGGACTACATGTGGACAAGATCCTTGAGGAGTCCACCTCTTAGATAAATTCCTTGCTACGGGAGCCCAAGATTCAACAGTAGCAAGATGGACTTAGTGTCAGATGATGTCGTGGATTGTTTGGAGGACAGATGCAGTAGCTTGGGACCAGAGACCGATCAATGCAGAGAAAGGTTGGCAGCAATGCAGTTGGCATAGTGCAGAAGTCAGTAGCAGCCTAAAAGATTTAGAGGGTCAGAGACTAGTAGCAGTCAGATCCCAACATTCATAGTATTATGTTGAACACAATTAAGTTCAATTAATTTTGGATGTTTTTCAATTGCTTCTCTCAGCAACTGAGTTGCAGTGTGGACACAGTGTTAGTAGTGGCAGTGCTAGCAACATAGCAGATGCAGTGTTTGAGAGGGAGATGTAGTACGGATGCAGCAATTGTAGTGGTCGTGTCATGGGCAACAATACAGTAGCAGCAACAACAACACAATGTTAGTGGTAGCAGCAGTGCCGAAAGGAGGTGTTTCAGAAACAGAGCAACATGTAGGTGGACATTGTTGCTAGAGCACTTTCCTCGCTAAGAGGGAGTGTTAGTTTTTGGTAGCATCGGAAGTGCTCTGGCCTTGAAAGTTGGTGGAAAGGCTAAGGCACATGAGTTCTAAAAAACCCAGAAACTGTTTGGTGAAATTCCACCTGGATTGTATTTTATTAAACTAATTAATATTTTTAATGGAGTTCCTAAGTCTAAACTTAGGGAAATTAAAATATTAATGGGTATTAATCAAAATATGGGTGAGAATGATCTAGAAGGTGGATCAAGTCATGTTTTAATCTTAGCCGTTGATTAGAGACTTAATTTCGGCCATTGAAGACTCAACAGGAAAAGTATAAAATGGAGGCTTGGGGTTCATTTGAAAACACACAGAGGGAGAGAATTGATCTAGAGTTTGATTTCTGGAGCTGGGAAGTTGAGAAATTCGAACTAAGTGATCATTCAGCAGTAGAGGGGCAGTGAGAATCTGGGAGAAGGACTTTCCGGAGAATACTGACAGAGAGACGGAGAGAGCTTGCAAAGAGGCAGCATAGTAGCCAAGAGAGCTGACGTAGAAAAGCTGCGTGTCACGCAGAATCTAGAACTGCGGGAACAACCGAAACTGTCGGGAACTGGCGGAACAACTAGGGGAGCTAACATAGAGGCAGCGCAGTAGCTGGGAGAGCTGACGCAAAAAAGCTTCCTATCACGTAGAATCCAAAACTGTTGGAACTGTCGAAACTTCCGGGAGCTGCCTGAACTGCCAAGAACTGTCGAAATAGCTGGGAGAGCTGACGCGGAGGGTAGAGAAGGTGACGCAAAGCTAGCGCAAAAATAGTTGGGGTTAGCCAGTCTTGTGCTTGATCAATCAAAATTCTGTTGGGTGTAGTGAGGTTAAACCCACTCAGATTTTCCGCTAGTATTTTCTCTGTAAAGGATTGCTAGATGAGCATCCTAGATTTGTATTAAGATATTTCTCCTACGTAATAATAAAATCCTCAGAGCTGTTGCACTAGTTTTCTCACGTTGGGTTTTTCCGGGGACTTTGTGTCCAAAAATAAGTGTGTCCTATGTATCTTGTTCTTTGTCTGTTTTCTGTTTCATGAGATCAAATATTTAATTAGTGTAGGTTGCAGAAGTAATTTGCTTCAGTATTCAGAAGAATAACTTGATAAATGTAATTTAAAAAAAAATCAAATAGGTGAAGTAGATTTAGATTTGCTGCAATAGGGGTTCCTTGGACTAGGAATTTTCACAATAGCAGTGGTAGCGAAGTGCAGTAGCAGAGGTGGCGGGTTGATGAGGAGCATATTGTAGTTGGGTCATTGTCCCTAGTGCAGGAGCCCAAACATACTCAGGGAGCATTTGCTTCCTTCTTGCCTTGCTAGTAAAACCCCTTGGGGAGACTTGTACTTCCTTCCAGTTCAACTCGTAAATTTGTCTGTAAATCATACATAAACATAGCACTTGGTTTAGACGAAATTTCTATGTATTGTTCATTGATGTAATGATGTTTCATGTGTTTGTTTTAATGCTCAGAATGTTTAAATAATAAACTAACCAACTATGCAAAAGAAGGGAAATATTAATGCACCCCACTCTCAGTATTTCCAACATCTATTTCTCAATTTCCTAGCATTTTTATTGTGAAGAATGCAATAGTTAATTTATCGTTATTTGCCGAATAATAATTCAGAATACAAATAAACTACTAATAGTTAGAAGATAAATCTCCAGTATATTGCATTCAAGGAATTTTCACATGGTATCAAATCAGTAAAGATCGAATCAGAGGCTCTAGAGTGAAGGCAGCGAGGGTTGGGCAATTCAGAGGGAGATTTGAAGCACAACACTAGATTTGTGCATGCCTGGCCAGGTAGTGCAAATTGCATGAGAGGAAGCAAAGATAAGTCCAAAGATTTGCAGCATAAGGGTTTTGCAGTAGCATATCTACGTAGGGAAAGGAAGAGAAAAGCACACGAAGAATTATACCTTGGACTTCTCCAGTGTATTTGAGTTTTTCAGATTTTCCGGTATGGCTAAAGAGAGATTCAAAATTCAGGATGCTAGGGATTTGTCCTCTAGATTGGAATATGAATTTGCTCAAATATCTTTCCTCTCTAGCTCGACTTTACCGGGGGTCTGATATATAGATAGTGCAGCGTCAATGCACATGACAGGGGTTAGAGACTACTTCTCTAGCTATAGGGAGGAGCAGATGGACTTCCAGATCCAGATGGGAAACAAAACTAAATGTACTCCAGGATGGGGAGGTACCATTGAGATTTAGAGGGAGTAAGGAGCAAGCACATATGTTACAGATGTGTTGCATGTGCTCGACTTAGGTATGAACTTAATTTCAGTCTCAAAACTACAAAACAAGGGATTTTATGTCCACTTTGTAGGAAACAAGGTATTCATCAAACACCAGAATTGGAAGAAGGTAAAGCAGATTTGGGTTCGAACCAACAAGTTGTATAAGCTGTAGTTTGATTCTCCAAAGGCACTAGTCAGCAACACCAATAGCAATGGGAGAGACCTGAATGAATTGTGGCATAGGAGAATGGGTTATCTACACCATGGAGCACTAAGGATGCTCAAGGAGACAATGGCAGGTGTTCTAGAATTAAGCACGAAACATGATGATGTGTGCAGGGGGTGCGTACTTGGGAAATATGCCAAGGAAACGTTCCCAAGAAGTGACAGTAAATTAGATGGGGTGTTATAACCTGTATATTCAAACATTTGCGACCCAATGTCCACCATATCTCTCAGAGGGTACAAGTGCTTTGTCACCTTAATAGATGACTACTCTAGGAAGACCTGGATCTACTTTTTGAGAACCATGGATGAGGTCTTCAGTTAGTTCCAAGAGTTTATGGCTCTAGTGGAGAACTTGATAGGGAGAAATTTCATGGTACTTCGCGTAGATAATGGAGGAGAGTACACAGACAATGACTTCCCTGATTACTGTGCGAAGGAGGGCATCAGGAGAGAGTGGACAACTCCATACAATCCACAAGAGAATGGAGTAATGGAGTGGAAAAAGAAGATTATATGATCAGGACTTGCCCAAATTTCTATGGGTAGAGGCGTGTAACAGAACGGTGTACATACAGAACATGGTTTCTCATAGGGCGTTGGGGAAGATAATGCCAGAGGAGGTTTTCTCAGGGAAGAAACCGGAGGTCAATACTTTAGAATCTTTGGTAGCATATAATACTGCCATGTGCCAGATGAGAAACACACTAAACTAGATCAGATTGCAGAGAAGGGATAATTCGTTGTGTTGAAAAGAGTAACTAGGTTCGGTCTTCATAATGACATGTGTAATTGTGATTTTATGTAATTGATGAAAAAGAAGAAAAATAAAATTATTATTGTAATGCTTGTCTCATGGGTTTCATG
Organism: Pinus taeda; assembly: GCA_000404065.3. NCBI lineage: Eukaryota > Viridiplantae > Streptophyta > Pinopsida > Pinales > Pinaceae > Pinus > Pinus taeda. Next base: position 328,666 of record APFE030260713.1, on the reverse strand, counting down.
AGCAAGGAATTTTATTTTTAATGATGGCTCCCATTGTGAGCCTTTAAGATTTGTCATCTAGTCATAAAAGTCAATTTGAGTCTATGTTATGTATGAAGGACCCTTCTTGGGCACGTTACATTTTTGTATGAGTCATAAAATGTATACGAAGGCCCTCCAAGACCAATACAACATCACCTCCTTCAAGTCAGCTTCAAAAGAATAATATAATCTCTCAAATGGACATGTCGGCGCATCCTATTGTCAAGTCGGCTAATTGGCATGGGCAACAACTATAAATAGGTAGTTCAAATTCCATTTCAACATAGAATTGTAGAGAAGTATTTTCGGTGGTCTGCAATTCAGTCATGGTCTAAGAAGGAATGCAAAGATCTCATAAGAAGTCTCTCTATCCAAGCGAAGGAGGAAAACTAGAATAAGATCTGTTTGGAACTGTTTTTAGCGCTAATCTCCACACGTGAGAGGAAAGGAGAGGGTTACTGTTGCAGAAAAAGGGCCGAAGATTTCCTTCTTGTGCTAAAGGCCTAATTAAGGAATAATCAAGAAAGGCGAGTTGAAGAAGAAAGCCTTCCAATCCAAGAAAAGGAGATGATGAGGTTAAATCACCATATGTGCTGCAATTAGGGCCGAAATACAATGTAGGTTTGAAGCAGAAGGAAACTGAGACTGAAGGGTAGTCGAAAAGAAGGAAGAAGCAGAAGTTTGACTAGTATTGACTTGGGCACAAAGAGCAGTGGAAGGGAACTCTTGTCTTGGTCTTGGAGAGGCAAATAGGTCAAGGGTCTTGGTTTTGATATTTGTCAATTGGAATCTCTATAAGAAGAATTTGTTCGGGTTTTCCTCTCAAAGAGAGAGGTTTTGGCCTTGGCTAATAGCCTATATTTTGTGTCTCTTGTCTATTTATGGTTTATGCATTGGTAGCTGTTTGATGAAGAAGAGCACTAATAACCTAAGTAAATGAAGATCCTAATCTAAAGAAGTAAAAATCACTCACAAGCAATTACTAATAGAAGAGAAATCACTTAATCTCTATGCCCTAGATTTCTCAACATGTTGAGTATAGTGAAACCTCAAAGGCATACAAGATCTGCATTCCTTGCTGTAGGAAGATTACTGTGAGACGAGATGTGAAGTTCGTGGAGGGGAGGGCCTTCAGAAGGTCTCGTGAGATGCTGACAGGTGATCAGAGTGAGCCAACAGAAGCTCCATTAATCCAAAAGTAGGAATAGCCATAGGGACAGTTGAGGGGTTCTAGTACAATTACCAGTACGAGCACTAGCTCAAGTGCAAGGGATCCAACGAGTTTGTATCAGACGAAGCAGTAGAGGCAGGATGAGGAGCTAGTTGACCCACCCACCACTAGCGGTCGAACTAGCAGAGAAGTTCGTTAGACGATGAAGGATGTGCAGGAGTCTATGGGGGCTCCTCGGCTGGGAAAGAGAGAACGTAGACAACCAAACATGTACCAAGCATTGGTGGCACATGTTGTTGATCCTTCCATTTGTCAGGAGGTTGCACAACATCACGTGTGGCAGGATGCCATGGTGGAGGATTATATCTCCATCATGACAAACAATGTGTGGGATGTAGTGCCTAGGCTTGTGGATAGATCGATTGTGAGCTCTAGGTGGATCTAAAAGATCAAGTACACTGCAGATGGCGGTGTATAGAAGTACAACGCTAGGTTCATGGCAAAGGGGTATACGCAAAAGGAAGGTATAGACACGGGGAGACCTTCACCCCAGTTTCCAAATATACTTCCATTCGGTCATTGATATCTCTAGCAGTGCAAATGGAATGGCAGATTCACCAGATGGGTGTCATGACAACCTTTTTGAATGAGGTGATAGAGGAGGAGGTATACATCGAACAACCTGTTACCCAACACTTGTGGGTAATATCCATAGGAGAAATTTTTTCTCCTAGATGGTCTTTTGCTGGTAGCCACAACCCCTTGTAGCCACTAGATAACTTGATGTGCCACTATCTCCGCCACCTGAGCCAACCATGTAGTTCCTCGCCCATCTGTTATGATCACATGTTTGTAGTCCCTTCTGACTCGAAGGTATGGCTTTTTATTGGTGTAGTTGAGTAAATTTTGTTTACTTATCCTGGACACTTTTGGTCATGGATTGGTGGGGGATTCGACGGAAAGAGTGGGCTAGGTCTATACTCTTGTCGCCTCTGCTCGATTTGGTCATTAGCCTTGTATCCTAGTCCTGTATGATCTCCTTTATTGGCTACTAGGTTTAGGGATGGCACTACATGGGAAATCTCGATTTTGGTTGTCTGGTCCCAGTCCTGATCAATGTTTTAAAACTCCGACTCCGACTTCGACTCGGCCGAGGGTCGACTCCGACTCCGACTCCGACTCGGCCGGCTCGATTTCAATGACTCGGTCGTTGTAAAAAATACATTAAATATTTATTTTTTATAAAAACACATAATTTTAAAGATTTTCATTCATGTTTCCAAACACACAGCATTAGAAATATAGATAGAAGACAACATATGAATCAAAGTAGGCTCATGAATATATCCATTATATCAAAATGGCACCTAGTGCATTGTCAAATACATACACGATGATGATATAGAGATCAAAACAAAAACACATAACCAAGGAGGCTATAAATGGCCTCTACAACAAAAGTCTGTGACCAGTACTACTGGCTACTGCTAGAGTTTCCAACATCATCTGGCTCAGTGTTACTTGGGAGCAGGAGCGAAAGTGGGGAGTGAGAGCGAAAACGGGAGTGGGAGCGACATTTTCAGAAGCTCCTGGTTTGGGAGCGAATCCCAGAGGAGGTGATGTTGTATTGGTCTTGGAGCGACATTTTTGAAGCTGACTCGAAGGAGGTGATGTTGTATTGGTCTTGGAGGGCCTTCGTATACATTTTATGACTCATACAAAAATGTAACGTGCCCAAGAAGGGTCCTTCATACATAACATAGACTCAAATTGACTTTTATGACTAGATGACAAATCTTAAAGGCTCACAATGGGAGCCATCATTAAAGATAAAATTCCTTGCTCATGAAACCCATGAGACAAGCATTACAATAATAATTTTATTTTTCTTCTTTTTCATCAATTACATAAAATCACAATTACACATGTCATTATGAAGACTGAAACTAGTTACTCTTTTCAACACAACGAATTATCCCTTCTCTGCAATCTGATCTAGTTTAGTGTGTTTCTCATCTGGCACATGACAGTATTATATGCTACCAAAGATTCTAAAGTATTGACCTCCGGTTTCTTCCCTGAGAAAACCTCCTCTGGCGTTATCTTCCCCAACGCCCTATGAGAAACCATGTTCTGTATGTACACTGTTGTGTTACATGCCTCTACCCATAGAAATTTGGGCAAGTCCTGATCATATAATCTTGTTTTTCCACTCCATTACTCCATTCTCTTGTGGATTGTATGGAGTTGTCCACTCTCTCCTGATGCCCTCCTTCGCACAGTAATCAGGGAAGTCATTGTCTGTGTACTCTCCTCCGTTATCTACGCGAAGTACCATGAAATTTCTCCCTATCAAGTTCTCCACTAGAGCCATAAACTCTTGGAACTAACTGAAGACCTCATCCATGGTTCTCAAAAAGTAGATCCAGGTCTTCCTAGAGTAGTCATCTATGAAGGTGACAAAGCACTTGTACCCTCTGAGAGATATGGTGGACATTGGGTCGCAAATGTTTGAATATACAGGTTGTAACACCCCATCTAATTTACTGTCACTTCTTGGGAACGTTTCCTTGGCATATTTCCCAAGTATGCACCCCCTGCACACATCATCATGTTTCGTGCTTAATTCTAGAACACTTGCCATTGTCTCCTTGAGCATCCTTAGTGCTCCATGGTGTAGATAACCCATTCTCCTATGCCACAATTCATTCAGGTCTCTCCCATTGCTATTGGTGTTGCTGACTAGTGCCTTTGAAGAATCAAACTACAACTTATACAACTTGTTGGTTCGAACCCAAATCTGCTTTACCTTCTTCCAGTTCTGGTGTTTGATGAACACCTTCTTTCCTACAAAGTGGACATAAAATCCCTTGTTTTGTAGTTTTGAGACTAAAATTAAGTTCATACCTAAGTCGGGCACATGCAACACATCTGTAACATATGTGCTTGCTCCTTACTCCCTCTAAATCTCGATGGTACCTCTCCCAACTAGAGTACATTTAGTTTTGTTTCCCATCTGGATCTGGAAGTCCATCTGCTCCTCCCTATAGCTAGAGAAGTAGTCTCTAACCCCTGTCATGTGCATTGACGCTGCACTATCTATATACTAGACCCCCGGTAAAGTCGAGCTAGAGAGGAAAGATATCTGAGCAAATTCATATTCCAATCTAGAGGACAAATCCCTAGCATCCTGAATTTTGAATCTCTCTTTAGCCATACCGGAAAATCTGAAAAACTCAAATACGCTGGAGAAGTCCTAGGTATAATTCTTCGTGTGCTTTTCTCTTCCTTTCCCTACGTAGATATGCTACTGCAAAACCCTTATGTTGCAAATCTTTGCACTTATCTGCTCACAAGAAAACCTTTCCAGCAACCACACAGCCTGTTGCTACTACTGTGAGACAAATCAAACTTTTCCTCCAGATTGGATTGGAAATCGATTTGCTTCCTCTCATGCAATTTGCACTACCTGGCTAGGCATGCACAGATCTAGTGTTGTGCTTCAAATCTCCCTCTGAATTGCACAACCCTCGCTGCCTTCACTCTAGAGCCTCTGATTCGATCTTTACTGATTTGATACCATGTGAAAATTCCTTGAATGCAATATACTGGAGATTTATCTTCTAACTGTTAGTAGTTTATTTGTCTTCTGAATTATTATTCGGCAAATAACGATAAATTAACTATTGCATTCTTGACAATAAAAATGCTAGGAAATTGAGAAATAGATGTTGGAAACACTGAGAGTGGGGTGCATTAATATTTCCCTTCTTTTGCATAGTTGGTTAGTTTATTATTTAAACATTCTGAGCATTAAAACAAACACATGAAACATCATTACATCAATGAACAATACATAGAAATTTCGTCTAAACCAAGTGCTATGTTTATGTATGATTTACAGACAAATTTACGAGTTGAACTGGAAGGAAGTACAAGTCTCCCCAAGGGGTTTTACTAGCAAGGCAAGAAGGAAGCAAATGCTCCCTGAGTATGTTTGGGCTCCTGCACTAGGGACAATGACCCAACTACAATATGCTCCTCATCAACCCGCCACCTCTGCTACTGCACTTCGCTACTACTGCTATTGTGAAAATTCCTAGTCCAAGGAACCCCTATTGCAGCAAATCTAAATCTACTTCACCTATTTGATTTTTTTTTAAAATTACTTTTATCAAGTTATTCTTCTGAATACTGAAGCAAATTACTTCTGCAGCCTACACTAATTAAATATTTGATCTCATGAAACAGAAAACAGAGCAAAGAACAAGATACATAGGACACACTTATTTTTGGACACAAAGTCCCCGGAAAAACCCAACGTGAGAAAACCAGTGCAACAACTCTGAGGGTTTTATTATTACGTAGGAGAAATATCTTAATACAAATATAGGATGCTCATCTAGCAATCCTTTACAGAGAAAATACTGGCGGAAAATCTGAGTGAGTTTTACCTCACTACACCCAACAGAATTTTGGTTGATCAAGCACAAGACTGGCTAACCCCAACTATTTCTGCACTAGCTTTGCGTCACCTTCTCTGCCCTCTGCGTCAGCTCTCCCAGCTATTTCGACAGTTCTTGGCAGTTCAGGCAGCTCCTGGAAGTTTCGACAGTTCCAACAGTTTTGGATTCTACGTGATAGGAAGCTTTTTTGCGTCAGCTCTCCCAGCTACTGCGCTGTCTCTATGTTAGCTCCCCTAGTTGTTCCGCCAGTTCCCGACAGTTTCGGTTGTTCCCGCAGTTCTGGATTCTGTGTGACACGCAGCTTTTCTACGTCAGCTCTCTTGGCTACTATGCTGCCTCTTTGCAAGCTCTCTCCGCCTCTCTGTCAGTATTCTCCGGAAAGTCCTTCTCCCAGATTCTCACTGCCCCTCTACTGCTGAATGATCACTTAGTTCGAATTTCTCAACTTCCCAGCTCCAGAAATCAAACTCTAGATCAATTCTCTCCCTCTGTGTGTTTTCAAATGAACCCCAAGCCTCCATTTTATACTTTTCCTGTTGAGTCTTCAATGGCCGAGATTAAGTCTCTAATCAACGGCTAAGATTAAAACATGACTTGATCCACCTTCTAGATCATTCTCACCCATATTTTGATTAATACCCATTAATATTTTAATTTCCCTAAGTTTAGACTTAGGAACTCCATTAAAAATATTAATTAGTTTAATAAAATAAAATCCAGGTGGAATTTCACCAAACAGTTTCTGGGTTCTTTAGAACTCATGTGCCTTAGCCTTTCCACCAATTTTCAAGGCCAGAGCACTTCCGATGCTACCAAAAACTAACACTTCCTCTTAGCGAGGAAAGTGCTCTAGCAACAATGTCCACCTACATGTTGCTCTGTTTCTGAAACACCTCCTTTCGGTGCTGCTGCTACCACTAACACTGTGTTGCTGTTGCTGCTACTGTATTGTTGCCCATGACACGACCACTACAACTGCTGCATCCGTACTACATCTCCCTCTCAAACACTGCATCTGCTATGTTGCTAGCACTGCCACTACTAACACTGTGTCCACACTACAACTCAGTTTTAGAGAGAAGCAATTGAAAAACATCCAAAATTAATTGAACTTAATTGTGTTCAGCATAATACTATGAATGTTGGGATCTGACTGCTACTAGTCTCTGACCCTCTGAATCTTTTAGGCTGCTACTGACTAAAGCACTATGCCAACTGCATTGTTGCCAACCTTTCTCTGCATTGATCGGTCTCTGGTCCCAAGCTACTACATCTGTCCTCCAAACAATCCACGACATCATCTGACACTAAGTCCATCTTGCTACTGTTGAATCTTGGGCTCCCGTAGCAAGGAATTTATCTAAGAGGTGGACTCCTCAAGGATCTTGTCCACATGTAGTCCTCCCGACTACAGGTCAATATCTCCCGCTTGGAGATATGTGGGCACTCATGGAAAAGTCATCCTCGTCAATCTTTGCTGAAGCAGCCTTAGGATTATGTTTCTCATCCTTGTCTTTTTTCTTCAAAGGACACTGGGATGCATAGTGGCCTGTCTCGCCACATCTGGAACACTTCACATTCGAAATGTCCTTCTTCACTTCGACTTATATTGTCCCTTTGATGCCATAGCTGCGTTCTCCTCCTCCTCCTTCGTCTTTGTGCCACTCCCAATGCTTCCACTGAGGTTGACCTTCACTAGGTCCCTCCTTAACTCCTCCTGTTGAAGAGCCGCCCACATCTCCTCCCATGATGGTAGTTTTTCTCTGCCCAATATGGTTTGGACGAAAACTTGTCATTCATCCAAGACTCCATCAGGGCTATCCTCAGCATCCCGATTGGCTGAGGAATGGACCCCACTGCAGCAAGTTGGTCTCTCGTGTCCTGAAGACATTGAAGATAGAGGTTCACCCCTTCTCCTTTCTGCATCAAAGTCCACTGCAGCTTTTGCTCCAAATACATCTTCTGCTATTTGGAAGAGCCTTCATACAGAGAAGACAAGGCTTCCCACATCTCTCGGGCTATATCCTTCCCCTGTTCAGCCTTGTACTTTTTCTTTTGATCGTTGTCAGTAGGAACAACTACAACACTTTTGATGTAGGCCTTGAAATCATATTGCTCCAGAATAGCTAAGATTCTGGTCTTCCATATGACATAGTTGGAACCACCTTCCAACCTGTCCTGATCTCTAAGCCCATGCGATGCCATCTCACTCAACTGTCGAACTGACTCCTCTAGTCACTGCTTAGCACTGCTCAGTTGCTCAGCAAGTGAGAAATTCGAACTTTCTGGCGGAAAAGTTCTATGAGGAGAAAATTCCCCTTCTACATGTCTTCGTTCTTTTCCAGCGGATTTTTGCCCCAACAGAAACTACACCCTTCAAGCACTGCGTTGAGGCTCTATGTAGGCTCTACACCAGCCCTGCGTCACCTCTTCCTGTTTCAAAATCAATCCTCTGATACCATGTGAAAATTCCTAGTCCAAGGAACTGCTACTACAACAAATTTGAATCTACTTTACCTACTTGATTTTTTTTTAATTACATTCATCGAGTTATTCTTCTAAATACTAAAGCAAATTACTTTTGTAGCCTACACTAATTAAATATTTGATCTCATGAAACAGAAAACAGAGCAAAGAACAAGATACATAGGACACACTTATTTTTGGACACAATAGTCCCCAGAAAATCCCAATGCGAGAAAACCGGTGCAGCAGCTCTGAGGGTTTTATTATTATGCAGGAGAAATATCTGAATACAAATCTAGGATGCTCATCTAGCAATCATTTACAGAGAAAATACTAGCGGAAAATCTGAGTGAGTTTTACCTCACTACACCCGGCAGAATTCCCGCTGATCCGGCACAAGACTGGCTAACCCCGACTATTTCTGCACTAGCTCTGCGTCACCTTCTCTGCCCTCTACGTTAGCTCTCTTGGCTGTTCCAATAGTTCCTAGAAGTTCTCAGCAGATTTGGCATGACAGGGAGCTTTTCTGCATCAGCTCTCCCGACTACGGCGTTGCCTCTGCATCAACTCTCCCATCTGTTATGGCAGTTTCGACAGTTCCGACAGTTTCGGCTGTTCTGACAGTTCTGGATTCTGCATGACACGCAGCTTTTCTACGTCAGCGCTCCCAGCTACTCGCTGCCTCTCTGCAAGCTCTCTCTGCCTCTATGTCAGTGTTCTCTGGAAAGTCCTTCTCCCGTATTCTCACTGCCCCTCTGTTGCAGTATGATCACCTAGTTCGAATTTCTTAGCTTCCTAGCCCCAAAAACCAAACTCTCGATCAATTTGTTCTCTCTGTGTGTGTTTCCAAATGAACCCCAAGCCTCCATTTTATACTTTTCATGTTGAGTCTTCAGCAGCCGAGATTAAATATCTAATCAACGGCTAAGATTAAAACATGACTTGATCCGCCTTATAGATCATTCTCACCCATATTTTGATTAATACCCATTAATATTTTAATTTCCCTAAGTTTAGACTTAGGAACTCCATTAAAAATATTAATTATTTTAATAAAATAGAATTCGGTTGAATTTCACCAAACGGTTTCTGGGTTCTTTAGAACTCATGTGCCTTAGCCTCTCCACCAATTTTCAAGGCTAGAGCACTTCTGATGCTACCAAAAACTAACAGCTACCCATTGTTGCCACTACTGTCTACTACTACCACTGATGTCCAATGTTGCTACTACCATTGTTCACTCTCACTTTACTGCTTTGCTATCATAGGCCTGCAATGTGAAACTACTTACATGTTGCTACTACCATTGTTTACTCTCACTTTACTACTCTGCTATCATAGGCCTGCAATGTGCAACTACTTACATGTTGCAACTGAAATGTCATCATTGTCATCACATCACTGTCATTACTGTCAAAGATACACTATCACACCGTTATAATTACAACATCAATGTCATCATTGTCAAAGATGCATTGTTCAAATTACTCCATTCACTCTTCCTTATGCTAGACAAGGTGAGATATGCCTCTACTACAGCTACTGAAGCTTCCTCCTCAACCTATCTTAAATCATCACTTCTATCATATAGTTCATGCATCCTTCCAGTGCAAGTCGATCTTGCAGATCAGGCAACACAGGTGAAGAAGGATACCAGAGCAAAGAGGGTGATGTTAGATGTTGTGAAAGATCACATCATCCCACATGTGGCAGAGAAGACCACGATAAAGAACATGTTTGACACCCTTGTTGGTCTCTTCCAAAGTGACAATCTAAACCAAAAGATAGTTGTGAAGAACAAACTTCGAAGTGCCAAATTGTTGAAAAGTGTAACTAGGTTCAGTCTTCATAATGGTATTGGTATCATTATGTATCTTATGTGAAAAGAAGAAAAAGAAAGAAAATAAATTTTATTATTTTAGTTAAGCATGTTCTTCATGCTTCTAGATTTTATTGAGTCAAAGAGTCAAATTCCTATTTGGACTTTTTGTAAGGAAAAAGGAAAAAGAATTTTTAAAATTGTAATTTGGATCAATTCACCTCAAGAAGTCAAGTCAACCCTCCTAAATGACAAGTCGGGTCACCCAACAAATGTGTCTTTTCGCATGTTAGAACAACTATATATTGTCCTCCTCCAAATGAAAAAAATAAATTTGGTTTTTCTGTGATGTGTTCTGAAGGAGTGATATGCGAAGTTCTGAAGGCTATATATCTGAATAAGAAGTGCGAGCTCCTGGGCTATATAAGTGAGCTTTCTAGGGAAAAAGATCTGAAGTATGTATATGTGAACTCCCTATGGAAGAGGATATAAACCAATGCGAAGTTCACTGTGAAATATAATCTGAAGAAATGTGAAGTTTTTCTGTGATTAATGGACTGAAGAGGTGAGAGTTCTCTATGGCAAATGTTTTGAGATGAAGAGCAAGTTCCTGATGGCATGTGAGATGAGTTTGATGAAAATTACAATGACTGACATTGATGTTATTACCTATGACTAAGATGATGAATTTGGAGGGCTTGACTTGACTTCTTGGAGGTTGGATTTGGGTCTTGGATTTCTAACTTTAATCTAGTCTATAAGAGTAAAAGAGTTTTATGGGTTTTCCCCCTTGTGGGGTTTTGGCCCTAGCTTGGAGAGCCTACATCTTGGGTTCTTTGTTTCTTGTGATCTTCTTGATTTGTATTTTGGCAATTCCTTAATGAAATAAGAGAACATAATAACAATAATGAAGCCAACAAATTCAAAAGTAATTACCATGACAGAGAAATCAACCCTAACTCATAAAGCCTATTGTTTTCTCAATACAAATGACCAAATCCAACAATTTTATCAATTACCTTATAAGGATCACATAGGTCCACGAACAACTTGCAATAATTGGAGAAAAGATCATGGATGCAGAGCTAGTGAATGTAGCTCTAAATGAGTTTACCACGCCTTGGAAACTGTTTGTGAAGGGGATTTGTGCCCAAGAGAACATTCCAGACTAGCAAAGACAATGGGGTGATTGCATTTAGGAGGAGACTCAAGAGGAGTCCAGAGCCAACAAGGAGGGAGGTGGTGATGAAAACTTGGCCCTCATCAGCAAGACGAAGAATGGAAAACGGAAAGTTTTCACCAAGAAAGATGACAGTGAAGGAGAAGAACATTAATCTAGAAAGAAGAAAGACGTGAGCAAGACCAAGTGCTTTTTTTGCCAGAAGCAAGGTCACTATGATTCCCAGTATCCAGAGAAGAAGAAAGGTAAAGGGAGGACACAACAAGTTGCAACAACAGTGGATACCCAGCTGAGTGAATTTGCAACAAAGTTCAGGAACGATTTTTACCTTGCCTCTTGCCTTTCTACCAGAAATACTATCAAGAGTGCTTGGTACCTAGACAGTGGTGCCTCCCACCACATGACTGAAGCATGAGAGTTGTTCATTCAACTTTCAAAGAATGACTCAAGGATCAATGTGGCTTGGCAATGATGTCTATACAATGAGAAAATAGGGGATGGTATAGTTCCAGCTTGAGTCACTATTGATTGGAGTAGAGAAGTAAGGGTTTTGCTTGTTTAAGTGCTAAGACTAGCTAAGGAACTTAGAAGGCTGCCACTTTAGCAGAATATTAATTTATTTAACTATTTCCTAAAGTTAGACTTAGAAAAAAAATTAAAATTCCTACGTTAACTTATGATTTAATCTCAACCATTGATCACGATTTAATCTCAATTGTTGAGAGGGAAATTAATATTGAGATCGAAATTATAAGAGATGTAGTGAGTTAATGGCAAGTCGGTTGAGCACAAGCAGTGTGTGTTAGATCAATGAAGAAAGAGCTTAGGGTTTCTGCAGATCGCAGTGATGCAGGATCAGAGAAGTCGAATGAGGGTCGAACTCTTACATCCCCACCGTAGTCATACCATTCGGACGTGCACATAGGAGAGAGGATTTGTGCTCACACATGAGCGCAATTTAGCTAATCTACGCAAGGATTTTGAAGATCTAGTGCACAGGCAAGGGGATTGACTTATCTTGGAGGATTGATTAATTGTTTTTGTGATAAATGGGAAGTTTCTCCCTTGTTGTAATTCTCAGAAGAAAATCCTTTGCTGAAGAAAATAATAAAGGCACACAACATTGCAGGTTTTCCCCATAGTTCAGGTTTCCTAGGTATATCTTGTGTTTCATATGTTGATGTGTTTGTCTTCTAATTTATTTTTCGCTATGCATATTAAGTTAGAAAACTCTGTTTATTTGTGATTTAAGTTTCCAAAATATCAGTTATTTGTGTTTCTGGGTTTTTACACTTAGAAAATTGCAAATCAGTTTACTAGGTTTTAAGGAAATCTAACATAGTAGTAGAGCTTATTTTGTGATTGAAGACCAAGCACAGGTTTTACTTTTAGGAGCATATTTTGCGATTCAGAGGGAGCAAGTTATCAAGAATGATTTGGCCATTAAGGTTCTGAGCAGTGCGCATTGATTATACCAATGCGATCTATATTCCACCATTCGATTTCGTAGTATGGCATATCAGGGTCTTAGATTTAAAGATAGATTGGACAGTGTGTCCAACTTTTGTTCGTGGCATGAAAGGATAGTAGTCGTGGTGGAGGAACAAGGGGTTTGGGATTTTGTTGATAACGTCCTAGCCACACCAATAAATCCTCAACAGTTGACTCAACATAATAAGACAGATGCCAAGGCAAGAAGGATTATCCTGGAAGGAGTCAAAGACCACATTAACCCTCACCTGACTGGGAAGAAGAGAACCAAAGAAATGTGGACTTCTACCATTGGTCTCTATTAGGGTTCGAGAAAGGCCAAAAAATTGGTACTAAAAGGCAAGCTAAAGAGCATTAAAATGTCCAAGTCATATTTTGTGGTTTCTTACCTCACCAATTTTTCCAAGGTAAAGGAAGAGTTGGCTGGTGTGGGTGAGACAGTTCTACATAGAGATTTGGTGAATTTTGCTCTATTGGGTTTCACTAGCTCATGGCAAGCTTTCATGGATGGGATATTGCCCAAGAAAACTTTCCAGATTGGGAGTGTTTGTGGGTTGATTGCGTTTAGGAGGAGATTCGCAGACAAACTCAAGCTAGATCTCATCTTAAAAGCGAGGAAGATGAAGAAAATTGTGCTCCAGCCAGCAAAGGGACCAAGTCCAAGGGTAAAAAGAGCAGTGGTGGCAGTGAGTCGAGTTTTAAGGGAGATAAGAAGAAAAAGGATCTCAGTAAGATCCAGTGTTTTTCATGCCACCAATTTGGGCATTACGCTACTAAATGCCCTAACAAGAAGAAAGGGTCCAAAAAGGACCAAGTAGCAGCCTTTGCTATGATAGAGGAGTTATCTTCTCATTTGAGGAGTTTTCACTCTTTGCATATATGGCAAGTTCAATGGCTACTAGTGTATGGCATGTGGATAGTGGTGTGTCCTATCATATTAAGGGAAAAAAGAAGTATTTCAACAAATGTAATGTCCCCATTTTAAGTTTCCTCTATAATACAACCAAGATGGATTTCTAGGGTATGTGATGGCCAAGTCACAAGAGCAGGATTACATCATCATAGGCCCCAGATGGGTTTTGAGGAGTTTTATGTGGTCCGACAACGTTCGCTTGGCATATTCCATCATCAAGGTCAGTTCTGCACAACTTGCTTTTGGTTTTGTTGCATTATGATAATTCCTGTAAAACAGGGTTATTATTGAGGCTAACTTAATGTTATGTCCCTTCCCAAAAACATTTGTAATAGGCTTATCTCTACACAATTTTACACAATTTGGCCAAGCGAAAGGACCCAAGCAGTTTTGAGTTAGGGAGTTAGGAGAAATTTCGGCCAAATTAGTCTGCTATTGGAAAGTGGGGGCCACCCACGTGGGAATTTGAACTAGGCAATTCAAATCGCTTGGAGGGAATTCGTATAGTTGTTGGAGGGGCCCACATGAGGCAAAGGAAGGCAAAGGAAGACCCACGAAGTCATAAGGAGAAGGAGCCTCTCACTTGGTCATTCATTCACTCTTATATATCGAATTTTACTTGACTGTTTGCTTGAGCTGCTTAGCTGAGTCAACTGGTTGTTCAACCACGAATCTCTCAAGCGGGAGATTCAACCTTACCTTCGGGGGACTTCGAGTGCCACCTTAGGAAGGCAGTTCCACAACATTTCGAGGAGTTTTGGGGAGTATCTATAGCACAACCATTCAACTATATTCAAGGAGTGCGTATTTCTGGGCCAACAGTTGAGAACACACAGTGGATGAAAGAACTACCTTGGGTCAGCCATTAATCGGAGAAGACAAGGAATCTAGAGGACATCATTGGGCTGGGCTAGCATTTAGGAGGAGTTTTGGGGCAAGAGAAGGCAACAACAGGTAGTTCGAATTCTAGGCTTGGAGGGCAGCGCAGAGAGCTAGTCCAGTCAATTCGTGGGTCTTGAGGGGAAGAGCTACAACCCGGAATCACAATTGGGAAGGAAAGAGATTCGTAGGAGGGATCATCCCAACGATTTGGGGCATTTTCCAAGAGGCTTTACAACTTCATTCCAGCAAGCCGAGTTTTGCAGTTGCAGCGGAGGTTGGGATCCTTGGGGGTCGAATTTCAGAACTAGACCAAACCCTTCTTGGGTTTTCTGGGTTTAGGCTAAGGAGCAAGGAGCTGAAATCTCATAATTTTTTTAGCACAGGAACCAGTGATTCCAGCCCTTCAATTTCAGCAGGCAGTGCAATTTCTAGGCAACACAGTTCAGTTTTGGTGCAACAGTTGGGTTAGCATTCAGTTCAACATTTTCTCACCTCGGTTTTGTCACGCTTGTCCATTGAGACAAGCCCAAGTGTACCATTCTATTTTGTCATTTTATTTTCCCTTGAAGAATTAATAAAATGGCTCAACAATTCTCCATTTCCAGCGTTTTCATAAGCGCTCGATGTAAATTTCGTTTTTCTGATTGTTGGATTGTTTGCATGCTTTGTTTATCACTTAATTTCCGGTTTAGGAACATTACAGTGGTATCAAAGCCTAGGTCTTGGCTTATCTATGGGGATTTTCTCTTATGAGAGAAGGGGACCGGCAAAACATTACATATAGGAGGCAGAGGTACCGGAGCAGAGAAAGAGAGTTAGAAATCACTCCAGACATGGAGGACAGGGGGAAAGCAGTGGTAGCAGAGGAAGATATGGTAGAGCCCAAGAGAAGGGAGGAGATGGATTTTAACAGCTACTTGAATGCTTTGAATGATTTAGCAAAGGGGTAGAAAGAGATGCTGGAGGAGATGAAAATGCAGACCCGGGAGAGAACCACTCCTAGAGGATTCTTATTTGGGGAAACTTATGGAGCCTCCTAACATCTCGATCACCCTTCACTAGCAGCACAACCCCCATCAACCAGTGGGCCAACTTGAGCTAGACTGCCCTCTTTTGTGCTGTGGCACAGATCGAACCAGCGGGGGATGAAGACCCTTCACAGATGGCAGAACACTTTAGAGAGTGACAATCTATGGGTGCAGAATTCAGGGAAGCACTCTCTTTCAGAGATTTCTACAAGCTTAAGGAAAATGAGAGGAGCAAGGGCTATGGAGGACAGGGCACGCAGAGCTATGAGCTGCAGAGGACCATAGGGAGGATGTACTTCCCTACATTCGATGGCACTGCCAAGTGCACTACTTGAACCTGGGTTGAGAAGATGGATACATATTCCCAGCTCAATCGGATGACAAAGATGGAGACCATCAAGATGGTCACGCTGCACATGGACGGAGAAGCCCATAATTGGTGGTTTCATGGTTTGGCCACCCTGGGGCATGCCAATGTGTCTACATATGAGGATTTCACCAGGAGGGTGGTGGAACGCTTTGATCAGAGGGATCAGGAGGCCCATTTCAGGGAGCTGACCCAGACTCCTGATACCATATACATTACTCCCCTCCGCTCGTTTTAGCTCCATTCATCACTTTTCCCATCCAGGCCCACATTTGTCCATTGGGTCCATAAAGGTTTAGCCTCCCCCTCCCCTTGCCCACACCTTGGGTCGGCCTAAAACAACGCCCCAGAGGTTGATGCAACTAAAAAGAAAAGAAAAAGCATAATTTAGCCACTCTCAACAGTAAATGTACCACAAAATGCAAAAGATGGTCGGGACATACAAATTTAGCACGTGAGAGAAAGCCAAACATGAGCTATACCCCTTACCTATGGCCATCACCCTGGTTCGTATGGGCACTAGATGAACCCCTTCCAAATTAAGGAACCCATGATTGTCCCAACCCTTGGTGGGGAATGAACTGCCCCACCTTAAAGGGGGTATATACTGTTGTATCCTACACATATGCTCTCATCCCTTGAAGCCCTGAGTTGTTATGAAGAAAAATCAATAAAAGAAAAAGGCATATGAGGAAAGGTGGAAAAACAAAGCTCGGGTTAACTCATGTACCATGATTTCCCCCGCCTACACCCATATACCCAAGTGTGGGCTTCCCCTATTATAGCTACCCATGTACCATGGCATGTGGCTTGGAGCTTTCCCGTGGTCCCCACTCCATTCCATCATTGTATCACATGCCACTTACCACTTTAATGGATGTACCATGGACATGTCACCCCCTTTAAAGGTTGAAACCACCTAATAGGGTCCTTGGTTAACCCCCTTATTGAGCTTGGAGACACCTGTACATGCTAAAGCCCACTATGGAAGGGCATGCTACCATGAAGTGTCAATTTGATTCCATGATTTGTAAACTCTTTTACTTGATTATTCTAATGATTTATTGTACTAGAAGACAAGGGGATGCATTGGATCTTATGCAGGATTGCAGGTGGGTCTCCGTTTGGGATTTGGTCTCCCTATACGGGGTCCAAGCCCTCCAAAGGGTCACATTGGCACTTGTAGGGTGAGCGTTGAGAGCCATGGGCCTCCACCATAGCAGAGAGCACTTCATGGATCCCCAACACCATTCATTGATTGCTCGTATTCCATCTTTTGGATGAGGATGACGCACCTAGATCACCATGCCTAGCCGACTTCACACTTTTACCATACACTTGGCAGATGTTGCAGGGCCCAGATGAGGATGTGTCTTGCCATGGGAGACAAAGGGAAGGCTTATATCATCATTCTGGCCCTTATAGACGGTATACAAGCATTATCGATCCACTTGGAGACCCATGAGGATGTAATTGTGCCCCCACACCCACTTGAGGGCAACCTAGTTGATTTGCTTGGATATCAAGGGGCCAACCCCTTTATCACTATGTTTGGATCCTATTCTTTTACCTTGGCACACTTTGGACTCCACTATGCCTTCTCAATGGCCCAATGATTCAATATGTTTACTATTTTTCCCTCTTGAGAGGTTTATCTTTGTATTTTGAGCTATTTTGGTGGGCTTGTCATGAAGGAATGTTATTGTTGCACATTATTTTTTATTTGGGGCTTAATTAGGCAAATCAAACTCTTTAGGATGGATATAAATAGATGAAATTTTTGAAGTTTCTTGATGCACTATGATGTTTGGATTTTTGTTATTGTCTTTGGAGCTTCTTTCTATTGCGAAGTTGATGAATGGATATACTCTCTTTCTCATGTAAGTGAAATTTTAATGCTATTCTTGTTATCTTACTTGTCTAATGCATGGTATGTTATCATTGTTCTTGTATGGGTTAAAGTAATGTGAAATTCTTTTGGGAACCTGGAATAAATGATTTAATGCATGTGTTGCTCTTTGAGGGAGTGGGTGAATGTTCCTAGAGGCACCTCATAGGTTGAAAGACCTCAAAACTTCATCTCCTTTGCATATTTGAAGTATAAAACCCTAATAATGTAGTTGTTGCACTTGGAAAAGTTAACGAAGGTCAATTAAGGCTCCTTAGCATAAGAAAATCTTCGATCTAGGTGTATCTTAATTACATTAATTTCAAGAAGCAAGGCACCGATCCTCACATCCCTTTGGTGGTCAAAATTACCCTTTTTTTCTTCATCTCTTCCAATTCTAGGCCTAACCCTAGTAGGTCACCTAAGGCATCAAGCGAAATTATTTGTAGATATCTAAAACCCTTGAATTTTTGTCCACTACTGCGCTGAGGTTTTCTCAAGAGGTCCTCCAAGTTTGAGGCGAATCCGATGGTGGAATCCCGAGATATAGCAAGCCCTAGCCATAAGATCATCTCTTTCCCTAGGTTGATTTGGGTTAGTGTCCTCACTTGGGGTCATTGCATTTGTATTTCAAAAGAAATTTTTTCCTTTGATCCTATTCTCTTCCCTAAACAGGTTAAGCCCCTCTAGTGTTGATCAACTCTATATCCTTGACTTAGTTTGGACCCACTTGGGTTCTTTGTGGTCCCACAACTTTGTAACTCACATTCCACAAGGGTCACATAGAAGCCATTTCTCCTTTAGGATTCTTAGGTCTAGGACACCCCTTGCTAAAGGATATTCTCTAACCGTAGGTCTAGTTATCCTCATGGCCCTTCTTAGAGAGCCAATCACCTTGCCTTCAAAGCAAGCAAACCAATTATTTGAGCCTCTCTAGTGAATAGGCTTTAGGCTTTAGTGAATAGGTTTTTATCATTGATCCATCTATCATTGTGTTTCCTCTCATATTGGGACTCCTCCCATTGGTGAAATTCTGTAAAGAGCAGGGAGCCTTAGTTGAGGTGATAGTGGGCTATTGCTCCATTATTGCCCCTTGACTTAGTAGTTGCTCCATAGGGTCCCCTTTCAGGACCCCTGCTAGTTTGAGTCGTAACATTTTTGGCGCCGTTGCCGGAGAGGAAGCAGGTCTACCTCCCTAGTGAATCATTGAGGAATTGATTCATAGACGACATTTCAAATATTCCTTTGGCGACTTCATTCAATGTCCAATTCCCTAGTTTGCTTGAAGGTGACAACATTCCTCCTTTAACTAGGGTTATTGTAAGAAGGGGAGAAAGAACGCCATCACTTGTTAGAACCAACCTTTGTTGAAGTTTCTAAGTTTACTTAGTTAGAAACCCTCCATGCACTTTATCTGATTTATTCCTACCTACTTGTTCTGTTGCTTAACATGTTATTTACAATGTAAATACTAAAAATAAACACTAGTGCATGCTTAACATATTACAGATCAACAACTGAAAGAAACAAAAACAATCACACCAAATGACACCATTATTTTTGGATCAATGTCCCCGGAAAAACCCAATGTGGGAAAACTGGTGCAACTATCTAAGGGTTTTCTTATTAAGCAATATCAGAGTACAATTTGGGTGCCGAAACTGGCCTACTCAACAAAGAATTTCCTTGGCAGTAATACCTCTTAGTTTCTGACAAATTTCTGAGCTGAAACCCCTGATAATGCTTTCGGTAGCTCCTCAGCACCAATCTGCCCCAGAAACCCTAGCGTCATCCTTTTCTGGACTACGTCAACTCCTCTCTGCCTAGCGTTGGCCCTGCGTCACCCCAGATGGGTTTGCGTCAGCCTTAGGAGGCCCTGCGTCACCCCAGATGGGTCTGCGTCAGCCTTAGGAGGCCCTGCGTTAGCCTTCTGGCCCTCCGTGTTAGCAACGCTAGCCTCTCTAAGGCTCTACGCAGCCCCCGGCTACCACTGCGTGGCCATGCGTGAGCTCTAGCTACTACTGCGTTACTCTACCCGACTACTGCGCTGCTCTTCCGACACTATCTTTGCCTCTCTTACTCTTTATACTCAATGCCCCTCAGCGGCAACTCCCAATCACTAATTCTATCTCTCTTAGCAAACCCCGCTCTAGAGAATAGAATGATTGATCACTCTGGTGTGTTCTCCAAGTGACCCTCAAGCCTCCTCTTATACTTTTCTCGTTGACATATCAACGATCGAGATTAAGTCCCTAATCAATGACTAAGATTAGATCTGGCTTTGATCCATGTCTTTTGAACCATTCTAACACAGTTTTATATTAATCCACATTAATATTTTAATTTCCCTAAGTTTAGACTTAGGGACTCCATAAAAAGTATTAATTATTTTAATATCTCCTGAACTGTTTAGAATCTGCCCAAACCCTTTCTAGGTATTGGAGGTCTCATGTGCCCCAACCTCTCCACCAAATTTCGTGGCTAGAGCACATTTGATGCTACCCCAAATCAACACTCCCTCTTAGTGAGGAGTGTGCTCTAGTGATACTCCTTAATGAGTATCACCCTGATCATCCGACATCAGTCCCTGTGTTGATGCTAGGCCTGCTGCCCACCATCCTCTGCACTGTTGTATTCTGTATTGTTGCCCATGGTTCTGCAACTGCCATTGCTGCATCTGTACGACAAATCCCTTTGCATCTGTGCTGCTGTTGGTCCTTTCTCCCAACACTGCTTCCGCACTGCACCTCCTCTCATCATGTTGCATCGTGCTGCCCACTACTGCACAACAACTCAGTTACTGAGAAGTAAGTAACTGATCTCCCAACCTGACCTTCCTGTTGGGCTAGAAACACCCACTGATGTTGAAGCTCCCTCTGTCGTTAACAAGTGCTCCCTCTCTAACCTTTGCACTGCTGCAACAACTCCCTACATATTGCACCATTGCACACTCTCTGTGCCATCCTGCACTGGTGCAACACTCTTGTGCCTCTCGCATTGCTGCAGCCTGCTAGCCTCGTGCTGTCTCTGGACTCCTGCACTGTAGTTCTCTATGCTGCTCCATCCACATCCATCTCTACCTGACTCAGCCAGTCTTGCTACTTCTCGTCGGGGCTCCCGTAGCAAGGTCTAATCCAAGCGGCTGGGTACCTCGAAGATCCTGCCCCTCATCGCTTGTAGTTTGCCTGACTACAGCTCGATGTCTCCCCACTTTTGCTCAAGTGGTGCATGTGCACTCATGGCACAGTCATCATCTGTCAACACTTCCTTCTCTGCCCTTGTTGGCGCTGCCTTAGTCTTGGAAGACTCTCCCTTACTCTTCTTCCTTGGACATTGGGTCACATAATGACCTAGCTCCTATAGTGGAAGCACTTGATCTTGGAGAGATCCTTCTTCTTCCTCTTTTCCTGCTTTCCCTCAGATGCTAGGGCAGCATCTTCCTCTTCCTGCTTGACTTTGATCCCCTTGTTGCTGTTACCCGTCGTCGACTGCTATCTGATATCTTCCTAGCGAAGAGCCGCCCACATCTCATCCCAAGGTGGGAGTGTCCCTCTGCCCAGTATACTTTGGACAAATACCTCCCAGTCTTTTGAGACAGCATTGAGGGATGTCCTCATCATCAACTCCTGATCCGGCGTGGCTTCTATAGCAGTCAACTGATCTCGGATCTCATTTAGTCCTCTGAGGAAGGTGTCAATCGATTCTCCCTTCATATAATACGACCTCAACTGATTCTCAAGTAATATTCTTCTCTGCACAGAAGTATGCTGGTACAATTTCTTGAGGGCCTCCCACATCTCATATGTCGTTTCCTTCTCGGCAATGTGTGGTACTACATAGTCCTTGACCCCGTCAAGGATGATGCTCTTGGCCCTCGCCATTGCTTCCTCGTACTTGTCATTATCATTGGGGTTGACTAGGATAGATATAACCTTCAAGGTGAAGTTCTTGACACGATTTCTGTCAAGTATGGATAAGATTCTGGCCTTCTAGACTGCGAAGTTGGATGCTCCATCTAGTCTATCTTGGTCTCTTACTCCGTGTAGTGCCATGATGCTCTTCTACTTCCCTCCTAGAATGTCTTCGACTCCTCCGAGTCTCTGCTTCCCGTCTGGAATTTCTCTTCTGGACTCTCCCTGAGTCCCAATTTCCCTCCTGGAAATCCTTCTACCGCTTTCGAGGTGTCCCCTACTCTAATCGTCTTGTGCAACCGCACCACTGATCCGGGTTCCTCGGCTAGAAACCCTCAATAGCAACTCCCTCCTCTTGGCCTTGCTCTGTCAGGTACTATTCTGACTACAATACCTCACCAACTCCACTCTGCAATATTCCCATAGCCTTCTAAATCCCAACAACCTGAAGGTGAGAGCTCCTAGGCTCTACGCAATCCCGGCACTAGCAACCTTGCCTCCTCAGCCAACTGCGTCAGCCCTCCTAGCTTTTGCGTGGCTTTGCGTGAGGCTCCCTTTGCCTTCCTTAGCCTCTGCGCTACCTCTTCCTAGCTCACCCTTGATGACGTAGGCACTGCGCCACCCTTCCCTTGTTGCTGCTCTGCTAGAAACAATTTTTGTCACCTCGGGACAATTGTTTTCTGCTGCTATTGCTCCACTTGGCTGATGTCCTCAGTCCTCCTGTGATCTGCAATCACCCTCTGATACCATGTTGAAGTTTCTAAGTTTACTTAGTTAGAAACCCTCCATGCACTTTATCTGATTTATTCCTACCTACTTGTTCCGTTACTTAACAAGTTATTTACAATGTAAGTATTGAAAATAAAAACACCAGTGCATGCTCAACATATTAGAGATCAACAATTGAAAGAAACATAAACAATCACACCAAATGACACTGTTATTTTTGGACCAATGTCCTTGGAAAAACCCAATGTGGGAAAACTCGTGCAACTATCTGAGGGTTTTCTTACTAAGCAATATTAGAGTACAATCTGGGTGCCGAAACTGGCCTACCCAACAGAGAATTTCCTTGGCAGTAATACCTCTCAGTTTCTGACAAATTTCTAGGCTGAAACCCTGGATAATCCTTCTGGCAGCGCCTCAGCACCAATCTGCCCTAGAAACCCCAACGTTAGCCTTTTCTGGACTACGTCAGCCACTCTCTGCCCAGCGCTGACCCTGTGTCACCCTGGATGGGTCTGCGTTAGCCTTAGGAGGCCCCACGTCAGCCTTCTGGCCCTCTCCGAGGCTTTGCACAACTCTCGACTACCTCTGCGTGGCCCTGCGTGAGCTCTGGCTGCTACTGCGTCACTCTCCCCAACTACTGCGCTGCTCTCCCGACACTATCTCTGCCTCTCTGCCCCTCTGAACTCAATGCCCCTCAGCTGCAACTCCCGATCACTAATTCTATCTCTCTTAGCAAACCTCGCTCTAGAGAATAGAATGACTGATCACTCTGGTGTGTTCTCCAAGTGACCCTCAAGCCTCCTCTTATACTTTTCTCGTTGACATATCAACGGTCAAAACTAAGTCCCTAATCAATGACTAAGATTAGATCTGGCTTGATCCATGTCTTCTGGACCATTCTAACACAATTTTATGTTAGTCCACATTAAACTTAGGGACTCCATTAAAAATATTAATTATTTTAATATCTCTTGAACTGTACAGAATCTGCCTAAACCCTTTCTGGGTATTGGATATCTCATGTGCCCCCAACCTCTCCACCAAATTTTGTGGCTAGAGCACATCCGATGCTACTCCAAATCAACAACCTTCTCCCTGAATTTGAAAAGGTTGTTGATCATACCCTCGAGATGGCAACAAACTCTACCACCGACCTAAACCAAGATCAACAAAAAATGTCATGAAGCGAGAAGCATTTGGTCAGTGTATTTGCCCCTCTAAACTTGAGTAATGATCCTAAGCATTTACCTGAAAAATACAATAATTGGCTACCCAAGTTTAAGGGTGATGCTACCATAAGTGCTTGTGACCATGTTGAAGAGTTCTATTGGGCCATTTCTCCTAGATTAGTATTTGATGAAGGCAGGATCATGATGCTTTTTGCATTATCCTTTGGAGGGCCAGCTAGGGAATGGTACCTAAGTCTCCCTTAGAATAGGTACAAAAATCTGACCAATTTGAGGGTATGTTCATGAGAAGATGGTCATATGATGCACAGGGAACATTCAACATTGACAAATTCTAACAAATAAGTAGGGGAAGGGAAGACATCAAGGAATTTATCCAAAAATTTGACAGGGTAGTTAGGGATATCCCTGACCATTTGAGACCCCTTGATGCTAACATACTTGACAAATTCATTACTGCAGTGGGTGGTCATTTGACATATGCATTAAGGGGTAAGAAACCTAAGACCTTGGCTGAGGCTAAAGAGTTAGTCATGGAAGTTGAAAAAAACCTATGAATTTCCAAAATTGATGTGGATGAACACCCTAAAGCTAAGGTTGAAGTCAAAAAGGGAAAATCCAAGGATCAAATCAAAGAGACCCTTTAGTGCTCCTTAGAAAAGTTGATAAGCTAACTGAGGAGATGAACTCACGAGAAAGACTCTACATGAACAAGCTCACCATCTTGGAAAGGGCCCAAAAATCAAACTATATTCCCAAAGGTAAGCCTTTTCGTAGGAAGCAAAATGACGAAGACAAGCCAAGCTCATCTCAAGTCCCCAACATTTTGGGTCCAACAAACGTTGTGGAACAAGAATCATCCTCTTAGGATGAACAAAGTGATGAAGATGAGAGTGAGTTTAATATTCCTAATGGAAAAAATAACAGTAATATCCAAACATGTGCTAAGAAACAATAGGAAAATTATGAAATCAAAGTACCCAAATTAGAACACCAGTGAATATGAGTGGAATATATGAGCCACGTTATTAATATGGGGAAATTTGAGTACAAAATGAGAGAACAATGGAACCTAGGCTTGCCAAGTGAAATCTTGCTGACCTAACTGCTGAAATGGCTCCAAACTGATAATATGCACTACCCAGAAAATCTCTTACAGACTGCCAAATGGAATTGGAAATTCTACTCAAAATAATGCCCGGAATACTCTTAAATTGTAGCTGCGAGCTCCTCTCCTCAAACCCGAAAATACCTAGAAAAGGTTTGGCCTATCTCCAAGCCAAAATTGAACCCACAAAGTGATGCAAATTCCCCAACTAACTAACAATTTGCCATCCTATAAGAATGAGGATTTCAGGCCCGAATATCACCCGAAAAATTCTATAAAATTAGTGAGAGACTCCTCTCAATAAACCAACAAAAACCCAGAAAGGGTTTGTGTTGAATCCGCCGACTCTTGGTGACCCCCAACAAGTGCAATTTGTTCAATTTGGCCAGAAAACCCCCTATAGTACTGATATTGCTGAATTAAGCCCAAATCCACCACTAAAAATCTCTCTCAACTCTAGTTAAATTCTCCCCCGAGGAATACCTCCAATCTGCTGCCCTAATCTCTCCTTAAACTCTATTCCTCTAGCCCCTACGCAAGCCTGCTTGGAGACCCCTACGCACTTCCAGAAATGTAGAATTTCAGCCCCAAGAATTTCTTCAAACTCATCCTTGCTAATCACCACAAAAATCTCCAGCTAAAATAAGGGAAAATATCTGCAAATCCTTTGGTGTTTTGCTTCTCCGGTACTGATCTCCCCACAAGAAATTCAAGCCACCTCCATGCCCTAGAAGGAACACATACCAACTGAAATAACTTGCAATTATCCAATGGAAACTCCGAGTTGAGCTCCCCAAATTGCCTCACTAGGGAGACAGTTGAAGTTTTTCGAAATGAGGGGGGAATTCCCGCTCGAAAATTCCTAGTGCTGAACAACACGGTTGTCTTGGCTAAGCAGCTCAAGAAAACTAATGTTAAATTGTCAAATGATCAAAAGATACCAAATGGAGACCTCCAAGCTCTATTTGTAATTGTTGGCCCTCTCTCCCTTGGTGGTCCCCACCTTCCACTAATTCGCACCACTTCCTTTCTCTCTCTCTTCTCACTAGTGCGAATTGCCACTCAAGTCAAATTTTCTCTCCTTGTGGTCTCTACTCTCCGCTAAAGCTATGATTTCCCTTTTTCCTCCTAAGTCACAATGCCAGAGTTGCCTCCTCTTCCAAAAATCGTCTCCAATGCGGAAAATCAAAATTGGGGATATTACAGTCCTCCTCGCCAAAAATTGTTTGTCCTCAAGCAATGCCTGCACAAACGCCTCCTTTGATTGTTGATCACTACTATCACCATCAGTAATCCCAGGGTCCCAAATGTGCCAATCAGTGTCCCCCAATCTTTGCACTGTATGGTCATGAAGGAATCCCTCGATACCTGGATCCCAAGCCATCCTGATCACTGTGAAGCACCCCTTGTTTTGCTCACAGTCCAGCAAGGTATAGGTACCAGAATCCCTTTGCATACTATTAATAAGTAAAGCATCATGATAATGTATGACTCTGTCCGACTCCCCATGAAGCTGCCCTACCGAGTAGTCCACCTCCTGCACTGCAAGTGTAAACTCTTGAAGATACAATCCAGGACCCATGGGGATGAAATATATCCCACATGGGCTTCCCTTGATATCCTCCTGCTGACTAACCAACCATGCTGATAAAGTCCCCCATGCCATCAACGAGTCACAAAAGCCTAATCGAAGATTTGAATGATCTCCCTTTGTGGTAGCTAGCTCATCCCTCAAGTTCGTTGAGTTGTCCAGTACTGCGATGCCCGGGTCCCATGCTAGTCTCAGAAGGGTGCCACCATGCTACTGTTGCGCCACTCTGGCTCTGATGGGTTTCCCATCGTGGGCACACTGTATCCTCATCCCTTGAAACCTGGTGGCGAAATATCGATGAAGATCAAGCTCATGATGCCCAAGTATCTCTATGATGTCAATATCTACCCATCCTTCCCTAATCCTGATCCTGAGCAACAACTGGAAAAACTTGCCTTGCCATACAATGGAGGCTTTAGTGATCCCCCCTGAGTCAACCCCTAAGTGAGCTAGATCACCCTCTGGCATGACCTTGCTCATCACAAAATGGAGTGACCTGTTAGCCAACTGAATCCCTAGATCCCATAACTAGATCTGCTGCAACATAGTCCTGATGACTGTTGGAACCCTCATGTTCCACATCTCTTCTCCCTGCATGTAATCAATATATAGACTACGCATATCATGAATCAACCTGGTGTACTCAAAACTGCCCTGTGCTTGCCATACCACATCGTGAAATTTGTGATCGTGCCTTCTGAAAGCACACCTCAATACTGCCTGGAGCATAAACATTCGCCTGCAAGAGAGGTCATCCACTTGCTGGATATGTTCCCATGACACCTCTGAGTGTCTCACC
The DNA here is from genome assembly GCA_000404065.3 of Pinus taeda. Lineage (NCBI taxonomy): Eukaryota > Viridiplantae > Streptophyta > Pinopsida > Pinales > Pinaceae > Pinus > Pinus taeda. The sequence goes on along the minus strand of APFE030260713.1, from coordinate 301,649 downwards.
CAAAATGTGTCATGTATCCCCTTCAGTGTGAACTCAAAGGTGGAACATACACTACCATTGCAGCAACCCATGCACTCCCCAAACCTGTACCTGTCAGCTCGTGCCTTGACCCAATGCCACGGCTGAGGAGTCTCTCCTCTCGTGCGCTGAGGCCAATCCAAATATTTTTGGTGAGCTCCCTGCCCCTTGTTGCTTGTGCCCAAAGTGTCAAGGGACAACAACCAAATCATTTGTGCCTGCAAACGATGTAGAAGAGGAATATGCATGTGAGTCCCCATGGATGCCATCAAATGTCGCTCACTGCGTCCTCGTTGATCCTGGGTGAAGTACACCCAAAGGTATGCCTAATGTCCCCATTCATCAGTCTCTTAGGAGGCAACGCTCCAAGAGCTCATTGTGCTGTACCATATGCCTCTGCATACCACCAAGTATCCCTCTACTCCTTGGCATGCCATTGTACACCGCGACCTATCCCAGTACACCACTGGCTTGCCCTGCTTGCTTTTGTATCACCCAGTACCACTGGGTGCCCCATATGCACCAATGCATCTGTCACTCCACTAATAAACCCCATGTGGTGTGAGTCGCTACCCCTACTCCATGGTGTAAATCTATGCATCGCGACACCCTGCCATGGACCTCTGTGCTCACTTGCAAACCACTGCTCAATGTTGTATACTCCTACACTCCACTGCAGGCCATGATGTAAAGCTGAGATAGTACACGTCAGCTCGCGCCCTATTGGTATCACCACCTCCACTATTGCATCACCATACCCTCTGATGCATGCGCCTCGCCTCCAAATCTTCCTTGAGAGACATGAGAGATGAATCCCCCTATGTACCAATGGTGATGCCACCACTGTGCTACTCCTCTGTGACCATTGTGCCCCACATAACTGGGGAGAACCCTTGGTCCCATACATGGTACTGTTTGGTGGCCTGCCAATGTCACCTCTAACAACAATCGCCTACCAAACTATGCGGATCATCCCACGACCCTGTGCACAACCAGCATACCCAGATGACCCATGGAGTGCCCTCACAAACTGATTGGCCCTTGGTGCTGACTGAAACTCCCCTAGAAAATGTGTGTGCTCAACCATTGGGTCAGCTATGCCACCTATGTTGTAGTCAATCTGCATATATGGTAAATGGTAGGTAGTCCCATCTAGATCTGAATGCCAGTCTGGGCTTTCGGTATCCCCAATGTCTAGAACAGTGTTGCAGGAAATGTTCCCCCCCATGGATCAAAAGCCCAATCTGCGATCCATACGGATCCGTGGGGGATCCGCCCTCCGAAACACATTTCGGAAAAACCGAAATGCGGATCAGGCTGAAAAATGCGGTTCTTGCCATTTTAGAACCTTATGGTCCGATTTGCGTTTCGGTTTTTTCCGAAACGCATTTTGGTTTTTTCCAATCCGCGTTTTGGTTTTTTGGATCCGTGTTTTGGTTTTTTGGAAACGCATTTCATATGGATATAATTGAGCAGCTATATGCTTAGCACTGGTCCATTTGGGAGCATGCATGCAATTAGCGATTCCAGGATGATAATGATCGAGTTGAGATGCCACGCCCATCTGGTTCCTTGGTTCCTAGGTTCCATGGTTCAACACCAACAATAGGGGGTTCGTCTTCATCAGTTTCGGTGCCACAACTTCCACACGCACCATTTTCTTCATTGCCACCACATGGAGGCCCGCCGCCACGTTCTCTTTGTGGTGGAAGGAGGAGAGATTAGTAGATATATTCACAATTTACTACTTTTGTCATAGATTAATCATTAGACTTGTAGGCTTGTGAATTTGAACCTTTTTGTCTTGGCGGTGACCAAGTAACCTATTTGGTAAACATTGTTATTTGAATTTTGGACATGACAAATGTTGACAGTTACTCACTTGCTAGATAAATCATAATATGCTCTACGTTTTATGTTTTATAATATGCTTAAAAATTTGATATATGTTTGTAATTGCTAGAATATATATGGTTGATGCTCGAATAATTAATCATTGATGTACATACTAGTAACTACAATGGAATCATGGATGCGATATCTATCTCGATTTATGCAAAAATATGCATGTTTTCATGTCTTCTACAACTAATTTGGTATTTGGGATGTTTATTTTGAATATAAATGCAAAAAAAATATAATATATATATATATATATATAGCATATAAGCAGCTTTGCATCCTAAATTTTTGGAAAATAATGTTTCCGCGTCCCTGCTTCCAAAAAACGTCCCCGTTTCGTGCAAAATTGGTCAGGAAGCTCCTGCTAAGCTTCACCCCGTTCTACTACCATCTCCATAATTCTAACCCACTCCACTAGGTGCCAACTCAGAATCTCTCGCCATCCAACCCCAAGAGAGGGATCAAATGCATGAACTCCCGTGCATAGAACAAGCCCTCCATCCTGCGAATGTTGCAACTTGCGCAACTCATGTCCCCTCATCTCACCATCCTCATAAACACATAAAATCTGTCGAGATGACTCTGCCTCTCCCTCTCCAATGTGTAGAGGAAACCTATTAGCATAGTTTTGAAAACCAAAACTGGTGACCAAACTGATTCACCTAATAAACCGGGTTTCAAACCAGAACCAGTCAAACCAAGACTCGTCAGATCTCAATGAACTAGTCTTAAAAAAAAATACATTAAATAATTAATTTGTAATGAAAAAAACTATCTTTAGGATCTAAAACCATGATTCCAAGCCAATAGAGACAAAATAGGCAAAGTTTGCTAATCTATATACCATGTAAAGGTGAATATATCAAAATGGCACCAAGTATCAACGAAATACATAAGAAATAAGGCTCTAAATGGCCTATAAAGTCCAAAAACAATGCTACAAGCTATGAGGCCTATTACCCACCATTTTGTGGGTGCTATCCCTAGCAGAATTTTTTTTCTCTAAGATGGTCCTCAGCCGGTAGCCACCAGCCCCTTGCAGCCACCAGCTAGCTCATTGTGCCATTTCTCTGCCACCTGAGCCAGCCATGTGGTCCCTCGTCCATCTGTCATTATCGTATATTTGAAGGTGGCCCTCCCGAACCTAAAGGTATTCCTTGTCATTCGGTAATTGAGGATTATAGTTTGCTTATCATGGACACTTCTGGGCATGGATTAATGGGGGGATTCGGCAGAAAGAATGGGCTAGGTTTGTGCTCTTGTCGCCTAGACCCCTTTTGGATATTAACCTTACATTCTAGTCCTGTGGGATCTCTTTTACTGACCATTTGGCTTTAGGGATGGTATTTCACGGGAAACCCAATTTTGGTTGCGTGGTCCCTCTCCCTTATTCGCTTGTATTACCCTTTTTCCTCTCATTATTACCCCATTCATCTTTCCTCCCACCCGGGTCCACATTCCTCCACTGAGTCCCCATAGGGTTAGCATCAAGCTTGGAATGATGCTTGGAGGTTCATGTAGCTAAAAGGAAAGACAAAAACATATTTGGCCACATTCAATAGGAAAACGTACCACAAAATGAAGAATATGGCCAGGGCAAACACATTTATCACGTGGGCAAAAGTCAATACATGAGCTCTACTCCATCATCATGGCCACCACCCTGGTTCCTACAGGTTTTATGAGCCTCTGTCATCACATAGGAACCCATGATTGTCCCAACCCTTGGTGGGCATTGAATCGCCCTACCTTTAAAAGGGGGTATTCACTGCTATATCTTATACATCATGCTCTTGTCCCTTAAGCCCCGAGCCGTTAATCAAAGAAAATCATAAAAAGGCGAAAGGCATATAAAGAAGGGTGGAAAAATTAAGGTCAGGGCATCTCATCTACCACGATTTCTCTCTTCTATACATTATAATTCCAAGTGTGGGCTTCCCTCTTATTAACTACCCTTGTACCCCAGCATGTGACCCAGGGCTCCCCCTTCTCATCCCCTACTTCATTCGCATATCTGTCACATGCCACCACCTTTTGAAGGATGTGCCTTGAATATATTATGCCCTTTAAAAGTAGAAACCACCTAATAGGATACTTAGTTAACGCCATTTGGAGTTAGGAGACATTGGCACACCCCGAAGCCTATTATGGAAGGACAGGCCATTATGAAGTCCCCACTTGTGGTCCATGGTTGGTAAACTCATTTACTCGATTTCCCTAATGACTTGTTGTACTGGAAGGCTAGGGGACACATTGTATCTTATGCAGGATTGCAAATGGTCTCCATCTTAGGTTTGTTCTCTCTATACAGGGTCCTAATCCTTCATAGGGCTACATTGGCACATGTACGGTGTGTGTCTAAGTTGCACGAAAGTTGAAACATTGGAACCATTCGGAGTTTCTGAAACGGGTACGTTTAGAAACGCCACCTCCCAAAAATGGAAACGTTGGCCGAAACGTCATATATATATATATATATATATATATATATATATATATAAGTGAATAACACATTATATTGCAAGAAAAAAGGGAATAAGAGCCATAGATGACAATTTAGAAGGAAAAACAAGTCTATATTAACTCTAATAGATGATTTACATGATGGTAGAGTTTTGGCCAAGTTTTGGAGTTTCAGGTATGGGTATAGCTCGAGATGTGAGGTTCCTTGAAGTTTCGTGCAACATAGGTGTGCATTGAGAGCTATGTTACACGAAACTTTTAGGAACTTGACGTTTCGGGCCATACCTGTACCCGAAACTCTGAAACTCGGCTGAAACTCGACCACTCGTAATCATTTACGACAGTCAATATAGACTTGGTTTTCCTTCTAAATTGTCATCTATGGGTCTTATTCCCTCTTTTCTTGCAAGATAATGTGTTATTCACTTATATATATAATATATATATATATATATATTATTATATTGTATATATATACATATATGATGTTTTGACCGATGTTTCTAGTTTTTGGAGGTTACGTTTCTAAATGCACTCGTTTTGGAAACTCCAAAATGTTTTGACACTTCGTGCAACTTAGGTTGAGAGCCATGGGCCTCTATAGCAGTAGACAACACTCCATGGATCCTTAAGGATGGTCAGAGATGTTCGAGATATTTCCATTGGACGAGGAAGATGCACCTGGTTCACCTTTGCCCAACCAGCCCCACAGATGTACCATGCACTTGGCAGCTGACCCAGGACTTGTAGGACGATGTGGCATCCCCTACACCATTATCAAATCCCTTGCAGACAATCTTCAGGCATCTTCAACTCATTTGGAGACCCATGAGGTTATTATTATGCCCCCACACCCATTGGGAGCACCACAGGTTTATTGTTTGGAGAACAAGGGGCCAACCCCTTGTCCATCACTTTTGAGTGTCTTACTCTTCATTATGGCACCCATGGACCTCATCATGCCTCTTAGAGGTCCTTACGATATGCATAGATTACTATTTGACCTCTTGAGAGGCTTATTTTTTTCATTTGTAAGCTAGTTTGGTGGGCTTGTCACCAAAAGTTAGATTATTAGAACATTATTTTGTTTTTGGGGCTTATGTAGGCCAAGGAGGCTAATTCGAACTCCTCATTAGTGTATAAATACAAGTGAGATGAGCTCATTTGCTCATCATCACTTTGGATTGGATCTCTTCTCTCTCTAGAGAATTTCACAATTTTTCTTCGAGGATGAATTGGAGCTTTATAGATGAATTTTGATATGTGGATTTGGTTTATATTATCTTGGAGCTTCTCTATTGTCAAATTGTGGATGGTTGGATATAATCTATTACATGTAAGTACATGCTTTTAATGCTATTCTTGTTTTACTTTGTCATATACATTGTACTGAGATTTTCACTATTTTTAGGGCTAATTGTTGCATGCGTTTTCCAGCTTAAATTGTGGAATATTGTCTCTATATTGCATCTCTTAATGTTTGGGTCATGTAATTTGAATGAAATCTCTTAAGGTAATTCTATCAACGAATTCACCTTGATAAGCCATCACCTTTTACACATCGAAGTATAAGAGCTGCGAGATTGCTTCTCCTTGACCTAGAAGGCTAGCGAAGTGGCCTTGAGGCCTCCTTGACTAAGAACCAAAAGTCCTCTTTCATATTTATCAGAGACTCCATTCTCCCAAGACTAAGACATTGATCTACCAAGAGGTGGTCACCTAAAATGAACTCTTTTTCACCTTTTCCTAGATCTAGGAAAGTTGGGTCATCTAGGGCATCATTTTCCTAACAAGATAGCCCTCCAAAAGGTTCGATCTCCTAGCTTCTCTTGCGGTGGTGTCTCCTCAAAGCCTCCTCCAATTTTGAAGCCATTCCAATCGTGGAGTTGTGACAAAAGCCAAGCCCTAGCTCCGATATCAAACTTTGCCCTAGTATCCCAAAGGCTAGTGCCTCATAGGATCAATTCAACACCTTTGAGTGAATATTTTTTCTTTGATCCTTTCCCCCAACTTGTCTAGGTTAAGAACATCACTGGTCACTAAACTCTTACCTCCTAACCTAGGCTAGGTCCACTTGGTCCCATTCCTTTGAAAAGACAATTCTTCAAGAACCATCTAGGATAAAAATTTCAATAAGGATTTTAGGTATTGGTAAACTCTTTCACAAGTCATATCCCCTAAACCTAACCCTCAAATCCTCCCATTCCTCTCCTAGAAGACAATGTACCTTTCTTAGAAAGCAAGCAAGCTCTATCCTTCAAACTCTTATGGGAAGGAATTATTTGGGTCACTCCACATCCACTTATTGATGTATTCTTCATTGGTGACTCCCTAATATACTGGGTCTCCTCCCATCAGTGAAAGTTCGTAAAGAGTAGGGAGTCTTAACTGAGGTAACAGTGGGCTAAGTCTCCATTTGCTTCCCTTGGTCTAGCATTTTCCCTTTAGGTACCCTGCTAGTTTGAGCGGTAACAAGGCCATTGGCCTACTACAAGACTACAAGTCTACACATGATCAATCATTAAATTCATCACCACTACTAGACAGGAGATCATCATCAAGAGCTACATAAACATCATCTGGTTCAGAGTCTGAGGATGCCTTAGCCTCATCTGCAACCTCAGTAGTAACACTCCCACCAATAACAATAGAAGTGGACCTAATGGAAGCACGAATTCGTTGAGTTGCATGACTAGTGCCTTCCATTGGTTGTTTGTGTTTTCTTGGTGCAACTACTAATCCTGGTTCTGATGGCGCTGCCAAATTTGCTTCATCCCCCCTAATGCCATGTCAATATCAAAATCAACATTAAACACAAGATTTTCAGTCTCCTCCACCCATTCTGATGTTGGATCAATATCGTCCAACACGATGGGATCTAGATCAGGGGTTTTGTTCATCATTTGGTTCCGCCTTAGTCGAAGGTTGTATTGCACGAAGATAAGATCATTTAACCGTTTTTGTTCCAAATAGTTTCTTTTCTTCGTGTGTATGCGCTTAAAAACAGACCAATTGTGCTCACAACCTGAAGCACTGCAAGTTTCGCTGAGGACTCTAATTACAAACTTTTGCAATTGAGGACATTGGCCACCAAATGATTCCAACCAATGCGCTGCAAAGAAAAAGACATTAATTAGTAACCTAGTTCGTTTCATTACTTATTTACAAATTACAAGTATTTATAGATAATTTGAATTGTAAATTTGTAGACAATTTAACTTGAAAAAAAAAACAAATTGGAATTGCTTACCCTGAATTGTAAATTTGTAAACAATTTAACATGAGAAGAAAAAAAATTGGAATTGCTTATCTAGTTGATCCACATCTCTTGCCATCTTTGCCAAGTTTTTGCCAAAGGTACTAGTTGCCATAGTAAAAAGAGTAAGTGTTTTATGTATTTCCAATTGGTCTCGCATGGATAGGGATGATGTGCTCCAAGCAATCAATCAATCCATCTCTGACCTCCCCAACCTGCAGATCTCCTAATCGAGATTTATAATGATACTTTGGGTTCAAAAAATACCTAGCTGCATGTATAGGACGATGGAGTTGATTATTCCATCTGTAATCAATGATCTCCCATATACTGCCATATTTAGCTAACCTATCCTTGTAAGTTGTCCGGATTTGCTCCTTTCCTTGATCCATACCCTCATAAATGTAGCCCATGGCCAATTTTTCCTCATCCACCATCCTTAGCGCCTTAACAAGTGGCTTAGTAATTTTCACAAGCTCTGCAGACCTTTTCCAAAAATGATTGTCAAAACTTTCCTTTTGGTGTCTTTGGCCATCTTGTCTATGAGCCCACCGAGATTCAGTCCAATCCTCAGAAGAAAACATTTTTTGCAGGTTTTTTTGTTGAGAATTGAGACATTGAAACGTGAGGAAATGAGTTGCAAATCTTGTAATTGCAGGCCTAACAAGTGCTTTTCCCCCAATGTTTTTCCTCATTAGGCTCAATACCCATGACTAGTTGTAGATGTATTTTATAATGCACTTGGCATGCTCTACGGTGTTTTTTACCCACTCCACTTTACCTATGTCCTCAAGCATGAGGTCTATGCAATGTTTAGCACATGGAGTCCAAAATATGGTCTTATATTTGGACTTAAGCATCTTTCCAGCAAGAACATAGTTTGAGGCATTATCTGTGATGATCTGCACAACATTCTGCCCCCCACTTCCTGAATAATCTCATCCAAAAACTCAAATAGAAGGGTTGCATCCTTCACCTTATCAGATGCATCAACGGATCTCAAAACATAGTTCCTTAAGAGCAAGAAACAAGGAAATTAATGATAGTGTAGTTCTTTCCATCGGTCCATCCATCTGACATGATGGAACAACCTGTTTTGAGCTATGCCTCTCTATACTTAGCCAAATACTCATCAATGGAAGAAATCTCTTTTTGCAAAAGAGCTCCCCTCAAGTCATGCGTAATAGGGCCTTTGAAACCCTTTCCTGCAGGCTGCAACTATAACAGAGTCCCACATAGCTTGGTAATAAGGTGAGGAAGCAACATTAAATGGGATATCTGCATCATACCACCATCTAGCAATGTATTAATAAGAAGTTTCTTTGCATTGTTTTTTCCAATGTTCATCCAAAGTGGGTTGATGACTTCGCTAGGAGGAAGTGGGATAAGCAGAGGCAGTGGTGGTAGAGGATGAGAAATAACTATGGATGTTTGTTCTCTTTGTTCCTTTAGATGGGTGGCCAAGAGCAGGAGGAACATAGTGAAAGGGGTCATTGGTGGAAGGGATAGAAGAGGAGTCTTGAATCGCATAATCATCATACCCACTCTCTTTCATAGCATGTAATAATTCCCTCTTCCTTGAAATTTCTTCTTGGATGGCCTTCTCCATAACCTTATTCTCTTCAAAATTTTCAAACTTGGCAAGGTATTCTTCCCTAATAGGACCTAACACTTTATTTGGTGCTTCATATGGTTTTACTTGGCCTCTTATCCCATCCAAGTGTTGTTTCAATCTGAGAATACCCCCACCTCCAATAGATTTATTGCCAAATTTGCATATTATTTTTCCATCAATCACATCACAATGAGTCCATGCAGTGCCCTTGGCTTTTGGAGCCACGTTGGCTTGAAATAATTAAAACTTGCAAAGAAATCTGCCATTTAAAAAAAAATGCAGCTAAGAAAAATGGAAAACCTAAGATAAATTTAGGAAAAAAATGCATATGTAGCCTACAAAATTTGATAGCATAGAGCTAGAAATTTGATAGCATAGAACACAAAAAAATTTAATACGTGGACAACAGTGAAATGAGGATTTTTTCAGGTGAAAATCCTTACCTGGAAATGCAAACTAGCTTCCTTAGCCTCCTCTTGATGATGCCAACTCTACTAACAGCTCCAAACTATCTCCAAAATAGTTTCAATTGCAACTTCAAGCCTCCAAGATGACTACTCCAACAAAAACTCAACACTATCCAAGCTCCCAATCTAACTCACAAAAATTCCAAAGGAGATATGTGAGGCAAATGAGGGGGGTGTGTTCCTTTTAAAGGCTTGGCGAGGGTGTTTTTGGAGGGAAACAACCATTACTTTCCCTCCAAAACACCCATGAAGCTTCCTAAATGACGTCGCGTGGGTCCGTCGCAGCCTTGGTAATGCACAACTTGGTTTGGGCCGATTTTTGTGGTTGTTTGGCGGAATAGGCCCATAAGCCGAGTTTTTTGTCTAGTTTGACTCGGTTGCCCAATGAACCAGCGGTTTGACCGATTTCTAGTTCAAGCCGACCGATTTTTAAAACTATGCCTACTAGTGCTACAAGCCCCATCTATGTATGTCTGAAGAGGGTTGCTTCGATGCTCTAATGTGCACTCTAGCTGGACCATTAGGGAATTGAACCATTCCCAAACGTGAGTAGTTTGGCTGCGGACTCGGCACAAACCGCTCTCATGCCCTCCAGCTCCTCGTTTTGCTGCAACATAGCCTCTCACACTGTCGTGGCCTTCCTTTTCAGTACTAGAAGGTTGACCTGGAACTAATGAAACTGTTGTGGGCAACCATCATCTAATAGCACTGTATTTCCTAACAACTCATCGATTTGTTGTGCGTTGCTATCACCTTGTTGTAACGGCTACAACCACCCTCCAAAATTTTTCCTTATCCTGTTTTGGAGCCTCCCTACCAACCTTCACAGCAACTTGCCTTGCTTCGTTAAGTCCTCAAGCTTCAGTGTCTTTCTTGCTCAAAGGCAGCCCGTCGATCACAGTTTTATCTTTTCCCTTCTCAGGCTGCTCATTCGGACTTGGTCCAGTTGCAGGCTGAGCAACTTCCTAATGCAATTTGCGCATTTCTGGAGGGAAACCAACCTTTCCCTCCAGGAATTGCACAATTCCCTCTAACAACCTGTTGGTCGCCTGGATTGTGAAATCCTGCCAGCCAACCTTCCCAGTAGGAATTGCATAGTTTTTCCCATCAGCAGGCAGTTAAGCCCAGGATTTGCGCAAATCTGGGCAGTAGTCAGCTGCTGGGCCTAGAAATTGCGCAATCCCCTTGGGCAGTCAACCCAACTGACAGTCAGGAATGCACTTTTTTCTCCAGCAGTTGAGCAGTCGCTTGCATGTGCAACTGAGTTGGCTGGTTCCCTCCAGGACCGAGTGAAACAGACTTGCATGCATAGGTTGCTTCTCCAAGGCAGCATGCAAAGGCATCGCTTGTTTCAGGGATCTATGTTTAGCAGTTGGAGGTTACATGCAAGGAACAATTCAAAATCCTCCCTCCAAGTGTCGCTTCCCCTAGATTTGTGGCATGCGCATCACAACCTCGATGCTATTAAAACTCATCAACAGGATGTTGCAGAGCTCATTCCTCACACAAACCTTGTAGCTGTGACATTCCACATCACATCTAGGAGCTGTTGGCACATTCAGCTTAGCTGTTTTGGGGTAAGCTCACTTCCCATGCCTTGTGCTGCATTTCTGTTGCTTTTTGGATTTTCGCTTGTATGAGTATTGTTTGCTTGATTTCTTTGAGCGCCTGTTGTCATTTACATATATTCTAGCTTGTCCTAGCTCTGTTTCAATTTTCATTGCTATCTCACTGCTGTCGCATGCATGAAACTGTTTTGCACAGATGTTTGCCCAACCGGTGAATGGTCTCACCCACATGCATGTTGATCTATTTGCTCAATCCTCCATTCATCTTTTGCATGCACTGTTTATCACTTCTGCTATCATTTAGTGTCACCATGCGTTTCATTTGACTTGCTTTCAGTTACACGTTGGAGAGTCAGGCCAACCTTGGCCGGGTCTTTGCCTTCACCAAGGCTGCATTGCGCAATATGGAGAAGGAACGCTCACTTTCCTCTCTAGATTTGCGCATTTTGGCCCATCACTGGCCTCTTGGACTGAATTGTGCATTTCTGGAGGTCAATGGCTACTTGGCCCAAAATTTGCGCAAATTTATCCCTAGGCTAGCAGTCTTTCCCAGCTGGAATTGCTCGTTGCGCAATCCTAGTAGCCAAACTGGACTGTGCATTGCGTAGTTCTAGTAGTCAGTGAGTCTCTCAGTAGCCTGGGCTTGCCTTGTTCAGTCTTGGCAGTCGGTCTCCCGACCTCTCGGCTGAAATTGCGCAACCTTCATGATCATTCACCCAGGTATGTTGCAAGTCAGTTCTCATGTTCATTTTGGTTTTCAACGGATTGCTAGCTATGAGTGTTGCCATGTCTCTAGGTATTACAGGTGTTCATGCCTCTCAGCAGTACAGGTACAATGGTTTCCAAGAGAGTAGAGACGAAGACACCGTTCAGAGCATGCATGGGGATGCAGTCGATCAAGTGTCCATGGGCTTACCTACTCACAAAGACATCAAGTTGTTCATGGACAAGGACATCAAGCAGCAACATCACAGCGAGCAGCGTCATCAACAATAGTTGAAGGCATCATACCGAACGTAGCGAATACAAGAAGAAGGTTGTTGGCAACATAGGTGCAGAGCAAAGTTGCAGGATCAAGCAAATCCACTGATAATGAAAGCAACTTTGGAGACTCAGGCTGTGAAGTGACAGCGCGATCTGAAGATCGCGTGAAGGCAGAAGATGGAACAAAGGAGTTGCATGTGCTGAAGCAACAACTCGGGAAGAACATGAAGCTGCACATACAGTTCAATTAGTTGCAGCAGGAACATGAACAATAATGGGCGGAACATGCACTCACGGATGAAACTTGTGCCAGTACGAGTTAAGGATCCATCCCAGCAACTGACACAGAGCAAACATGGTGAGTAGTGTTGTTGATCGCATGCAAAGGATCTAGCAACATGCATGTCATTGAGCGCACGCATGCAATCCAACCCATTCAACACACTCACCAAGGCGAAGACAAAAAGAAATTCCAACTGGGGCTGAACATGCACTTCAGCGAGTTGATGCCTTGAAGATCAGCACAGACACTATGCATCAGTGTGTTGCCGGTTCAACCGTACCCAAGAAGACCATGCGCATGTTAGCAGACAAGTTGGATGAAGGGGCCAAACCAATGCACCGGTTGCAATGGAGGTAGGAGTTCGCTTCAACAAGATGTCACCATAAGGTGCATGCACACCATCACGGACGACTAAGCTTGGCATCAGCTCACCAGCTTCACCATCACAAGCATGTCAAAGAGTTTGTCTCACCACAGCAGACCGAGTGTCAGTGATGTCTTGCAAGGCTTGCTCAAGCCATGTTGTCTCACATGAGTACGTGCATTGTAATGTTGAGTCATGCCAAGTGTAAGTCAAGTGTCAACAGTTGGATGTAACAGTCATAGAGTAGGTGAAGAGTCATGAGGGTAGTTGAACTGTCATAAAGGGGAATGTCAAGGGTCACCCCACCCTTTGCTATAAATAGTCCCTCATAACTCATTGTATAGGCTTTTGGTCAGCCAAGCTTCTACTAAGACTATCTTGAAGAAGGTTTGGACAGTATTGTAAAGCGCCTTGGCTTCTCCACTACACGAAGCTAGTACATCTCTTTGGAGCAGTAGGCGGATGTGGCTATAACGTTCTACTGATAGGGCTAGTAGGTTTACTTGGTGTATTGTATGATTGTGACTTACGCTTCTTTATATAATAAAAGCCAACACATTTTCATGCATATGTTGTTATTCTAGTTGGACTGCGTTGGTTGCCTTAATGATATATGTTGTTTAACTTATGTATTTGTATATGCACTGATTTGTATGCAATTATATGAATCTTGTTGTTAATGAGTTGCATATGTTGTTAATGTTTTCACCGTTTGTGTCGATTGCTCTGTTGGACACCAAACAAACCTTTCTTTGAACCTTGTTATATCAACCGTCACACTCGTCTCAGACTGATCCATGAGTGTTGTTTGTGTTATCTTACCTTGTATGTTGGACTGCCGCATCCCTGTCAACTGCTCTGTTGGAAGCTGTGCATGTTCTTTGTGTTGTGTGTTCCTACCCGAGTTGGGACTGCTCCCTTTCAACTTAGAACTCACCTTCACCTTCCTCTCCCTTTGAAGTGTTGGAACCTCTCATAGTCATTCCTTGACTCACTGCATCAATCACACCCTTGCTACTGATAGAGTTATCTTACTTGCCTCTGTGCGACATCGCAGTCAAGGCATTATCGTACGACCCACTGTTGGGACTCCTACAACAAACGGTTTGAGGTCTAATTGGGACTTCTTACCGGGGAGATCCCCTTGACATGTTGGCAGGTCTAGCACCGTCAACATTTCTGGCGCTAGGAGGGCCTGATGACAAGCAGTGTCCTCTCATCGAATTTTGAACCTTTGCATATCTCTCATGGAATTTTGCATTCTTCTTCACCCGAGGTGTTCTTCGAATCGTGAAGATGTCTCCATCTGGGGGAAGCTTTCAATCTCTTGTCCACTCACACGTATGATGGTGAAGGCAAAGTGGCCTGGCTTGAGCACTTACATAACCTCCTTTCCATGATTTATGAGGAAGATGAGTTTACTGACGAATAGATCGGTCTGCTGCTTGCATTCACACTTTGCGAATCTCCATTTCGTTGGGTGCTCAGCCTACCGGCTGACACCATGCACTCATGTCAGCGCTTTTGTGATCTTATTGAAGACACTTTCTATCATTATGATCCAGACGATCTTGACCGGAAACTATTACAACAACGGGGGGCTCCGCATGAATCTGTTATTGATTTTTGGCAGTGCTTTCGTGACTTACAGTTTCAAGCTCCGAAGAGCCAAATGAAGTTCGCTTATCTTTGGGACCGGTTTGAGTATTGCCTTAAGAAGTCTACCCGTCCCAAGAGAAAGCTTGATGTCAAGCCTTGCTCAACCTTCTTCGTTGATGGAACTGCGCAATCCCATGTGGGAGCAGGCACTATCTCAACGAACTGTCCGCTTCCCTTCAATTCAACAGTTCCACCATCATCCAGTGATGCTGAGGATCATGTTCACACATCTGTTCATTCTTCACACCCTCCCAACATCACTCCACTTAATTTTCGCACAAAGTTGGTTGTGAGTTCTTTGAGTTCCCATATGCATTCTTTTCTTCGACCTCTGTCTTCGCACCCTAGTGTTCCTCCGGATGATGTTGTCTTGTCTTCGTCCATTCTGGACTCTTCACTTGTTGTCAACGAGGAACAACCCACTGACGGAGTTGGTGTTGCACAACCAACATGTGTTGTCATTCATGAAGAGTATGAGTGGGAGTTTGAACATCAACACTCGGCGAAGGATGACTCCCTTTAGTCTGAGCTGCCTCCGTTCCTCCCTAGCTTCTTTGGTGAACCTGCAATCCATGATTCTGTATGTGTGTCTTCATCTGCGGATGCACCCATTGTTGATCACTCGCAGGACTCACTAGATGCTAGTCCACCATTCGACAATGGAGAGGATAAGTTATTCATTGAAGATCCACTTGATCCTTAATTTGTCTTTTCCGGAAACACAGAGGATGAGTTCGTTCGCTTTTCATCTACCCCTCTGTTTGATTCATCTGATCATGAGGATGCCAGAGAATTCATTGATTTTTCTGATCGTGGCGGTCGTGATCCATTTTCTTCCATTTTTTATCACGATCATGAATCTATCGCAGTTGATCTTTTGAAGCCACCGGTTTATGATGATCTACCTGATAGTGAAGTTGGGACACCCAAGACTGTGGAGGCACTTCAGCCCGAGCTGATGGTTATGCGAGGTCCTCGCTCTCTTGGGGTCAGTCTCACTTCCGATTATGAAACTGTACAATCACCCAAGGCTCCTCATCACTCGTCTGTATGCATTGAAGATCCATCTCACACATAGATCACACTTCCTCCACTTGAACTGCACGATCCCATTGCTTATGCATTGGAGGAGTCTTACATTGCAAGTAATCGTGCGCGACACAAGTTATCTTTGTTTCTTTCATTTGCTTGCATGTCTCAGTCAACAGTGTGCGTTTGCTTCAAAGTTGCACGTAGTTTCACACAGCACCATGATATGTCCACGAACTGTCCGTCATGCACATGCACTCACTTATGTCCCGTGGGCACTTTGAAACATGAAGTGTGGTTGTCTTCACTGTCATATCTTTCTTGTATGCTGGTCCGCACAACTGGGTTACTCGCGGACCAAGCCTTCACCCACATGGGTCTACCAATGTGTCAGTGGCTGCATTGGAAATATCACTTCATGTGATTAGGCCCATGCACCGTTAGTGTAGGAGTAAGAGTAGTGTTTGCTTGCATGCTTGTTTGCTTACATGATTTGTTTGCTTGTTTGTTTGCTTGCTTGTTTGTTTAGTTGTTTCGCTTTCATTTTCGCTTCTGTTCTTGCTTTGCATTGTTGATTGTTAGTTCGTTCACTTGTTTCGTTCATAGGTTAGTTTGCATGAAACCATGTGTGACTCATGAAACGAGTTGTGTAAAGTACAAGAGGGTTTGTACAACTATCAATACTTGGTTATCTGTCATCTTGCCTCTGTATGATGAACTTGTTACTCTTAGTCCATGATACGTCGAAGGAAAATACGTACTCTTCGAAGTGAACCTTGGTGTAAACACAATGCTTGCGTGCTAACTAGTGTCACCTTCTCTAGTCAATTGTTTTTGGGTTAACCCTTGTCAGCTCAGTCAAGTAGAGTAAGGTGAGGGGGAAAACCTTAACAGTGACGTCAGAGATACAATAAACTACTTCTCTGCTGGAACAACCTCCTCAGCTCTCAATAAGTCGGGATCCCTCTTCCGCCTCTGAAATGAATAAGTGCTATGCACAGTGAAAATGAAAACTGAAAATAATGAAAAGTAAAAAAAAACTCAAAACTCAAAATGAATAAGGCGAAAGAAGAGAAAGGCTTCTTGCGCAGGGAGGTGATTCAAGCAACTCCGCCGGGATACTGACCAGGCTCGCTGGCAGCGGAGCCACGCTTGTGTTCCTATGTAACTCCACCTAGGTATTGTCCAGGCCTGTTGGCAGTGGAGCAACACCAGAGATGAAACTAAGAATCTGATGACTATAATACTTGTGCACCTATATGCCCCTCAACCCCAATCGAAACAACTGTGTTGCCTTGGCTTGGAATTTGTGTCAATCGACCAAGAGTTTGGGAGATGCTACATCTTACATCAAGTTAGTGTGAAACCAAGATGATCTAAGAATTGAACAATACTTCCAGAGGTGTTAGATTTTCTTTTCACGAGCAAGGTCTATGTAGAGAGCTGGAGTTCTACCAGTGTGTCACCAAGTGTTGTAGCGGCTACAACCACCCTCCAAAATTTGCCTTAGCCTGTTTTGGAGCCTCCCTACCAACTTTCACAGTAGCTTTCCTTGCTTCGTCAAGTCCTCAAGCTTCAGTGTCTTTCTTGCTCAAAGGCAACGTGTCGATCACAGTTTCATCTTTTCCCTTCACAGGCTTCTCTTCCGGACTTGGTCCAACTGCAGGCTGAGCAGCTTCCCAGTGAAATTTGTGCATTGTTGGAGGGAAACTAGCCTTTCCCTCCAGGAATTGCGCAATTCCCTTTGACAGCCTGTTGGTCTCTTGGATTGCGCAATCTTGCCAGCCAACCGTTCTAGCAGGAATTGCGCAAATTTTCCCATCAATAGGCAGTTCAACCCAGGATTTGCGCAAATCTGGGCAACAGTCAGCTGCTGGGCCTAGAAATTGCACAATACCCTTGGGCAGTCAACCTAGTTGACAGTCAGAAATGCGCATTTTTCTTCAGCAGTCGAGTAGTCGCTTGCATGTGCAGCTGAGTTGACCGGTTCCCTCCGGGACCGAGCGAAACAGACTTGCATGCATATGCTGCTTCTCCCAAGGCAGCATGCAAAGGCATCCCTTGTTTCAAGGATTTATGTTTAGCAGGAGGTTGCATGCAAGGAACAATTCAGAAACCTCCCTCCAAGTGTCGCTTCCCCTAGATTTGTGGCATGCGCGTTATGACCTCGATGTTATTAAAGCTCATCAACCGGACATTGCAGAGCTCATTCCTAACATAAACCTTGTAGCTCTCACATCCCACATCACATCTAGGAGCAGTCGGCAAATTCAGGTTAGTTGTTTTGGCGTAAGCTTGCTTCCCATGTCTTGTGCTGCATTTTTGTCGCTTTTTGGGTTTTCGCTTGTATGAGTACTGTTTGCTTGATTTCTTTGAGCGCTTACTGTTGTTTACATATATTCTAGCTTGTCCTAGCTTTGTTTCAATTTTCGTTGCTGTCTCACTGCTGTCGCATGCAAGAAACTGTTTTGCATGGACGTTTGCCCAATCGGCGAACGACCTCACCCACATGCATGTTGATCTGTTTGCTCAATCCTCCATTCATGTTTTGAATGCACTATTTATCACTTTTGCTATAATGTAGTGTCGTCGTGCATTTCATTTGACTTGCTTTAAATTGCCCGTCGGTGAGTCGAGCCAATCTTGGCCTGGTCTTTGCCTTCACCAAGGTTGCATTGCGCAATTTGGAGAAGGAAGGCTCACCTTCCTCTTCAGATTTGTGCATTTTGGCCCAACACTGGCCTCCTGGACTGAATTGCGCATTTCTGGAGGTCAGTGGCTGCTTGGCCCAAACATTTGCACAAATTTGTGCCTGGGCCAGCATTCTTTCCCAGCTAGAATTGCTGATTACGCAATCCCAGTAGCCAACTGCTTGACTGGACTGTGCATTGTGCAGTTCCAGCATTGAGTGAGTCTCTCAGCAACCCAGACTATGCCTTGTGCAGTCTTGGCAGTCGGTCTCCTGACCTCCTGGCCAAAATTGCGCAACCTTCATGATCATTCACCCAGGGATGTTGCAAGTGAGTTCTCATGTTCATTTTGGTTTTTCGACTGACGGATTGCTTGCTATGAGTGTTGCCATGTCTCCAGGTATTACAGGTGTTCATCTGCCTCTCAACAGTACATGTATAATGGTTTTCAAGAGAGCAGAGATGAAGACACCATTCAAAGCACGCTTGGGGATGCAGTCGATCAAGTGTCCATCGGATTACCTACTCACGAAGACATCAAGTTGCTCGTGGACAATGACATCAAGCAGCAACATCACAGCAAACAACATCATGAACATCAGCTGAAGGCAGCATACTGAAAGCAACGAATGCAAGAGGAAGGTTGTTGACAACATAGAGGCAAAGCAAAGTTGCAGGATCAAGCAGATCCACTGATAATGAAAGCAACTTTGGAGACTCAGGTTATGAAGTGACGGCGTGACCTGAAGATTGCACGAAGGTAGAAGATGGAACAAAGGAGGAGTTGCATGTACTGAAGCAGCAACTCGGGAAGAACATGAAGCTGCACAGACAGTGTAATTAGTTGCAGCAGGAACATGAACAGCAGTGGGCGCAAGATGCACTCACGGATGAAACTGAGCTGGTACAAGTTAAGGATTCATCCCAATAGCTGACATAGAGAAAACATGGTGAGTAGTGTTGTTAATCGCATGCAAAGGATCCAGCAACATGCATGTTGTTGAGCGCACGCATGTAATCCAACCCATTCAACACACTCACCAAGGCAAAGACAAGAAGCAAGTCCAACTAGGGTTGAACATGCACTTCGACAAGTTGATGCGCATGACCACCAACACACACTTGAAGATCAGCACAGACCCTATGCATCAGTGTGTTGCCAATTCAACCGTACCCAAGAAGACCATGCGCATGTTAGCAGACGAGTTGGATGAAGGGGCCAAACCAATGCACTAGTTGCAACAGAGGCAGGAGTTCGCTTCAGCAAGATGTGACCATGAGGTGCATGCACACCATCACGGACGACCAAGCTTGGCATCAGCTCATCAACTTATCACAAGCATGTCAAAGAGTTGGTCTTGACTCTCACCACAGCAATCCGAATGTCAGTGATGTCTTGCAAGGCTTGCTCAAGACATGTTGTTTCACATGAGTACATGTGCATTGTAATGTTGAGTCATGCCAAGTGTAAGTCGAGTGTCAACAGTTGGATGTAACAATTATAGAGTAGGTGAAGAATCATGAAGGTAGTTGAATTGTCATAAAGGGGAATGTCAAGGGTCACCCCATCCTTTGCTATAAATAGTCCCTCATAACTCATTGTATAGGCTTTTGGTCAGCCAAGCTTCTACTAAGACTATCTTGAAGAAGGCTTGGACAGTATTGTAACGTGCCTTGGTTTCTCCACTGCACAGAGCTAGTACATCTATTTGGAGGAGCAGGGGGATTGGCTGTAATGTTCTACTGATAGGGCTAGCAGGTTTACATGGTGTATTGTATGATTGTGACTTACGCTTCTTTATATAATAAAAGCCAACACATTTTCATGCATATGTTGTTATTCTAGTTGGACTGCTCCAGTTGCCTTAATGATATATGTTGTTTAACTTACGTACTTGTATATGAACTGATTTGTATGCAATTATATGAATCTTGTTGTTAATGTGTTGCATATGTTGTTAATGCTATCATCGTCCGTGTCGACTGCTCTGCTGGACACTAGACAAACGTTTCTCTGAACCTTGTTATATCAATCGTCGCACTCATCTCGGATTGATCCGTTAGTGCTGTTCATGTTATCTTACCTTGTATGTTGGATTGCCGCATCTATGTCGACTAGTCTGCCAGAAGCTATGTATGTCCTTTGTGTTGTGTTCCTAGCAATGTTGGGACTACTCCCTTATATCCTGGAACTCACCTTCACCTTCCTCTCCCTTTGAAGTGTTGGAACCTCTCATACTCATTCCGTGACTCATTGCATCAGTCACACCCTTGCTACTGGCAGAGTTATCTTACTTGCCTCTGTGCGACATTGCAGTCAAGGCATTACCGTACGACCCACTGCTGGGACTCCTACACCAAACGGTCCGAGGTCTAATTGGGACTTCTTACCTTGGAGATCCCCTTGACATGTTGGTGGGTCCAACACTGTCAACACACCTAAAAACTCGGACATGGCTCTGAACACCTCATCAATGGATACCTCAACAACGAATGGCACCTCCTCAATGGTGGACACCTTTGTGTCTCCTGACACCTCGTCAATGGATGGCTCTATAGGTGTATGCTTTACTCTCTCCCCCAAGGTGTTAGCCGGAGCTATCAAAGGAATCTCCAACAAGGTGACTCCTACTTCATGTTGGGTGTATTTATGTACCCCTTACAACCCTGCATGCCCTCGGCCTCATGCTCAATCTCCTCCTCAAGCTCCTGATATCTAAAGCCAAGTCTCCATTAGCAAAAGTGCCTCTTGGTCTCACCCTATAAATGTCCATGTCCTACATTGCTTCTTTTGAGGAGATCTGGTGCCTTGATGCTGTCGATTTTCGGTGTAAATAGCTACACCCCCATGGCCTGCGCACCTCTAGTGACACTGCTATAAAGATGAGGATGGATTTGGTCCGTCACTTCCCTCAATTGGGTCAACCTCTCATCGTTCCAGCAAATTCCACCCTGGAATTCATGTATACTGAATCTTCCTTGAGCCATGGGTTTGTCTATGGTTTCACCTATCATGATGCATACATGCCCAACACCTTCATGATCTTGTTGGCTACCCCACAATTAGCCAAGATCATAGCGTTGATACCACTGTAATATTCTTAATAGAAAAATTAACAATGATATCCAAACATGTGCTAAGAAAAAACAGGAAAAATATGAAATCAAAGTACCCGTATTAGAACTCCAGTAAATATGAGCAAAATATATGAGCCATTTCATTAATATGGGGAAATTTGAGTACAAAATGAGAGAAAAATAGAACCTGGGCTTGCCAAGCAAGCTATGCAAACCCCATGTGAAATCTCGTTGACCCAACTGTTGAAATGGCCCCAAACTGATAATATGCACTGCCTAGAAAATTTCCTACAAACTGCCAGATAGAATTGGACGTTGTGCTCAAAATAATGCCTGGAATGCTCTAAAATTGAAGCCATGATTTCCTCTCTTCAAACTAGAAAATACCCAGAAAAGGTTTGGCCTATCTCCAAGCCAAAATCGAACTCACAAAGTGATGGAAATTCCCTAGCTAACTAACAATTACCCCTGCTATAAGAATGAGGATTTGAGGCCCGAATATCACCTGAAAAATTCTATAAAATCAGCTAGAGACTCCTCTCAATAAACCCACAAAAACCCAGAAAGGGTTTGGGCTGAATCCACTGACCCCCTGGGACCCCCAACAAGTGCAAATTGTCCAATTTGGCTAGAAAACGCCCCATAGTACTGATATTGCTGAATTAAGCCCAAATCCACCACTGGAAATCTCTCTCAACTCTAGCGAAATTCTCCCCTGAGGAATACCTCCAATCTCAGACTCTTATCTCTCCTCAACCTCTATTCCTCCAACCCCTGCGCAACCCTATTTGGAGACCCAGCGCAGTTCCAGAAATGTAGAATTTCGGTCCCAAGAATTCTCTCAAACTCATCCCTGCTAATCCCTACAAAAATCTCCGACTAAAACAAGGAAAATACTTGCAAATCCTCCGGTGTTCTGCTCCTTTGTAACTGATCTCCCCACGAGCAATTCGAGCCACCTCCATGCCCTGGAAGGAACACGTACTAGTTGAAATAACTTGCAATTATTCCCAATGGAAACTCTGATTTGAGCTCCCCAAATTGCCTTGATACGGAGACACCCAACGTTCTTTGAAATGAGGGGGGAATTCTCACTCGAAAATTCCTTGTGCTGAACAACACGGTTGTATTGGCTAAGCAGCTCAAGGGAACTAATTTTAAATTTTCAAATGATCAAAAGATACCAATTGGAGGCCTCCAAGCTCTCTTAATAATTGTTGGCTCTCTCTCCCTTGGTGGTCCCCATCTTCCACTATTTTGCACTCCTTCCTTTTTCTCTCTCTTCTCACTAGTGTGAATTGCCACTCGGGTTGAATTTTCTCTCCTTGTGGTCCCTGTTACCCACTATTTTGTGGGTGATATCTTTAGGAGAATTTTTTTCTCCAAGATGGTCCTTAGCAGATAGCCATTAGTTAGCTCATTGTGCCATTTCTTTGCCACCTGAGCCAACCATGTGGTCCCTAGCCCATTTGCCATGATCGTATGTTTGAAGGTGGGCCTCCTGAACATAAAGGCATGCTTTGTCATTAGGTAATTGAATATAATAGTTTGCTTATCATGGACACTTCTGGGCATGGATTAATGGGGGGATTCGGCGGAAAAAATGGGTTAGGTTTGTGCTCTTGTGTTGTAGACCCATTTTGGATATTAACGTTGGACTTTAGTCCCGTGGGGTCCCTTTTACTGACCATTTGGCTTTAGGGATGGTATTTCATGGGAAACCCCGATTTTGGTTGTGTGGTCCCACTCCCTTATCCTCTTATATTACTCGCTTTCCACGCATTATCACCCCATTCATCATTTCTCCCACTTGGGTCCACATTCCTCCACTAGGTACGCATAGGGTTAGCTCGCCCCTTCCCCTTGCCCACACCTTAGGTTAGGCTTGCAATGATGCTTGGAGGTTGATGTAGCTAAAAAGAAAGACAAGCATATTTGGCCACATTCAATGGGAAAGCGTACCACAAAATGCAAAAGATGGTTGGGGCAAACACATTTAGCACGTAGGCAAAAGCCAATACATGAGCTCTACCTCATTATCATGGCCATCACCCTGGTTCCTACAAGTTCTATGAGCCTCTTTCATCATATAGGAACCCATGATTGTCCCAACCCCTAGTGGGCAATGAACCACCCTACCTTAAAAGGGGGGCATTCACTGTTATATCTTATGCATCATGCGCTTACCCCTTGAGCTCTGAGCAGTTAATCAAAGAAAATCATAAAAAGGCAAAAGACATATAAAGAAGGGTGGAAAAATCAAGGTCAGAGCACCTCATATACCATGATTGCTCCCTCCTATACATTGTAAACCCAAGTGTGGACTTCCCTTTTATTAGCTACCCTTGTACCCCAGCATGTGGTCCAGGGCCGCCCCTTCTCATCCCTTACTTCATTCACCTATCTGTCAGATGCCACCACCTTTTGAAGGATGTACCTTGAACGTATTATCCCCTTTATAAGTATAAACCACCTAATAGGATACTAGGTTAACCCCATTTGGAGTTTAAGAGATATTGGCACATCTCTAAGCCCATTATGGAAGGGTAGGCCATTATGAAGTCCCCTCCTATGGTCCATGGTTGGTAAGCTCATTAACCCGATTTCCCTAATGACATGTATTGGAAGGCTAGGAGACGCATTGGATCTTATGTAGGATTGTAGATGGTCTCCATCTTGGGTTTCGTTTCCCTATACGAGGTCCTAAATCCTCTAGAGGGCTACATTGGCACATGTAGGGTGTGTGTTTAGAGCCATGGGCCTCCACAGTAGTAGACAACATCCATGGATCCCCAAGGATGGTCAGAGATACTCGAGATACTCCCATTGGACGAGGAAGATACACCTGGTTCTCCTATGCCCAACCGACCCCACGGATGTACCATGCACTTGGTAGTTGACCCAGGACTTGTAGGATGATGTGGTATCCCCTACACCATCATTAGAGCCCTTGTAGACGATCTACCTGCATCTTCGACCCATTTGGAGACCCATGAGGTTATTATTATGCCCTCACACCCATTTGGAGCACCACGGGTTTATTGTTTGGAGAACAAGGGGCCAACCCCTTGTCCATCACTTTTGAGGGTCCTACTCTTCATTATGGTACCCATGCACCTCATGAGGCCTCTTAGAGGGCCCTATGACATCCATAGATTATTATTTGACCTCTTGAGAGCCTTATTCTTTCATTTGTGAGCTAGTTTGGTGGGCTTGTCACCAAAAGTTAGAATATTAGCACATTATTTTCTTTTTGGGGCTTATGTAGGCCAAGGAGACTAATTTGAACTCCTCATTAGTGTATAAATATAAGTGAGATGAGTTCATTTTCTCATCATTACTTTGGATTGGATCTTTTCTCTCTCTTGAGAATTTCACACATTTTCTAGAGGATGAATTGGAGCTTTATGGATGAATTTTGATGTGTGGATATTGGTCTATCTTGTCTTGGAGCTTCTCTCTTGTCAATTATGGATGGTTGGACATATTCTATTACATGTAAGTAGATGCTTTTAATGTTATTCTTATTGTACTTTGTCATATACATTGCGCTGGGATTTTCACTATTTTTAGGGCTAATTGCTACATGCATTTACTGCTACATGCATTTACTGCTTTAAATTGTGGAATTTTGTCTCTATTATAGCATCTCTGAATGTATGGGCCATATAATGTGAATGAAATCTCCTAGGGGTAATTCCATTAATGAATTGACCTTAATAAGCCATCTCCTTTGCACATTGAAGTATAAAAGCTGCAAGATTGCTTCCCTTTGACCTAAAAGGCTAGCGAAGTAGTCTTGAGGCCTCCTTGACCCAGAACCAAAGGTCCTTGCTCATATTTCATCATAGACTCCATTCTCCCAAGACTAATGCACTAATCTACCGAGAGGTGGTCACCTAAAATCATACCCTTTTCACCTTTTCCTAGGTCTCGCTGAAGTGGGTCACCTAGGGCATCATTTTCCCGGCAAATTATCCCTCCAAAAAGTCCGATCTCCTAGCCTCTCCTGTGTTGGTGTCTCCTCAAGACCTCCAAATTTGATACCATTCTGACGGTGGAGTTGTGATAAACGCCAAGCCCTAGCTCCGAGATCAAACATTGCCCTAGTATCCCCAAGGCTAGTGCCTCACAGAATCAATTCAACACCTTTAAGTGAAAATTCTTTCTTTGATCCTTTCCTCTACTTGTCTAGCGTAAGAACATCATTGATTTCAATACTCTCTCCTACTATCCTAGACTGGGTCCACTTGGTCCCGTGTGGTCCCGTTCCTTTGAAAGGACAATTCTTCAAGAACCATCCGAGATACCAATTTCAATAAGGATTTTAGGGATTGGGAAACTCCCTTACAAGTCATATCCCATAAACCTAACCCTCAAATCCTCTCTTCCTTTCCCTAGAAGACATTGTACCTTGCCTAGAAAGCAAGCGAGCTCTATCTTTCTAACTCTTTTGGGAAGGGGATTATTTGGGTCACTCCACATCCTTTCATTGATTTATCCTTTATCAGTGACTCCACAATATACCAGGTCTCTTCCCATTAGTGAAAGTCCGTAAATAAAAGGGAGACTTAGCTGAGGTGACAGTGGGCTAAGTCCCCATCTGTTGCCCTTGGTCTAGCATTTGCCTTTTAGGTCCCCTGCTAGTTTGAGCGGTAACAATCCCCACTCTCCACTAAAGCTGTGATTTCCCTTTTTCCTCCTACGTCCCAACGCCGGAATTGCCTCCTCTTCCAAAAATCATCTCTAATGCGAAAAATCAAAATTGGGATATTACAGTGAAGTTGAAGAAATCAATGAGCAGGCCAATATCGTAGAATCTGAAGCCTTTAACATTTTGCTAGGTGGTTCATACACCCATCCTCCCATTAGTGAAGTGACTATTAAGGAAGCGAAAAATGAGCCAATCCTTAATGCCGACGATAGTGGAAGATTTAAAGGGATCCAATATTCACGAAAGAACAACCATGAGAACCCCACAAACTCCGAGGGAACCAACATGAATGAATCCTTTCCTAAGCAAACCCCTCACAAAGAACCTCTCCTTAAAGAGCCCCCTAAGAAGGATCCTCCAAAGAAAGTCAATTCTAAAAGGAACCCTCGAAAGGGAGAACCCACAAAAGTGGATAAGGGTAAAGAGTTTGAGCTTGATGTTGATATAGAAGTTGCAATAGGAAAGATGACCATCCATGTTTTGTTAAAAGAGATTGTGAAACTTCCACGACAGCGTTGGCAAGCCAAAAGAACCCTTGGGTTTGAATAAGAAGACATATTGCAAAACATCCAACTTCCAGATTTAAACCCAAGGTGTTAAGTTTAGGTATGTTCTATGCTAGAGCAATTTATTTCAATTTTCATAGTTAGCATCAACATTAAGATAAAATGCAGATAGAACATAAATATAAATTGCAGAAGACAAGCCAAGACAAGAGGACACAAGATGTGGTGCTAGACAGGGACGAACCCCACAATGTGGGGAAACCCTTGATCAATTCTTCTTTTATGTTCTTCAAAGTTCAGCAGAGAAAGAGAGAGAGAGAGAGATAGTACATTTACAACAGAAGTCAACACTTTGAATTATCTAAATCTTGCATAGATCATTTCATAACGATGAGATCAGTTGAAGACATTCTGCTTCAACTGATTCTCCAAGGTCACTGCTTCACCTATCATCGTGCTGCATTTGGTTCTCTTGTTGTACCACTGCATACTGCACTAATCATGATTATCATCATGCTGCCCATGTCCATGATCTTATCCATTATCATGCTGCCCATACTAATGTGCATCATCATCATGCTGCTGTCCTAACAAATGGCATTCTATCTCTGCTGTTCATTGTGATAGGGTTGCTACAAGCATGCCATTCTATCACTGTTGTTCATCATTTACGCCTCCTAGTTACGACTGTACCTCAGAGACATTTCTATGTTGAGATTGTCTATTTGATGACCTTGGTGCTCTCTATCACCCTTGAATGCTGGTCCCTGTACTCGAGTTCATTTTACTATACTCGGAGGCCAAGTGTTAAATGTCTCCCTTGACTACGTTTTACTTTTGGACAACGTAGTGTATAAGGTTTCTGTACAATGTGTTAGGGCCTGTTCATAAGGCTTCTTGACATCATGTTAGGGCCTGTTCATAAGGCTTCTTGAACAACGTATTAGGGCCAGTTCATAAGGCTTCTTGACAGCGTGTTAGGGCCAATTCATAAGGCTTCTTGAACAGTGTATATTAGGCCTCTCCTTAACCATGTTGATAGTGTATAGGAGCTCCCTTGACTGTAGCTAGGGCATGGCTTGACTGGGGCCAGAATACTCCTTGTTGGATTGCGGATGAGGGCTCTTCAAGAGCAGCAAGTCAGGCCTGCAATTAGGGCACTTAGGACTACAGACAAGGCCTCCCCTTTACTACGTGTAAGAGCCTCCTTTAGCTGCATAAGGAACCCTACTAGACTGCAACTTTGGACAGCGTATGAATCTCCTTAGACAACGTACAGGTGTCTCTGTTTGCTGTGTAGATCGACCTGACCTGCGGCTAGGGCATCACCATTAGGCCAGCGTATTACTCTTGGTGTCTCACTCCTTCAAAAACCCAAGACGTGGAGAGGAGGAGATCACCTCAAGAATGTGTGTTGAAAATGACATCAAATCCTCTTCTATTTATACCAAAAATGTATAGGTTGAATAGACATGACGTTTGGGTTTCTTAAGCCTACATAAGTTACTGGTCGGCTTGATCATAATTCCATAATCAAAATAAATTCATATCTCCATAAATATTTATCGGAATCGGATGATCTTTAGATCAATCCTACACCTCTCGACGAGAGGGATCCAATAAAAATATCAGCTGCCATAAATAAGCTGACCCACATGGAGTTTGGCCCTAGTTGCCAATTTTAACACTCCCTCTCAACTAGGGAGAACTCCATCCGTTGATCCATATGTCCAATTATACTATCTTTGCCATCAGTGCCCTGCACTGCCCTGCTCAGCTCTGCTCAGCTCTGCCCAGCTCTGCCTAGCTCTGCTCAACTCTGCTGGCTCCACTTTGCTCTGCTGAGCTCTATTGGCTCTGCTCTGCTCAACTTAGCTCTGCTAAACAATGAAGAAGAAGAATTGGTCGAGAATGTCTCATACCATTCTCCACTGACCCGAGGTCAGTCTCAGAGTGTGTACCACTGGTCCCAGACCAATCTCAGCTCACCCAAAGTCAGTGTCATAGTGGGTACCACTCCTATTATTGGTCCCAGACCAGTATCATCAGTCTGAGAGAGTGTACCACTGGTCCCAGATCAGTTCTCAACTGACCCGAAGTCAGTGTCATAGCATGTACCACTCTCACTGGTCCCAGACCAGTCTTCCACTGACCCTAAGTCAGCCTTAGAGTATGTACCACTGGTCCCACACCAATCTCAATTGACCCGAAGTCAGCGTCATAGTAGGTACAACTCCTACCACTGGTCCCAAACCAGTATCATTGATCCCAGATCAATGAAGGTCATTCCTAGCATAGGGAGTACGGTAGATACAACGATGCGTCCATCGGTACTACTATGGTCCCTATCCTCATTTCCCTGCTCATTGATAAGATGAGAGGTACTTCCCATGAGTCCCGAACTGCATGGGTAGGATGCCTTGATAAGAGAACTTAATCAATCCTCTCCTCATGGGAGAACTAATCATCCTGCTACACAATTGCCATGGAGAACACATCATCTAGGCCTCACAGGAGAGCTAATCATCCTGCTACATAATCATCATGCAGAACACATCATCCAGACCTCACAGGAGATCTAATCATCCTGTTACACAGGAGAGCGAATCATCCTGTCCCAGTGCGCACCACTAGGGGAGGGTGAGTCACCCTGTGGTCGTATGTTGCTCCAGTAAGAACTTCAAGCCCCCAAAGCTCCCAGAGCTCAATGTATGCACCATGCAAGACCCTTGTACAAGGGTCTCTCGATGACTCCAAGTCGTTTGGGAAAATCACAAATTTGATCTTTCCCCGAGGCTCTCACAAAGTGTATCAACTTGTACATCATCTTAATGTGATGGAGCCTCCTTGTTCATTGACTTATCATATCCCAGATAAGGCAGTATCTGATGTCTATGTGCTAGAGCAATCGTCGAATATGGGATTCCTCAATAATCGAATCCCACCTCTGGTTGTCACAGAGAATCACAGTGGTATTCATCATGTGTACTCACTAAAGAGTTTCCACAACCAGGCATCATCATATGAGATCATACTTGTAGTTATGTATCTGGTCTCGGCAGTGCTTATAACAACTGACTTCCACTTCCTGCTCATCCATGATATCGAAGCAGAATCCAAAGAGAACCAGCACTGAAAAGTGCTCTAGTGATCCTCCACACTGCCTGCCCAGTCAACATTCGAATAATCATGCAGTTTTCATATTTCTGGCAGTGTATCTCAATCCATGAGAGATTGTGCCCCGAAGATATCTCAGAAGATTCTTGGCACCAACCCAGTGAGGCTCAACCGAATATGAGCTCACCATGCTAACTGCAAAACATATTTCCAGAATCCAACTTCCTCTTACTTCTGCAAATGAGAGGGTCTACACCTGTCAGAAATAGTTCGTTCGCATAAGGTGCCAGTATGAGAGGTCTATCAACCACAACCTTCGGGTAATGGTTTGGATTGGTTTCACTCTAGTGAATCTCAGCTTCATGAAACAGCTATCAATCCTCTCATACTATGCCCGGGGTGTTTTGCTTCAAGCCATAGAGTGCTTTTTGTATACATGAGATTCCTGTTCATGAATCTCAAACTCCACGAGTTGTTCCAAACCTGTGGACCTGCTACATGAGGGGAATGGTCCCCTTGTAAGATTTTCCTTCGGTACATCTCAGACATGTACCTTCATGCTCTTTTTGAATTCAGGCATCCCGGTCACCATCTGACTTACAGACCTCCAGCGCTGAGTTAATGGACGTGGTCCCTAGTGGAGTTGATACAACCCTGAATTCTAAAACATCTTTAAAAATCTGCGTACCTTTCCATCAATGAGTGCCACCCTG
Source organism: Pinus taeda (assembly GCA_000404065.3). NCBI lineage: Eukaryota > Viridiplantae > Streptophyta > Pinopsida > Pinales > Pinaceae > Pinus > Pinus taeda. The sequence continues at coordinate 271,223 of APFE030260713.1, read as the reverse complement.
AAACCTTTGGCTTCCATTTTTGAGATGGACATAAATGTGATTTTGAGGCTCCTTGCTTTCTTTGAAGAGTCGACCATTTCCTTGATGACCTGCATTACCAGTCATTCCTTCAATCATTGAAGATGTCCCTGGAATGATTGTTATCTTCATCAAGAGATGTGTCCCTATCCTTCGGACACTCCTTCGCATGATGGCTGAACTTATTGCAACCAAAGCATCCGCCTTTCCTTCCACCCTTAGATCCGAACTTCCTAATGAAGTGATCTTTATATTTGCCATCAGAACCTTCAGCTATGCCATTCTGATAATATTCTTTGCTTCGACTTCACCCTAGGTGAATTATGAGGAACCCATTGATCCTTTTGTCTTGTCCCAACTGTCTTTGGTGATTACTCTTTCACTCTTGCTTGGGCATTGTCTTCACCTCAGCTCTGATTCCATGTTAAGTTTAGGTATGTTCTATGCTAGAGCAATTTATTTAAATTTTCACAGTTAGCATCAGCATTAAGATAAACTGCAGATAGAACATAAATATAAATCGCAGAAGACAAGCCAAGACAAGAGGACACAAGATGTGGCACTAGACAAGGACAAACCCCACAATGTGGGGAAACCCTTGATCAATTCTTCTTTTATGTTCTTCAAAGTTCAGCAGAGAAAGAAAGAGAGAGAGATAGTACATTTACAACAGAATTCAACACTTTGACTTATTTAGATCTAGCATAGATCATTTCGTGTAATGATGAGATCAGTTGAAGACATTCTGCTTCAAATGATTCTCCAAGGTGACTCCTTCACCTATCATCGTGTTGCATTTGGTTCTCTTGCTGTACCACTGCATATTGCACCACACTGCACTAATCATGATTATCATCATGCTGCCCATGTCCATGATCTTATCCATCATCATGCTGCCCATACTAATGTGCATCATCATCATGTTGTTGTCCTAACAGATGGCATTCTATCACTGTTGTTCATTGTGATAGGGCTGCTACAGGTATGCCATTCTATCACTGTTGTTCATCATTTATGCCTCCTAGTTACGATTGTACCTCAGAGACATCTCTATGCTGAGATTGTCTATTTGATGACCTTGCTGCTCTCTATCACCCTTGAATGCTGGTCCCTATACCTGAGTTCATTTTACTATACTCGGAGGCCAAGTGTTACATGTCTCCTTTGACTGCATTTTACTTCTGGACATCATAGTGTATAAGGCTTCTGTACAGTGTGTTAGGGCATGTTCATAAGGCTTCTTGACAGCATGTTAGAGCCTGTTCATAAGGCTTCTTGAACAACGTATTAGGGCCAATTCATAAGGCTTCTTGACAGCGTGTTAGGGCCAGTTCATAAGGCTTCTTGAACAGCGTATATTAGGCCTCTCCTTAACCACGTTGACAATGTATAGGAGCTCCCTTGACTGCAACTGGGGCATGGCTTGACTGGGGCCAGAATACTCCTTGTTGGACTGCGGATGAGGGCTCTTCAAGAGCAGTAGGTCAGGCCTGTAGTTAGGGCACTTAGGATTGCGGACAAGGCCCCCCCTTTACTGCGTGTAAGAGCCTCCTTTAGTTGCATAAGGAACCCTCCTAGACTGCAACTTTGGACAACGTATGAATCTCCTTAGACAACGTACAGGTGTCTCTGTTTGCTGCGTAGATCGACCTGACCTGCGGCTAGGGCATCACCATTAGACCAACGTATTACTCTTGGTGTCTCACTCCTCCAAAAACCCAAGACGTGGAGAGGAGGCGATCACCTCAAGAATGTGTGTTGCAAATGACATCAAATCCTCTTCTATTTATACCAAAAATGTATAGGTTGAATAGACATGACGTTTGGGCTTCTTGAGCCTACATAAGTTGTTGGTTAGCTTGATAATAATTCCATAATCAAAATAAATTCATATTTCCATAAATACTTATCGGAATCGGATGATCTTTAGAGCAATCCTACACCTCACGACGAGAGGGATCCAATAAAAATATCAGCTGCCATAAATAAGTTGACCCATATGGAGTTTGGCCCTAGTTTCCAATTTTAACACGTTACACAAGGCATGAGACATTCCTCCTCATCTTAGTTGTTAATGACCTATTGCATAACTGCATGTTAGATTCAGGGGTTTTTGCAAATATTATGCCACTAAAAGTCATGAAGCAATTGAATCTTATCATTATTTGTAGGTAGAAGGTGGTCTAGGGTTCAATTCTCAACCCATTGAAGTAGAGGGCCTTGTTACTACTTGACCTAGTAGTTGCCCTCTTAGGAACCCCTTTTAGGTTCCCTACTGGAGGACTTTCTCATTAAACCTTATATCATATGATATTATCATGATAGGCTAGTTGCATTTTGATTAAAATTGCATTTAGAATAAAATTTTATTTTCTTATTGATTTTATAGCCTAATACTAAGCATGGGTTGTCAATGGTCATAAGACACCATAAAGACATGTTGCCCTGAGTGCTTGGTCTTTGATATGTGTAGGTAATAGGTCTGTGGTCCCAAGATATTGTTGGTGTTCTCGTGACCTCCCGTTCAAGTACGTTCGTGCACTCTTTTGAGAGCTCATCTCCCAGTTGGAGCTAGATGTTACCCACCACCTATTGGTAATATTCATAGGAGAAATTTTTTCTCCTAGATGGTCCTCAGCCGGCAGCCAATAGCCCATTGTAGCCACTAGATAGCTCGATGTGCCACTATCTCTGCCACTTGAACCAACCATGTGGTCCCTCGCCCATCTGTTATGATCGTATGTTTGAAGGTTGGCCTCCAGACCCTGAAGGTATGGCTTTTCATTGGTGTAGTTGAGTAATTTTGTTTTCTTATCCTAGACACTGTTGGGCATGGATTGGTGGGGGATTCGGCAGAGAGAGTGGGCTTGGTTTGTACTCGTCTCCTCTGCTTGATTTGGTGGTTAGCCTTATATCCCAGTCCCGTAGGATCTCCTTTACTGGTTACTAGCTTTAGGGCTGGCACTACATGGGAAATCCCGATTTTGGTTGCGTGATCCCGCTTCCTGATACCATATACATTACTCCCCTCCGCTCATTTTAATGCCAATCATCACTTTTCCCATCTGGGCCTGAGTCTCGCTTTCAGACCTAAAACCCCTTCTACTCGATTGTTGGGACAAATATCATGATACATTTGAGTCTTGGTACAAACAGTACATCCTAGGCTGGCATCACCTCTCCTGACTCTGTCCTGAATGGCACAACTCCCGGTTCTCGGATCTCTTTCTGACTCATGTCACACAACACCATGTGCAACTTCGAGTCCCACTCAGAGTCTGGAATACCTCCTATGACCCTATCATATGTTTTGACGCTCCACTATCCACATACCATGCAACATCATCGATGTTACCCTGCAAAAAGTGAGAGATCAAGGCAAAGTCGTCCTCCTCCAATCTCTTGGTGAGAGCATCTATCTCAGTAGAAGTGGAAACTGTAATGACCTGCTTCCCTTTCTTCTTCTCATCATCTCTCGTCTTCTTCTTCATCATACATCTCGTCGAAAAATGACCCATCTTTCCATAGTGGAAACAATTGATCTTACTCAAGTCCTCCTTCTGCTTGCCCTTCATTCTTGCTGCAAGTGCCATGTCATCATCTGAAGCCTTCTTCTTTGGATGAAGATCCTCGTCTCGCAACTCCTCTTGAATGAAGTCGTCCCACATCCTATTCTAGACAGGTAACTTCTCTCTGGCAATAATCCCATTGTTGAAGGGCTTCCATTCCTTAGTGAACCCTTTCAAAGCAATCCTCACCATATCAGAATCTGAAATAGTCACACCGACAACAAGATAATTTTTGACCTGAGACAACCTCGTCAGATACAAAGTCACTCCTTCACCCTACATCATTTTGGTGGACTTCAACTTATCCTCTAATACCAATACCCAGTTCTCGTTCTTATGTTGGAACAAATTCTGAAGAGGCAACCACATCTCATGTGTAGTTCCCGAACAAATGAGGTATTAGGGAGTCCTTCACACCATCTACGATGATCAATCTTGCCTTCGTATCCAATTCCTCGTACACTTTGAGCTCCTTAGGGTCAGTTGGCTTCTTGATGGCTTTCACGACAAACTCCGAGATCCTGTTGACCTACAAGACCAACTTGATCCTTTCCTTCCATGGGCTATAGTTGGACAATCCTTCCAACCTGTCCTCATACCGGAGACCAACCTACAACTTCGACATTATTTTGAACCCTTCACCTACAATGCGACCAACTCCCTCTTAAGTTGTACTTTGTTGTGCACACTCTGATTCATTGTCCCTCAAAGTAGCTCAGACACACTTTTGATACTATGTTGTTTTTTTCATGATCCTAGTGTCTAGGATAGAATCTTAGATAATTGATGCTACCAAACCAAGGATCACAATGAAGCTACTTTGCACAACGGAATATAAACAACATTAAATCTACTAGTGCAAAAATATACACAACTTTTTACAGAATATTGTAGATTAACCCAGTCTTTGTTATATTAGTCCAACTGAATAATACAATAGTCTAGGGCTCCCATACCAGGGATAATGGCCCTAAAATATCCAATGGTACAAGAATACAAGTACAAGATAATATCACAACTTCTTTGTCTTATCTTGTACACATGTGAGTCCTTCGCTCCCAATCTGCAACACCTGCCTCTATCAATGCTCCAAGTCCATCTGGCCACTGAGTCTCGACTATCCAATCTGATCTCACGTTGATTGTTTGTCCATCAACACATCGTGTCTTCTGTTGAGTTGTTCACAACTCTGTTTGTGAACAACTCACAACTACCCACTACTGCTCCTAAACTACTTAGGGTCTTCTTCCCATTATAGTCTTCCTATGTTGCTCCAATGAAGACTAACATAGGGTAGGAGGGCTGCCACATATCACCACCAAATGTCGCTTCTCCAATGATGAACACGAGCTGTCAAATCTGCTCCACTGGCTGGACCAAACCTTGAGTTCCAATCTGTCTCCTCTGGTAGCTTCCTTCGTCCACCAAGGAGCTACTTATAGTCTCAATCAATTCACCCACCTTTAGCTGTCAAACTCCTTTATGACCACTGATCAAGGTCTACTCTTGGGTCACCTACACGTTGTCGTCCAACAATCCAAAGGCACTCAATACTTCTGTCCACACTAGGACCTCTTCCTTATCAACAATTCAACATGAAAAACATCAACATACTTGTACTTATGAGCTGGTGCAACTGCTGTAGGGCCTAGACACAGTCTAATTTAACCCTCTCCAACCCCTTCAATAGTCCTCTCTTTCATTGTAGCTTGCCTCCTTTTTCTACTTCTTGCCCACGACGTTTGTTCCTTTGCTTCTGCAATGGGAAATAGGCCTTACGACCCCTCCAGCAACCCAAAAATGAAGCTCTAAGACCAAGAAAAGATTATCCAAACATCGATTTTCCAACTCATCCATCAAAAGGTAGTGCGAAATCCTCAAGAAGAGAGAGATACAAATCCAAGTGATGATGAGGAATGAAATGATCCTCTAAGGGTTCGATTTGCCTAATTAGGCCTAATGGTGCCTCTAATAATAAAATAATGTGCAAAATAACATCCTTCGGTGACAAGCCCACCAAATAGCTCTATAATATGAAAGGTATGCCTCTCAAGAGGACTGAAATGGTAGGACAATAGCTTGGAGGGCCATTTGAAAGGCCTAGTGAAGTTCTTCATGTGCCAAAATGAGTGGAACGGCTCCAAAAATAGTGGTGAAGGGGATGGCCCCTTGATTTCCAAGCAAATGACCTGTGGTGCTCCGAATTGGCTGTGGGGGCACAAAATCAGCCTCACGCGTCTCCAAGTGGATCGAACAAGCTTGCATCCCATCTGCAAGGGTTGGAACAATGATGCAAGCCCTCCCTTTGTCTCCCATGGTGAGACACAACCCCATCTGGGCTCTGGATCTACTGCCAAGTGTGTAGCCGATTGGGCAAGGTGATCCAGGTCCATCATCATCATCAAATAAGTGGGACACGAGTGAGCAATGAATGGTGTTTAAGGATCCCATGCAATGGCTATTTGCTCTCTGCTATAGTGGAAGTCCATGGCTCTCAACACGCACCCTACAAATGCCAATATGACCCTTTGGAGGGCTTGGACCTCGTATAGGGAGACCAAACCCCAAGATGAAGACCCACCTGTAATATTGTATAAGATCCAATGCATATCCTCACCTTCTAGTGCAACAAATCATTAGTGTAATTGAGCAAATGAGCTTACAAATCATGGAACCAAATGGGCACTTCATGACCGCATGCCCTTCCATAATGGGCTTTAGAGTGTACAAGTGTCTCCAAGTTCAAGAGGGGGGTTAATCAATGACCCTATTAGGTGGTTTCAACCTCTAAGGGAGTGACAGGTCCATGGTACATTTGTCCTATGACTGGTGTCATGTGATATAATGATGAAATGGAGTGGGGCATCCGGAGAAGCTTCCAAGCCACATGCCATGGTACAAGGGTAGCTATGATGAGGAAAGCCCAAACTTGGGTGTAGGAGGGAGCAATCGTGGTATATGAGTTACTTCGGGCCCCAACCTTTGTTTTTCCACCCTTCTTCATATGCCTTTTGCCCTTTATTGATTTTTCTTTTATAATTGCTCGGGGCTCCAAGGGATGAGAGCATGATGCCAATGATATAGCAGTGAATACCCCCTTAAGGTTGGGTAGTTCATTGCCCACTAGGGGTTGGGACAATCATGGTTTCCTCAATGGTGTAGGGGCCAATATAAGGTACCTAGGAACTAGGGTGATGGCCATAATGATAGGGGGTAGAGCTCATGTTGGCTTTTGCCCACATGCTAAATTTGTATGTCCCGGCCATCTTTTGCATTTTGTGGTACATTTCTAGTTGAGAGTGGCCAAATTGTGTTTTTTACTTTCTTTTTCGTTGCATCAACCTTCGCGGCATCGTTCTAAACCCGACCCTAAGTGTGGACAAGGGGAGGGGGAGACTAACTCCTTGTGGACCCAATGGAAAAATGTGGATCTGGATGGGAGATATGTGAAAAGGGGTCATAATGAGTGGAGGGGAGTGATGTATGTGGTGTCAGGGAGTGGGACCAAGGAACCAAAATCGAGATTTCCCATGTAGTGGCACTCCTAAAGCTAGTGGCCAATAAAGGAGATCTGACGGGACTAAGATACAAGGTTAACTACCAAATTGTACAAGGGGACAAGAGTACAAATCAAGCCCATTCTTTCCACCGAATCCCCCTGTTGACCCTGCTACCTACACCTGCCTACAAGTCAATGAGAAAAGCCTTCAACCCCACAAGGTGTGGTTGGTGGCAGGGAACTCAGAAAAGGGGTTGTCACACTAATCCCGACTCTCTACGTTTGAGCTATCTCCTAGGTTAGCTAAGGGGGGTGGTCCCTAATGAAAAGTTAAGTTAAAAAAGACGTGAGTTTCTAAGAGAGTGTTATAGTGAAAATGGATTACTTTTAAGGATTTATGAGCAAACATGAAGTGAACAATTTGAAATAACAATGCCAATCATTAATATGATTAAAAAAACCAGTGCCTTATAAGGAATTGCTCAACAATTTAAAGATATATTTGCTCAAAGTAAAATGCAATGCTCTTAAAAGAGAAAACAAAGTCACCCTGAAATATAAATAAGAATTATTAGCACAAGATATGTAAGATACAAAATGCTTTTGAGGTAATCAACTTTATAAATCAAAACACGTGAAACATATCTTGCCAAAACACAAAAAATAGTAATTAACTTGGAAATGTAAAAGAAAGGAAGTGCTAAACCAACACATCAATATGCCATTAGACTCTAAACATCAAAAGAAAACACTTGTTTGAAATGATTACAATACTTGCTTTTGGAATAGACTTTGCATATGAAAACTCAAACCATCAAGAGACAAGTAAAGTAAATGTAATGGAAAGTGCTCTTGGTTAATTTTATTAATTAGCTCTACAACAAGATTACAATTTAACTTTTCAATCCTCAGACCTCACCCTCACCCAATGATATGGATCTCACAGTGAGGAGTCAATAGAGGAGTAGAGGATCCCTAAGATGTCTGCTTCAACCAACTTATGTTGGAGGTAAAATTTTAATGAGGCTTGGGGCCTTCCTACACTAAAATGCCTAGATGAAATGCACATTGTGTTAAGTCCCCAAATTAAAATAATGATACATGCAAATGCTTCAAAGAGATTGATTTGCAATGCTTGAGAACGAAATAGTGTTCAACATAAGTTGCAATTATAACTTCAATTGGAGGAATAAAATTAGTTTACAAGTGTTGCATGTGTTTCATCAATGAGTTAAAATGATACAAGTAATTTGCTTGAAAGTAAAATTTGTTTCAAATAGACAATGACAATAAATTGCTCCAATATTCAAGATAACAATGTAGCATAAAATTGAAGCATGTATTCAAGTGTTCGTGAAATAATTTACGAAGGTAAATGGAAACGAATCAAAGTTTGTTAAGAATATAAAATGCTTGCATGTAAAGGATGAATTGCCCAAAGTAAAGTGTAAGCTTGTAGCTTCAAGCAACAATGAGATAGATAATGCAAAGCTCAAATGAAATTGTAACAAACTTAACTTAATGAAATGTGATAGTGAGGTTGTGTTAATTCCCAATTAAAGTATGCATGTAAGTGAATGATGTATGAAAGCTTAAACCATGCAAATGTCAATCCACCCAAGAGAAGCCTCCCTTTAAATGGGTAGATAGGATACCATGGGAGAAATCCCAAGCTCCCACAAGCAAGTTAGATCTTTTATTAATATTACAATGGAAAGAGGGCCCTTCAAAATTTTCAACTATACTTCAAGGAGAGTCCTCACAATAATTGCCTGAAACTTGGACACTAGACCTCATTTCTTGAGAAAGTAGTGACAAGATCTCACAAAACTTATGCAAGGGAAACAAGGTGTGAATTTCCTCCAAATGCCCACGGCTTAAAGAGGAAAATGGGCAGCCCTCTAGTTAACTCGACTTGGCTAAAATAAGCCTCAAAAGGGCTCACGACATCCTTGGAAATCAAACCCCCAACACTTGTCAAAGGTCCTGCAAACAGTTGTTAGATGTTGCGGGAAGTTGGTCTTCAAAATATGCCACACAAGAGTTAGCAAACAATTCAAATAATGGTTGCAAAATAAGTTAAGTATCAATGGAAAAATCAGCAAGATAAAAAGTATATGTACAATTATAATTTACAAAAGGCTAAGCTAAAGAGTGAGAGTAAACTCTCGTCTTTGCTTAGTCATCTTCAAGCTCTTAGATAGCAAATGAAAGAAATGAAGTACAATGTTTTTTAAAAGAGATCTAAATTTAGAAGTTCTCGGCTTGTGTATAAGCTATGTGCCGAAATCTCTGCAAAACCGCTTTGTAAGATAAGACTATGAAGGTTCAAAGAACAAATGAGAGCTCCTTTAAGAATGTATCAACAGTGGGTTGGTCTCTCCAAAGACTTCCCCTCACGCTTGATTCTGTAATCCCAACAAGATGTTCCCTCTACAAAACTTCAATCAAGAATTAGTTCCATATAGATTTAGCAATAAACAATGATAAAAAACTCTATAGATTTATTTAAAACCAACTAGAGCATTCTATACCTAGAGAATACTTCTAAATTAAATGTCAATGCAAGATAGTTCTACATTAACAAATCTACAAGAGCATATGGAAGAAAATTAGATCAAAGCATGAGTAAAATGATTTATACCAATGCTTAACAATTCATCGCACTCGAAAAGGAGGAACATCTCATGAATGAAACCCCAAAGTCTTTTTTGATATTTCTGAAAGTGTACAAAGCAACAGCGCTTCCACAAGCACAATAGTTAGTAACAATCTTATTACAATGTGAGAGCCCATGGCTCTATTATATAGAGAGTTGGGAACAAATCCCAATGAAGAATGACAATGACAAATGGCATGAGGTGACAATCCCAAAGAGAAATTCGAATTTGTTGAATGGAGCTTCAATGCCAAGTGTAAAAATCGAATTCTAGCAAGTGGACATCATTTTCTTCTTCCTTTATGTGCCGAATTCGAATTTTATGGTGGAATGACAAGTGTATATGGGTGGTAACCCATGTGGGGACAATTTCCCACAAAAATCTCCACCAAATATTCTCCCAAATCCTCCCAAATGTGCATTAACTTCACAAATTCAAATTTCCAAACAGTTTTTTCATTTAATGCCAGAAATTCGATTTTATTTGAGCACATGTCCTTTCTTTGATTTTAGGAGTCCACATCACCTTGGGAATTCACTTTAACTCCCCTATAATTTTCCACTTCATTTCCACAACATTTAGCATGTGTGGATATTTATTTTTCTCCATTTATTTAATTTCAATTTTCTGGCTTAATTGATTGCTAGATTTCCCACTAAACTTAGGAAAAGTGGGTTTTGAAGGTCCAAAACACATTTTTAACCCCTCAAAGTGTGTCATAGTAGAAAATTGAGGGTGAGAGGTCTAAATTTGATTACTCACATCCCATACAACTTCTCTAGACTACACACTTATTACAATTTAAATACAATTTTATTCGCAATTTTTGACCTGCGGGAAATCTAAAAAATAAAAAAATGACTACCTAGACCTAACCAAATTCCATGAAATTTTTTGTGTGATCTAGTATGGTAATATACATCGATTCTAGACACTAAGATGTGTCAGGGGCTCAACCTTCAAGCCGTCACTCCGGCTTTGGGGTAAAACGTGAGTGAAAAAACTTAGAAACTTATCCGCCTCTAAAAAAGAAGGGATAATTAACCAGATAGAAAAAACACTCCAAGGTGTACTTGTTTGTTGATCGAGTTCCAACATCCTAGGCTTGTTACAGACTCAAAACTCATCATTACTAGTATCACTTATTACAATTCCCTGGAGGGTGTAGAATCTGGGTACAAAAAAGATGATGAGAAGATAGAAGTAGAGTTAAAAAACTTTGTTGACTGATGGTATCTGATGGTACAAGTGTCCTTTGGATCATCCTTGAACATGGAGTCTTCATATAATCATCAGGTGCCACTCCAGTGGTCAACACCCCCCACTAATCCATGCCCAAAAGTGTCCATGATAAGTAGGCAAAAATACCCAACTACATAATGAAAGCCATACCTTCATGGTTCGAAGGTCCACCTTCAAACATACGATCATAATAGATGGGCAAGGAAGCATAATGGCTGGCTTAGGTGGCAGAGATGATGGCACACTGAGCTATCTGGTGGCTGCAAGGGGCTGTTGGCTACCACCTGAGGACCATCTAGGAGATATTTCTTCTATGGGTGTCACCCATAGGTGGTGGGTAACAAGACCATGTTTATCAAAATAGTTGCTTTTAGAGCATAGTTATCTATCATTCGAACACATCCATTGTTTCACTGGCCCTTGTTGACATTTGGAACTTTTTCCTTTTCTTTCAACTACTGCATAGACCCTTTTATAGTTTGAGCTGGAATATTTCTGCTAGATCTTTACAAAACATATTTGCATTGCTTAAAACTATACATGACCTTGGAATGCACTTGTAATATCTCATCCCTTTTCATATATTTGATACTCGTGTTCACTTCTTTGTTTATCCTCCTCTTGTAAAGTCAAATAAGATCTATTTCACTTTGTTTTTGTGCACTCTCCATCGAATACAGCTTTATGGATTTTCATTTATGCTTGGCCTCCTTTAAATAGAAGAATTGGTACAGTTCACTTTTAGTTTTTTTGTAATATTGAGTAATATGGGTTTCACTCCATATTGTATTCTCGAAATATATAATCTTATATTTGAGGCCTCATTTTCTCAACTTCAAGATTAGTTGTGTCCTGATTTCGAAACAAAATTTTGGAAGTCCCACTGCTCAAAAATTGATTTCTTTGCTTCTGGTAGGTAAATCATTCTTATAACTTCCTTTCCTGTTTTATTTAGTTGAACTTGTAGTTTAAAGAAAAAATTATTATTTTGTCAATTTTCGAAGATTTACCCTGTTTAATTACGTCTTTAGGTTGACATCATTGTCTACAAAGAATGGCATATTTTTTAGTCTACTGATTGCAAGGAAAACGGGCACATGTTTTAGTTCTAAGTTTCTCACAGAAGCACAGCAATATACATTAACTGACCATCATGCTAAAATCTGATGTGTATGGTATCACCTTTCTCTTTGTGAAAGGGATATGATAAATTTGGTACATGTGATCTACATTTTCCTTTCAATAATCACTCATCTGTCACTCTTGATTGAAATGCAGGTTCCACTTCTACAAGAAATAAAAGCTTTAGAATGGATTCAATCTCAGCCTCAAGGTTCTGTCTTGCTTCCACGTTGCTATTTTTCCTCAAGATGTTATCGAGGAAGTGCTGGCGATTCATTATCTCAGGATATATTCAAAAAACAGTTTGGTGAACCAGAGAAGAACATTTTGAAAGGTGTTGCAGGAATTGGATCAGCAGTTCTTTTCAAAAGCTTGCATCCTTTTTCCTTGAAGGATTGGAAGACCATAAGAAGGTAATATATGACTAGGATCGATTAATTTTGTTTCAGTTGTTGATATTTCATCAGTTTATTTGTTGTTAGTGTCGTAACTATCATATATTAATCCCATTCATAATGATGGTTCAACATAAAAGATCTATAAATGTCTTATTATGATCTAGTATTTAATTCAGAAATCAGTTGAACATAAACTCTATTATGACCTACTCTAACTGCAGTACAAGCATTTTTGACAACATTTGAGAAGAAGGGAGACTGTAATTTTTGTTTTGCAAAGAAGCGGTGGAGAATTCAGCCATAACTTTACGAACAATTTGTGATGGATGAGTTCAACATGAATTTACTATATACAGTCTTGGGCAGTAATTTGTATATTGACTGTGGGACTTGTCCAAGAGTGATACCAACCCATGCGTAGACATAAGGAATTACTTAATACAGTTTATTGTGGGTACAAATTCAGTGCCCATTTGTCTCAATGAGCGATCCATTTTCTCCATATTTGCATGTGGTCTTAATGGATGCATACTATGTTGGAGTGGTGAGAAGAACTATCTACCTAGAACCATCAAATCAGAGACAACCTCATTTCTATCATGATGTACAATGGAAGCCATAAAAATCTAGTGTGACAGTGTCCCAGCAGTTGGTTGTTGCCCTGCCAATCACATTTCAACCCAAGCTGTATCATCTTGGATAGGTCAAAAAGTTTGAATAACCAACACTCTTCTCTAGGAAGTTCTCCATTACATTTACCATCAGACCCTACCGGCATATGGTGGATTGTGATGTCATTCTGCTCAGCTGTTCTGATATGATATGGGAAGGACATATCATTCTATCCGACATTTGCTATATGATGAATAATTCAACACCTATAGGCTTTGTCACTGCTCAAACTAGCAGGGGTCCTAGGAGGGGATCATATAGAGCAACTACTAAGTCAAGGGGCAACACTGGAGCGATAGCCCACTGTCACCTCAACTGAGTTTCCCTGCTCCTTACGGACTTTCACCGATAGGAGGAGTTCCGGTATGAGAGGAATCACAATAATAGATGGATCAGTGATAAGATAGGGGGTGATTTCTAAATCCTATTCGCAAGAGAGGCTCAAGTAATTGGCTTGCTTGCTTTGAAAGCAACGCAAGTAGCTCTCTAAGAAGGGCTATGAGAACAATTAGACCTAGGATTGGAGAATATCCTTTAACAAGAGGTATCCTAGACCTAAGAATCCTAAAGGAGAAATGGATGCTATGTGATCTTCGTGGAATGTGAGTTACAAAGTTGTGGGACCACAATGAACCCAAGTGGGCCCAAACTAGGTCAAGGGTGTGGAGTTGATCAACAATAGAGGGACTTGACCAAGTTTGGGAGGAGCATAGGATCAAAGAAACAAATTTCTTTTGGAGTTCTAATGAAATGATCCAAATGAGGACACTAACCCAAAGCAACCTAGGAAGAGGAATAATCTTTCAGCTAGGGCTCGCAATATCTTGGGATCCCACCGCCGGATTTAGCTAAAATTTGGAGGATCCCTTGAGAAAACCCCAATGCAATTGTGGACCAAATTTCAAGGGGTTTGGATGGCTATAAAAGATTTCAGTCGATGCCCTAGGAGAGGTTCTAGGTTAGGCCTAGAGAGAGGAGAAAAAAATGAAAAAGATGTTTGTTTAAGTGATCACCAAGGGCTAGACCAGCATCGTTCCTTAGGGAGAGATGGAGTCAAGGAGATTTTAAGATTTGGAGAAGCTTTCACCCAATCAAGGAGACCTTAGGCAACTTTCCATGGCAAATTAGGGCATGAACTTAGCTACCAAAGGAACTTACACTTCAGTATGCAATAGTTGATGACTTATCAAGGTATTATCAATGAGTTTTAACCTCTAGGAACATTCATTCATCATACATTAGACATGTAACATATGTAATGCCTCATAAGTCCAAAAATTCCACAATTTCGCATAAAATTAGAGCAATTTCAGATCTAGAGAGCAAAATCCCATACATTATTCATGTGACAAGAGAAATGTGTAAATAGATGTTTGGTAATTTAATTGGTGTTAAATTACTTACATGAACTATCAACCAGGGCTAGTAAACTAATGAAATGTGCACTGTTTGTGCTAGGAGTCCTTATTACTTAAACAATTCCTAAATTAAATTGAGATATTGAAATGCACATGTTTTCTTTAACAACTATGAAAGTAAATATGAAATCGAAACTATTGCTCTTTCTTAAAAGAAAGATCACACTTTTCTTGAAATAAACATCCTTAAAAGAAAGATCACACTCTTCTTGAAATAAACATCACACTTGCTTCACTCTTGCTTGAAATGAAATCACACACACACTTGCTTGAAAGAAAATATCACACTTGCTTGACTCTTGCTTGAAATCAAATCACACACACAACTGTAACTCAAAACCAATGTGGAAAAAGTCGAAGTTGGGATTAAATCGGCAAGGGTGAAAAAGTTTAAAAAGTTGTTAAAGTCGGGAGTTTTTTAAAAAGTCGGCAAAATTAAAAAAATACAAAATATTCATTTTTTAAAAAATCCGGACTTTTTCAATAAAATCCCGATTTTTTCAAAAAAAAAAAAAAATCGTTAAAGAAACTACCTCATTCACAATTTTTTGGAAAAAGTCCCAATTTAATCTCGATTTTTTCAATTGGGAAAAAATTGGCAAAAAATCGGCTGATTTAATTGGCCAGCCAAAAAAATCGCGTTTTGGGGATTTAATCCTGATTTTTTCCTGACTTTTTCCACACTGCTCAAAACCATACTACAAATCTATATCAATCCACACTCTGTTATACTACTTTCATGTGCATAAGATATCTCGACTTCACTCATTCATCCTACAACAAAATGACTAAACAAATTGTACTTTGTTATCAACTCTGTGATCACTATTAGCAATCAAGCTATTAGTGAAATAAATGAATTAAAGACAATATAGAATGCGAAATTGAAATGTTAGTTTGAAAACAGTAAAACCTTACAACCCCAGGGAGCCCTCCTGCGAGAAGTAGGTGACAGCACGACTCCTTCATGAGATTATATTCACATGGATAAATCGCACAACAAAAGGGATGAAATGAAATAGAGTTTTTAATTGCAAAAACTGAGTTTAAAAACAATATCCAAATCTGTCACTGTCATGTCGAGAGGCACATTTATAATCTCTTACAAATAACTGTTTCAAAGTATTACAACCCTACCCTACTCGACAATGACTAAAATTAACATGAAGAGATAACATAACGTGATTTCCTCAAGATTTTCTATCAGCAAAGCAAATCATGAGCCTGAATATCTGCATTCATTAATTCCTCGCTCGCTTGGTTCGCCTTCCTCAGTGGTCAACTTTCACTTTCACTGAGCTTCTATGGTGCTTTCCTTATCGATCCAGGTTATGAAGATAGGTACAAATCATTGTGTCAGCTATTTGTCACCTAGCCATGTTGTGAAAATTTCTAAACTGAAATTCTACTACTGCAACAACTGATTTATTTCACCTACTTATTATTCACAATAAGTTATTTACGAAATCCCTTCAGTAAATATTAAAATAAATTCCACTACAGTTATCTCACAATTACCCAAAAAAAAAATACATGCACAAGAACCAATCAGACCAACACAGTTATTTTTGGACAACTGTCCCTAGAAAAACCCAATGTGGGAAAACTGGTGCAACAGATGAGGGCTTTATTAATATTCAGCAGCAATTGCTTTTACAAGGAATGATTTTATAGAGAAGTTGAAAGAAAACACCTGAGACTTTCCCTTTGAGACCTTCTGACACTTTGAAGACCCTACTCCCACTTCTGCGTCACCCCTACGTCACTCTGTGTGGCCCAGTGTGGCTTTGAGTGGCTCTGCATCACTTTGTGTCAGCCTGCATAGGCTCTGCGTCCCTCCTCTGGACTGCGTCTCTCTCTGCGTTGTCTCGCACTCCCCCTGCGTCACCTCCTCCTCTGTCACTTCTTGCTGCTGACGCCCTCCTCTTCCTCCACCCGGTAACTCTCCCTCTGAAATTGATCTCCTCTACTTGAGAATCAATTTTCCTTGAGATACTAAGTATCTTCCGGTGTGTCTCCAAATGATCCTTAAGTTTTCTCTTATACTTTTCCTAGTCATGAATAAATGACCAAGATTAAGTCCCTAATCAATGGCTAAGATTAAAACAGACTTGATCCTCATCTCTTAGAAGCTTCTCACCCTTATCTTTATTAATACCCATTAATATTTTTATTTTCCTAAGTTTAGACTTAGGAACCCATTAAAAATATTAATTATTTTAATAACTCATCCAGGTGGAATTTCTCAAAACGATTTCCGGGTCTTGGAGATCTCATGTGCCTTAGCCTCTCCAAATTTCAAGGCTAGAGCACATCCGATGCTACCAAAAATCAACACTCCCTATTAGCGAGGAATGTGCTATAGCAATGTTTCACTATAGAAACATCACACTGATCTTCTGCATCGGTATTTGTGCTGATGCTTGGCCTGCTGCCTCGCATCCCTTGCACTACTGCTTGCTATACTGCTGCCCATGACACTGCCACTGCCGCACCTATACTGTTGCATCATGTTGCCCATAGCACTGCCACTTCTAACTGCTGCACTGCAACTCCTGACACTTATCCATTTCTGCTACTGAAATCGATTCTTTACCATCCCCATCTTCTCCCTGAAATAAACAAACTTTGTTCTTCCTAGAGCCTTGGTGAGGATGTTTTCCAGCTGTTCTCCTGTAGGAATGTATCTCAATTGTACTGCCCCTCGTTGGACACTGTCTCTAACAAAGTGACACCTGATATCAATGTGCTTCGATCGATCATGAAAAACTGGATTCTCAGAGAGCTTGATGCAACTCTGATTATCGCACATGATCCTGGCCTCTTACATCCTTCTCCTGAATAGATTCACAAGCATTTTCCTAAGCCATATGGCTTCACACGAAGCTTTGCTAGCTGCCATATATTCTACTTCAGCTGAGCTCAGAGCCACAGATTTCTGTTTCCTACTTCACCAAGAGGTCATTCTTGATCCAATGTTGAAATAGTACCTAGTTGTACTTTTCCGATCTACTAAACTTCCAGCCCAATTTGCGTTAGTGATCCCACTCAGCCTGATGTCATTGCCTCTGGTGTACAATATTCCATGCTCAACTGTTCCTTGTATATACCTGAGAACATATTTGGCTGTTGCCCGGTGCGCCCTCTTAGGTTCCACCATGAACTGACTGAGAGTGTTGACAATGTAACAAATGTTTGACTTGGTATTTACTAGATACATCAGGGACACTATAAGTTGTCTGTACAAGGTGGGATCAATGTCTTTATCTTCCTGATTCATCAATTTTCTTCTAGTTGGTGATCATGGAGTAGCCATAGGTCTACAATCCTGCATCCTGAATCTCTTCAAGATTTTTGTAACATATCTCCCTTGTCCAAGGAAGATCTCACCCTTCTGCAACCAAACTTCCAACCCCAAGAAATAATGCATTTGTCCCAAATCCTTCATATTGAATTCTGTGGCTAGGTTCTTCTTGCAGTCTTTGATGAGCCTGGATGATCCTGTCAGGAAGAGATGATCCAGATATAACACTAGGATTAGAGGCTCATTCTCTACAACCAGATAGTAGTTATTAAGGTCTGCGTCACTCTTGACGAACCCCATCTTCTGCAAGTAGCCATTAATTCGACCGTACCATGCCCTAGGTGCCTGTTTAAGCCCATACAAGGCTTTCTTTCATCTGCATACATGAGATTTCTTCTCATGTGTCTCAAGATCTTTTGGCTGTTCAATGTATACTTTCTCTTCTATTACCCGGTTCAAGAATGTCGTCTTGACATCCATCTGATGAATCTCCCACCCCATCTGTGCTGCAAGAGATATCACGGTTCTAATAGAAGTATACCTGGCTACTGGGGTGAAGGTTTCTTCATAAGTCTATCCCTTCCTTCTGAGCATACCCCTTAGCCACAAACCTGGCTTTGTATTTCTCCACACTGTCGTTTGCAGCATGTTTGACCTCGTAGATCCATCTCAAACCTACCACTGATCTGTCTTGAGGCCTAGGTACCACTTCCTAGACATCATTGACCATTAAAGAGATATATTCCTCCACCATAGCATCCACCCATACTTGATGCTGAACGACCTCCTGAAAACTATAAGGTTCCCCAAACTGAGCTACTAAGGCTTGGTATCTGTCTGGTTGTCTTCGCTCCCTTTTCCTATTCCTGTGTGCACCAATGAAGTCTTCTGCATCTCGTAGAATCTGTCGGAGTTCCCGACTCGTTCTTCCACTGGTAGTAGGTACATCTATCAACTCTTCCTCTTCCTGAGTTTCCTCCTATTCTGAAGCTTTGTCTTCAGGAAAATTTCTGGTACTAGTTTTTGCTGGTTGAAGTGGTTTGACCAACGGCTCGTCTTTCGACTGCTCCTTGGAAAGCATTTCTCGGGATTTCCTAAAAGCTCTATCCTCCATGAACTTTACATCCCGCCGAACTACTACCTTCCTACTCCCTGGAAGATAGACTCTATATGCCTCAGCATTCTCGCTATATATCCCACATGATATCCTTTCTCAGCAGTTTGATCTAATTTCTTTCTCTTCTCTTCGGGTATACGGCAATACGCTAAACTCCCAAATATCCTGAAATGACTGACTTCAAATGTCTTCCCGGTGAAGACCTTCTCCAGAGTGATTTTGTCCAATGCCTTGTGAGGAGTCCTGTTATGGACATAAACGGTCATGCTACATGCTTCTGCCCACAGGAATTTAGGCATATCTTGATCATATAACATTGCCCTAGCTGCTTCCACAATAGTCTTGTTTTTCCTTTCTGCTCCAGATTGTAGGGAGTTGTCCACTCTCTTTTGATGCCTTCCTTGGCGCAAAAATTGAAGTCCTTGTCAATATACTCTCCACCATTGTTTGAGCGCAACACTTTTATCTTCTTTCCCGTTAGATTCTCCAGTAGAGCTTTGAACTCTTTGAATCGATCGAAAACCTCATCCTTGGTTTTCAGAAAGTAGATCCAAGTCTTCCTGGAATGATCATCGATGAAGGTGACGAAGTATTCAGCGCCACTAAGAGCTTTTGTGGACATCGGTCCGTAGATGTATGAGTGTATCAATCCTAGCACACTCTTAGCGCTATTGTTACTTCTGGAAAACACTGCTTTGGCATACTTGCCCATAGCACACCCTCTGCATACATCATCTCATTCAGTACTTAGTTCTCGAACTCCTGATACTATTTCCCCGAGAATTCTCAGAGCCCATGGTGTAAGTGTCCCATCCTCCTGTGCCATAGTTCATTCAAATCTTTGTCTCCACTACTGCCAATCAGTGCCATTAGTGATTCTAGCTACAACTTGTACAACATGTTACTTCTGATTCCAATCTGGGCCTTTTTTTTCCAACTTGGGTGTTTGACATATACTTTCTCCTTAATGAAGAAAACCCATAGCCCTTGTTTTGATGTTGAGATACAGAAAGTAAGTTCATCCCCAATCCTGGCACATGCAGCACATTGGTTGCTTGAAGCTGCTCTCTTGCTTCAGTTTTAAAAACTATAGTACGTCTTCCTACTGGAGTACACTTTGCCTTATTTCCCATGGTGATCTGAAAATTCATTCTTTCTTCTTGATAATCTGAAAAACATTCTCGGATTCCTGTCATATGCCAGGAAGCTCCACTGTCTATATACCAAAACTCCAAGGAGGCAGAGCTTGTTAAGCAAGCGACTTCTTCCGATCTGGAAGCTAACATAGGATAATCGTAATTTATGCCCCTTGTGCATTCTTCTGGAAATCTGCGTGAGTCCCATTGAGCGGATGCCTCTGCATCATGCTCTTGAAGCATAATCGATTTTCCTCTCTTGTTGCCAGATTTATGCTTCGATACCATGTGAAAATTTCTAAACTGAAATTCTACTACTGCAGCAACTGATTTATTTCACCTACTTATTTTTCACACTAAGTTATTTACGAAATCCCTTCAGTAAATATTAAAATAAATTCTAGTGCAACTATCACACAATTACCCAAGAAAAAAATACATGCTCAAGAACCAACCACATCAACAAAGTTATTTTTGGACAATTGTCCCAGGAGAAACCCAATGTGGAAAAATCGGTGTAGCAGATGAGGGCTTTATTAATCTTCAGTAGCAATTACTTTTACAAGGAATGATTTTACAAAGAAATTAAAAGAAAACACTCGAGACTTTCCCTTTGAGACCTTCTGACACTTTGGAGACCCTGCTTCCACTTCGGTGTCACCCTTGCATCACTTTGCGTGGCCCAGCGTGGCTCTGCATCCCTCTGCATCAGCCTACGTAGGTTATGCATCTCTCCTCTGGACTGCATCTCTCTCTGCGTTGTCTCCCATTGACCCTATGTCACCTCCTCCTCTGTCACTGCTTACTATTGATGCCCTCCTCTTCCTCCACCCTGCAACTCTCCCTTTGAAATCGATCTCCTCTACTTGAGAATCAATTTTCCTTGAGATACTGAGTATTTGCCGGTGTGTCTCCAAATGATCCTCAAGACTTCTCTTATACTTTTTCTATTGACGAATCAACAGTCAAGATTAAGTCCCTAATCAACGACTAAGATTAAAATAGACTTGATCCTCGTCTCTTAGAAGCTTCTCACCCTTATCATTATTAATACCCATTAATATTTTTATTTTCCTAAGTTTAGACTTAGGAACCCATTAAAAATATTTTTTATTTTAATAACTCCTCATCCAGGTGGAATTTCTCAAAACAATTTCCGGATCTTCGATATCTCATGTGCCTTAGCCTCTCCTCCAAATTTCAAGGCTAGAGCACATCCGATGCTACTAAAAATCAACACATGTGTCTTGTTCCTCAGCAGGAGTTTCGAAACTTGTCAAACCTTCGATTTTGCTACAAAATCAGTCACTAGCTACAGAATTGGAGCAATTAAGTAACTCATGCAAATATTAAGTTAAATAATAAAGAACAATGACACTTATGAAATAGAAGATGATTAGGTACCTACTATGCCATAGACCTTGTAAATTGATGCCCAATTTAGAGTTATGAGAGTCAAAAAGGAGGAGGATGGAATGTAGGAAAGTGGTAAAAAAGAGACAATTTTGGGGTTCAAAATTTCCCCACACAGAGACATTACATGTCCTCATGCAAGATTTCAAAATTTGTAATCTTTCTCTGTCACTGAGCATCTTCAGAAGCCTGGGCAAGGACATCTAAGTTAGTCCTCTTTGTTTTCTTGATGCTAACTACTGCCATCCTTGGTTTCTTCATCAAGATTTTGTTCTGCAAACTTGTCATATTTTTATTAAGAAAATGATTTTTAGTTTTCAATTTCTTATTTTTTTCATATCATAAACCAAGATGTAACAGGATGTTGTCATTTTGAGTTCTCTAGATTTCATTTTGTGCCTATCCTGTTTCATTTTCTTGAATTAAATGTTTATTTAGTACCTCCAATTCATAGATTTCCTCTTTGAGAGTGTTTGCAATTTGGGGTTCTTCTAGAAGATCAAAAGGAATAGTTTCTTCTTGGTTTGAGGATGATTCAACAGTCTTTCCCGTAGCTCTTTGTTCTAGAGACTCTATGTAGTTGTATATTTCTTGTTGGACAGGATCAATTTTTGGAGTTCTCCTAGCTGGACTGGCAACTGGTGATGGAACTCTTGGTTCTTATTCTTCTTCTAAATTGACGAATTCTGGAGATTGCTAAGACTGTGCATGTAGTGGTTTATTAAGCCTTGCACTTCTTCTTACAATTGATGGTGGTTTTTTAGTAGTTCAAGGATTCTTTTTATCTTCTTCTTGCTTTGTTTCTTCTTTCAATGAACTTTCCCTTTTATTGTTGACTATCTTTCTTCTAACATTATTCTACTTAAGGGTTTCTAACACATTTATAAGAGAGGTTTCATCATCAGATTACTGATCTTGCTATGTTTCTTGTGCAGGTGAGGTTTCTTTAGGTTTTGAGGGCAATTTTCTTCTACTCCTCCTGGTCTTATTACTATGTCCTTTTGGTTCAACTTCTTTGAAATGATTTCTAATCAAAAAATCCTCCCAGTTATCTCCTTTGCTTTTCAGATGGGCTTCAAATAGAATTTTCACTAATCCATGATGATACAGGGGCATTATCTATGGATTGTATCTTCCTTAAAATATTTCCATCCATTTTTCTCAAACTATTAGGAACAAAGTAAGGTAGGTTGATTTCATTACCATCAAGAAAAATCATCATCAGGTGAGCATGGTAAAATGACATGTTCCCAAACCTACCCTCACAAGTTATGAATTTTTGAATAATTAACAACAAATTCCTCCATTTATTCTTTAAGGCTGTGACCGAAATTCCCTTCTTAAGACAGAGATATCCATATCTGGGTTTTTAAGGAAGATTTCCTAGTCCTCTTTGATCTTTTGGTTTTTGAACCAACTTTCCCCGATTCGCAACAATTCGGTAGCTTCTGCTACAAATGACTCTGTCAAAACTTATTTCAGGTTCCTAATTTCTGCTTCTATGCCATCGTATGCCTAAGCAAAGGATTTTGTTTCTTCTTTCTCGTGCCCATCAAAATTTTCCACAAATTCTAGCCATTGTGCTTGCTACAACTGCTATTTGACCTATGGGTATCCTTCAAGGAATTTAGCCCCATTTGGCTCTGAGCGTACAATGATTCCCATGTTGGAGAAGCCTTAGCCCCTAATTGCTCTTTTGACAGGGTTATAAAAGAAATTTTCTTATGGAATGTGTTGGAGAGACAAAATTTAAGTAAAGGGTGGTTACAGTCCATATAAACATGGGTATTGTTGTCCTATAAAGCATGGCCATGGAGCATATCACTGTCAATTAAGGGACATGTATGGAACAATTTTAATGGTGGGATCCTACCGTGCTGTCTAATAGTGTGCTACGGTGGCTCATTTGCCTATGTAAAGGGAAATCTTCCAGTGAGTTGGTGGTCTATTTGTTTTCTAAAGGGTCATATATGTTTTTTTTCTTAGGGCAAGAAGTTATGCATTTTATAATAAAATGATTCATGTTTTTGTAAGTCAAGAAATATATTATTTAATATTTATGATAGAATGGCATACATTCTATGCTAATATTCCAAATAAAATGTTGTATATTCTAAATTTCTTTTATATAAAATACATCACATACATTATATTGTCTTGGTATCTTAAATTGAATAGCATATATTTCATTTGTGGCAATGAAATAGGGCTAAGTGAAATAGATATGGTGCAAGAATCACACATGAAGTGGAAAGATATACAGAGAGAAGGGAGTGAATTTAAATGATAGCAAGTTCTCATATCGGAGTTATATCTTTTGACAAGATATTTTCGTTAAGATCAAAGTCGTGTGAGTAGTGAGAGTAATAATTATTCAGAATGGCGGTAGCAACGGTCATTCATCTTTTTATTTCATAATTCAATGTTTTTACCTTTATTATCTAATTAATATTTACATACCTGATATATTTGCCTTACTGATTTTTTATTTGTTTTTTTGTAGGTTGTACTCCACTGCTCTCGCTGTAATCTTAATTTGCTTTAGCCATGATCTCCATTTTCCTTGGTCGCAATTTGCCAAGTCAGTTGCAAAATTCTATCAGAGCTGCAAATTGTTAACAATTTTGTAGTTGCATTATTTTTCAAAAGAGAAAAGAGGAATAAAAAGAAAATGGGACTAGAATAGGGAAAATAAAATCTAAGCTTCCAAGAACTCTTGGTTTTCTACCTGGATTTTCTGTATAAACATGCCAACAATGTTGGTTTTCATGTTTATACAATTTTTTATTTTCATTTTTATTTTTGAAAAAGAAAGTAGAAGGCTAAGTTGGAGAGGAAGAAGAATCTTCCTTAACCAACTTCAAATCAAGATTATCTTGCAGATTTCTTATGAATTCTT
Source organism: Pinus taeda (assembly GCA_000404065.3). NCBI lineage: Eukaryota > Viridiplantae > Streptophyta > Pinopsida > Pinales > Pinaceae > Pinus > Pinus taeda. The sequence continues at coordinate 246,756 of APFE030260713.1, read as the reverse complement.
CCCTTGTTAATAGTTTATGACATATTCGTAATATATGACCATTTACAAGGAAGGTTACTTTATCTTCATCAATGGTTCTGATTCTGACAGTGCCATTATCAAAGACAATTTCAATCTCATAAGGACCAAGTCAATGAGTTTGAAATTTTCCTTGGAAATCTTTAAATTTTGAATCAAAAAGCAATGCCCAATCACCAGGATGAAATTTTCTTTTTTGATAAACTTATCATGCCACCTAGATCTTTGCTATTGGACTATATTGGTTCCATGAATAACATCCTGTCGTATCTCATCAAGTTCATTCAATTGCTCCATTCTTTGTCTTTGGACTTCTGATAGATCAAGACCTAACTTGGCTGTTGTTTTAAAAGTCTTTATTTTGAACTCAATAGGAAACAAGACTTGCTTTCCATAAACAAGTTCATAAGGAGTGTGTCCTGTTGTATTTCTCCATGTGGTATGATATGCCCATAAAGCTTCTGGAGGCTTTTCTGCCCAATCCCTTCTATGCAGATTCACAGTCTTGGTAAGAATTGCTTCAATTACTTTATTGGTAGATTCAACTTGTCCATTGGCTTGTGGATGATATGGAGTTGGCTTCCTATGTTTGATTTTGTACTCCTCCATTATCTTCTATACCAATTTGGATGTAAATAGAGTGCCTTCATCTGTCACAATTTCATTTGGGACACCAAAACAAGTGAAAATATTCTAAAAAAGAAATGAAACTACAACATTTTCAGTAGCAAAAGAAAGTGCTTTAGCTTCTACCCATTTTATGGCATAATCTGTACAAACAATAATTTATCTTTTTTGTCTTGATGGTGGATTGATTGGACCAACAAAATCCAAAGCCCATTTCTCAAAAGGTTCAATAAGTACCTGAGGTTGTAGAGGCATTTCATCCGAAGGAACATGTTTCCCCATTCTTTGACAACTGTCACATCTCTTAACATATTCCTTGGCATCCTTAAAAAGAGAAGGCCAATAATATCCCCTAAGAGAAGGACATTATAAGCAGTTCTTTTATTAGCGAAATGTCTTCCACATGGTTCATCATGACAAGCCTTTAATATCTCTGGTACTTCATCCTTTCTAACACATATTTGAATGATTAAGTCAGGTCTTGTCTTGTACAATTCTTCATTTATCATGAATAAGATGCACTAGTTTGGATAACCTTCATTTTCTCTCGAGGAGACAAGTATGATGGTAACTTCCCTGTAGCCAGATAATTAGCGATATTTGCAAACCAAGGAGATTTAATAGACATTGCAAAAAAATATTCATCAGGAAAATTATCTTTTACAGGAACATTATTATTATAATTTTGGATTCTAGATAGAAAATCAACAATTGTGTTTTGTTTTCCAGGTCTATCTAAAATAGTAATATTGAATTCTTGTAATAACAATAGCCTTCCTGTAATTCTGCCACTAGTAATTGGTTTACTCATTAAATATCTAATTGCAAAATGATCTGTGTGAATGAAGGTTTCATAACCAGTGATATAATGTATGAATTTATTGATGGCATGCACAACAACTAAAAACTCATTTTCTATTACAATGTAATTTAACTCTGCAGGAGTCAAATTTTTTCTTGTGTAGTAAATGGCATAAGGAGTTAAATCTTTTGTTCTAATAAAACTCCTAAAGTTGTATGTGAGGCATCAGTTGAAATGTGAAAAGGTAGTTTCCAATTTGGTCTTCTTAAAATTGGTGGTTTAGAAATCTTTTCTTTCAATGTTTCAAAATCTTTTTGGTAGTCAGAATTCTAGATGAGTTCACAATATTTTGTAACCAATTTGAAAAGTGGAGAGGTTATCTTTGTAAAGTTTTCTATAAATCTTCTATAATAATCAGTAAAACCAAGAAAACTTCTAACATCTCTTTGAGAAGTTGGAATTGATAATTTAGAAATGACTTCTACCTTATATGCATCCACTTTAATTTCATTTCCTTAAAGATGGTGTCCTAAAACAATTCCTTCGGTGAACATCATAAAACATTTTTCATGGCTTAATGAGAGATTTTCTTCTTTACATCTAATGAGAACCTTTTCCAAATTTTTAAGAGTTTCTTCAAAATATTTTCCATAGACAGTAAAATCATCCATGTAAACTTCCACACAATCATGAATTAGATTAGAAAAAATGCCTAAAACTGCGCTTTGGAATGTTGCAGGTGCATTACATAACCCAAAAGGAAGTACTCGGTAAGCATAGGTTTGTGAAAATTCCTTCAATCGAAGGAACCCCTACTGCAGCAAATCTGAATCTACTTCACCTACTTAATTTTTGAATTACATCCATCAAGTTATTCTTCTGAATACTGAAGCAAATTACTTCCGTAGCCTACACTAATTAAATATTTTATCTCATGAAACAAAAAACAAAGCAAAGAACAAAATACATAGGACACACTTATTTTTGGACACAATAGTCCCTGGAAAAACCCAATGCGGGAAAACAGGTGCAGTGGTTCTGAGGTTTTATTATTATGCAAGAGAAATATCTTAATACAAATCTAGGATGCTCATCTAGCAATCCTTTATAGAGAAAATACTGGCGGAAAATCTGAGTGAGTTTTACCTCATTTCACTCGAAAGAATTCCGGCTGATCCGACACAAGATTGGTTAAGCCATGACTATTTCTGCGTTGGCCCTACGTCTACCTTTCAAGCTTTGTGTCAGCCCTGCATCAGCTTCTTTTCCCTCCGCATCAGCTATCTTGGCTGTTCTAACAATTCCCGACAGTTCCGACTGTTTCAGCAGTGCTAAATTTTGCATAAAAGGTAGCTTTCTGGCTATTCTCTGGCCCTTCTGGCTCTACATTAGGATTGCGTGGGCCCAGACTAGCCCAGCAGCAGCCTTTCCCGACAACTGCACTACCTCTCTGCAAACTCTCTTCGCTTCTCTCTCAGTATTCTCCGAAAATCCTCTTGGATTCTCACTGCCCCTCTGCTGCTGAATGATCACTTAGTTTGAATTTCTCAGCTTCCTAGCCCCAGAAATCGAACTCTAAATCAATTCTCTCCCTCTGTGTGTTTTCAATGAACCCCAAGGCTCCATTTTATACTTTTCCTGTTGAGTCTTCAATGACCGAGATTAAGTCTCTAATCAACAGCTAAGATTAAAACATGAATTGATCTTCCTTCTAGATCTTTCTCACCCATATTTTGATTAATACCCATTAATATTTTAATTTTCTTAAGTTTAGACTTATGAACCCCATTAAAAATATTAATTATTTTAATAAAATACAATCCAGGTGGAATTTCACCAAATGGTTTTTGGGTTCTTTAGAAGTCACGTGCCTTATCCTCTCCACTAATTTTCAAGGCTAAAGCACTTTCGATGCTACCAAAAATTAACACTCCCTCTTAGTTAGCAAGGAAAGTGCTCTAGCAACAATGTCCATCTGCATGCTGCTCCATTTCTGAAGCACCTCCTTTCTGCACTGTTGCTGCCACCAACATTGTGTTGCTGTTGCTATTCTACTGCTACCCATGACACTGCCACTGCCACTGCCACTGCCACTGCTGCATCTGTACTACAGCTCCCTCTGGAACGCTGCATCTGCTATGCTGCTAGCATTGCCACTACTAACACTGCACCTGTACGACAACTCAGTGTTCAAATTTCTAAGACTGACACGTCAGAAATTCCTATTGCATTATCTAGTTTATTTCACCTGCTTGTTTATTCCTTAACAAGTTATTTGACAATATAAATACTAAAAATAAACACAAATGCAGTCTCAACTCATACACAGATCATCAACTTAAAATAAGAGACAAACACACAAGGGACACCGTTACTTTTGGACAATCTTCCTCGGAAAAATCTGACTTGGGGAAAATCGGTGCAACAGTTCTAAGGGTTTTATTATGAAGCAACTTTCTTAAGTACAACTACGGTGCCAAACTAGCTCATTTAATAGAGATTCCTACACGGTAGTAATACCTCTTCACGGAAGCAATATTTAGCTTTCCAGCACTAGTCTGCCCCACGAAAAACCTTTCAGCGCTTCTCTAAGGCTCTGCGTCAGCCATGCTAGCCTCTACATAGATCTGGAAGCCTCTGCGTCAGCCCTCTGCCTCTCTGCATAAGCTCTCTTTCCTTCTGCATCACCCACGCAGGTCCCTCAAGCTCTACGCGGTCTTTGGCTAGCTCTATGTAGCTCTTGCTAGATCTGCATAGCCTCCTCAATCACTGTGCTAGCCCTCAAGCACTATCTATGCCTCTTTGCTATGTACTCACTGCCCCTCGCTCCAACTCAGATCACTTGTTCGAATTTTCTCAGCAAACCCCACTCTAGAAAATCGAACTAATTGATGAATCTTGGTGTGTCTCCAACTGACCCTCAAGCCTCCTCTTATACTTTTCATGTTGAGTCTTCAACGATCAAGATTAAGTCCTTAATCAACGACTAAGATTAGATTTGGCTTGATCCATGTCATTTAGAACATTCTCACCCAATTTTATATTAATACCCATTAATATTTTCATTTTCCTAAGTTTAGATTTAGGAACCCCATTAAAATATTAATTATTTTAATATCTCTCTAACTAGGTGGAATTTCCCCAAACCATTTCCGGGTCTTGGAGATCTCATGTGCTTTAGCATCTCCACCATTTTTCATGGCTAGAGCACATCCAATGCTACCACAAATCAACACTTTCTCTTAGCGAAGAATGTGCTCTAGTAATGCTCCACCACTGAACATCACATTGATCCTCCAACACTGGTACCTATGCTGATGCTTGTCCTGCTGCCCAACATCCACTGCATTTGTTGCTTCCTGTACTGCTGCCCATGGCTCTGCCACTGCCACTGCTACATCTGTATTGCAGCTCCCTCTGCATCCATGCTGTTGCTGGTCCTTCCTCCCAACACTGCATCTGCACTGCAACTCTCTCTCAAATGTTGCATCATGCTGCCCATAGCACTTTCATTGCTAACTGTTGCACTGCAACTTAGTTACCAAGATGTAAGTAACTAATCTACCCAAATTCTGACATCCTTGTCAGTCCGGAAGCCCCCTGATGCTAAAGTTGCCTTTGCTGCTATCTTGTGTTCCCTCTACTGCCTCTGCACTGCTGCAAACACCTCTATGCCTTCCACACTGCTGCAACCTTCTTTGTGCCTCTTGCACTGCTGCAAACACCTTTGTTTCTCTCGCACTACTGCAACCGCTACTGCGTTGCTACAGACCCCTACACTCTAGCATTTCCTTGTCGCTTCATTGCATCTTGCTTCTACCGACATCCATCATCCTGCTATTGTCACCCGGGGCTCCTATAGCCGGATATAATCTAAGTGTTTGGGTACCTAAAGGATCCTGCCCCTACATCTTCTATAGTCCTCCTGACTACAACTCGATGTCTCCCCACCTCTTCTCTAGAGGTGCATGAGCACTCATGGCACAGTCGTTATTCGTCTCGACTTCTTTCTCCGCCTTAGCCGGAGTTGCCTTGGAGTCAGAAGCCTCTCCCTTATTCTTCTTCCTGGGACACTGGGTTGCATAATGCCCCAGCTCCTCACAATGGAAGCACTTCACCTTGGAGATGTCCTTCTTCTTCCTCTTAGCCTATTGTCTCACAAATGCTAGAGTCGCATCCTCTTCCTCCTCTTCTTTGATTCAACCTCCTTTGTTGCTACTCCCCGCCTTGGTCAATCGTTTGATCTCTTCTTGGCGAAGAGCTGCCCACATCTCTTCCCATCTTGGAAGATTAGCTTTGCCGAAAATACTTTGGACAAATGTCTCCCAATCCTTGGAGACTGCATTCAAGGAGGTCCTCATCATGAACTCCTGATCCAGCGTGGCCCCTATGGAAGTAAGTTGGTCCCAAATCTCTTGCAACCTGTTGAGGTATAGATCTATCCGCTCCCCCTTCTGCATTTGATACGATCGTAGCTGATTCTCCAACAACATCTTCCTTTGCACGGAAGTGCCGTGATACAATGTCGTCAAGGTATCCCACATCTCCTTTGCCATGTTCTTCTCAGCAATATGCAGTATTACATGATCCTTGACCTAATCAAGGATTATGCACTTTGCCTTCGCCATTGCATCCTCCTACCTTTCATTATCAGTTGGGTCAACTGGGATAGCCATGGTTCTCTAGGTGAAGCCCTTGATGCGATGTATATCCAGAACAGACATGATCTTGGCCTTCCAGATGACAAAGTTGGAGGCCCCGTCCAACCTGTCCCGATCCCTTAGTCTGTTCATTGCCATCTCCGCTCCTCTCCTGGACTCCCTCTAAGTCTTGACTTCCCTCTTGGAAGTTCTCTCCTAGATTCCCTCTGAGTCTCAACTTCCCTCCTAGAAGTTCTCTCCTAGACTCCCTTTGAGTCTTGATTTCCCTGCTAGAAATCTTCCCGCCAACTGTTGATCCGATCCTCTTTGCAACTACAACTCGGATCTTGATTTCTTGACTAGAAATTCATCAAGGCAGTGACTCCCTCTACCTTGGTTTTGTCCCATTAGGTAATGTTCTGCTTCGACATTAACAACATCCCACCAGCTTCCCAATCCACAATCTTCCCACAACTCCCTAGGCCTCGACAACTGAAGAAACTGAGCCTTTCATCTCTGCGCAATCCCTGCAATGACTGAATCACTCCTCTGGCCAACTGCGTCAAACCTACCTGACTGAAGAGGATGACATGGCTCTTCGTGAGCCTCTTGTGCCTCTATCTCCCTCTGCACTGGCCCTCTCTTTGGCTCGAAATGATGACGTAGGCCCTCTGCGTAACTCCTTCTCTGCTGCCTTCTGCTTAGGAACAACTATGTCTCTCGGGACAACTGTTTTTGCTGCAAATTTTCTGATTTTTCTGGTGCCTTCAGTTCTCCTATGATCTGCAATGCTCTGATACCATGTTGAAATTTCTAAGTCTGACACGTCAGAAATTCCTACTGCATTATCTGGTTTATTTCACGTACTTGTTTATTCCTTAATAAGTTATTTAACCATATATACTGAAAATAAACACAAATGCACTCTCAACTCATATACAGATCATCAACTTGAAATAACTACCTCCATATTTTTTACTGTTATGGGTGTATTCTAATTGCTTTGAAATTTTGTGGTGAAAAATTGTTATTTGCTTGCATATCATTGTTTTTCCTATTTTGGGACATTACATATTCTAACATGATAATATCATATGATGTTAGTTCTTATGCGGAAAATCGGCATGCAATGCATCCTATTCTAACATGCATATTACATCATACAATTATTAGGTGTAATCATAGAGCCAATGCAACCAGGACATCACCAAATCATCATAAAAACATTTTTCCCAATGATTACTTATGCAACAAATCCAAAAGCAAGGATAGGAAAAATCATATGAGGGGTCACCAGGGCGGGAGGTGGGAAAATAGAATGCCCACACATGGAGGATCATGGCAAAGGAGGGGATAAAGGGATGTAATCTACTCCACGAGATCCTCTCTTCTAACCAAAAGATAAAGATGTCAACAATCAGACTCATAAACATTTGATGGATGGAAAATTTAGGCATATCCCCTCCATCATGGTCTTTATCATTTATGTCATGCTTTATGGCTACCGTAGGGTCATGATTAGTAGGAAAGAGAGACTGATGAGATGGAGAAACACAACAAGTAGGTTTCCCACTATGATCACACATAGGAGAGATGGAGGATTCCTCATTATTAGTGATAATGTAAGAAGGTTTGAGGAAAGGGTCGACGTGAGGCTCAAATAAAACCCCATGATTGTGATGAAAGACAAGGGCCCTGTTGTTTTGTCACCTATCACACACACCTAAGTTAGTGAGAAAAGCCCTTAACCCCACAAGGTGTGGTTGCTGATAAATTTAAGAGATAGGGTTGTCACCTATCTCCAACTCTCTTCGTTTATGCTCTCTCCTAGGTAAGCTTGGGGGGTGGTCCCTAAAGGAAAACTAAATTAGAAGGTTTCTAGGAGAAGTTAGAGTGAAATATATTGCTCTAAAGATTATGAGCAAATATAATGTGAGCAATATGAAATAAAATGAACTTCAATAACCATCAACACATGATTTAAATATTAGCATATTAAATATTGTTTTAAAAATAAAGGATACTTGCTCAAGAAAAATGAATTGTTTCAAATTGAAACACAAGTAACCTTGTCGATCAAACAAAAGATGTTAGCAAAATATGATATTAATGCAATATAAAAATATGCTTTCAAAATATATGATCATTCACCAATTCAAAGCATGTAAGGAAGCAATATGGAAATGACTTGCAAAGGAAACCAGTTAGAACCTTGCATAAAAATAAATAAGACGATACTTGTCTAAATATTCAATTCAAAACATATTCATCAATGACTAATACACAAAAAATTTGCACATAAAATGTGTTAGCATGAAATGCACCTAAACTAATCTAAATGGCAGTGGCAGTGGCAGTACAGATGTAGCAGCGGCAGTGGCAGTGTCATGGGCAGCAGTATAGGAAGCAACAGTGCAGAGGATGTGAGGCCGCAGGCCAAGCATCAGCACAGGTACCGGTGCAGAAGATCAGTGTGATGTTTCCATGGTGAAGCATTAGTAGAGCACATTCCTCGCTAAGAGGGAGTGTTGATTTGTCATAGCATTGTGTAATATTCCTAATTAGCTAAAGCTAATTGGAATATTCGATTTTTGCACAATTTTGCCTTCTATAGTTAGTTATGAATAAAAAAGTGAGCAAAGGGTGACATAACTCACTTCCTAGTAGCGCAATGTTGTGACTTAAGGGGGAGCCAAGGGGGCCAAAGGGGGGATGCAGAAATGGATCCCACGCAGACACTTGGTGGGACTGCGCAGTAGGGAAGAAACACATGGCAAGAGAGGGATTGCGCTGGAGAAGGTGGGCCTTGGGATTGTGAGAGGCAAAGGCTATAAAGAAGAGAGGAGCTTCCTCATTTTGGCATTCAGTTATGAGCATTTGAAATAGTCGCTTCGGCTTAAAGCACGCTCTTTGTTTAGCTAGTCTACAACACTGTTTAGTGCATTGAGTGTCTCCGTTCGGAGATCTCACCTTTAGCCCCGGGGGACTTCGAGTGCCTGCTCGGGCAAGGTATTTCCATCAACATTTCAGCAGTAGTTTCATCAGCATTTCAGCAGTAGTTTCATCAGCATTTCAGCAGTAGTTCATCAGCCTTTCTGGAGGACTGCGCAACACTGAGAGGGATGACGCAGTTCTTTCTAGCAGGAGTTCTGGCTTAAGGGTTTGCAGTAGGATTTGTGCTGGGAGATTGAGCAGGGGATCAGCCCTTGCATATTGGAGGGTTTTGGCAGAGGTTTTAGGCAAATTTATGGAGGGTTTCATTCAGTGGTAGTGCAGAGCCTTAAGAGACTACGTAGAACCCCAAGGGGGGTGATTTTCGGGGGTCTTTCTAGCAGGAGTTCTGGCTTAAGGGTTTGCAGTAGGATTTGTGCTGGGAGATTGAGCAGGGGATCAACCCTTGCATATTGGAGGGTTTTGGCAGAGGTTTTAGGCAAATTTATGGAGGGTTTCATTCAGTGGTAGTGCAGAGCCTTAAGAGACTACGCAGAACCCCAAGGGGGGTGATTTTCGGGGGTCAGCCATTCCAGGAAAGCTTTATGGGTTTTTTTGGGTTTCTTGAGTAGAGTCCAATTCCAGAGTTTCAGCGTTTTCTGAGGAGGGGAGCAGCCCCAAATCCTCATTCGATTTCCAGCAGCATCAGCAACATAACAGTTTTGCAGCAGCGGGGACGTAGATCAGTGTGAGGCCATTCCTTTGTTATTCTGAGTGTATTTCTTCATTTGCCTTGTGCAAGTCGAGGTGCCATTTTTCTTATCACCTCCTATACTCATTTATTGCTCAGTATAATAAAATGGCTTAGCATTTCTTGAGTATTGTTTACATTTCATGTATACATTGTTGTTTGCTGCACTATCGTTATCTCATCTCTGTGAGTTTTCCCGCTATTATACCACTTGTACGTTTTTCTGGTTGGGATTTGTTGGTATTTGAGAAATATTCCTGGGAAGGGATATTACAGTGGTATCAGAGCATAGATCTGGCTCACCCTGTGGAGCTAGCAATCTATGACACCGGGGGAAAAGCTCTACATTTGTTACAGAGATAGGAGATATAGAGGCACTGGGCGTAGGTTGGGGAACACCTACGGAGAGGGAGACTGTGTTCCGATGGTGGACGTAGAACAGGAAGAGCTTGTGGTGGGCGCAGAGCAGAAAGATCATATGGCAGACGAGGACGGGAAGAGATTTGCAGATATGCTCCTCAAATCAGTACAGGATCTGTCGAGGCAGATTGAGGTGATGGGGCAAAGATTCACGGCAGTAGAGACTAGATAACGTGAGAGCCCACGGGTTTTCCAGGTTGGTGAGGGATCGAGCGTATCCCACCATTTGCCAGAGCAACGTGATACTGCGCCGCAGGTGGCCTCACATGCCCCTACACGCTCTACCATGCCCACTTTCTTAGGAGCAGACACGGGGTCCGTAGCCCAGAAAGAGGCAAAGCCCGGACATATGCGCGATTATTTTGCAGAGTACCAGGCCTATGGGCAGGAGTTCAGGGAAGCCCTTTCATTCAGAGACTTTGTTAAGCTCCAGCAGGATAGTAGACCCCACGATCATCACAGAGGGTACTGACATTACCATGTTGGTGACACCCACCGTGCAGCGAGTAGATTCCACTTGCCTACGTTTGATGGTTCATCAAATAGTTCGGCAAAGTGTTGGGTGGAGAAGCTGGACATTTATTTCCAGCTTAACTAGATGTCGGAGACAGAGGCCATCAAGGTGGCAACATTGCATTTGGATGGTGAGGCTTAGGATTGGTGGTTTCATGTGATGGTTACACTCGGACACTCCACAGTGACGACATATGCCGAGTTCACCAGGAGATTAATGGAGCACTTTGATTAGAGGGATCCAGAGCAGCATTTTGTTGAGCTGATGAGGCTCAAACAGAGAGGGAGCCCAGAGACCTACATTGCAGATTTCTTGAGGGTCTCAGTGATGGTGCCAGATCTATCCATGGCATGGAGGATCTATATGTATGTTGAGGGGTTAGCTGAGCCACTTCGGGGTTTAGTCCGATCCGCTAGACCAGCCACACTCCAGGACGCTATTAGCAGGACCCGGGACTTACAGGATGTCTTACCCAGGACCCGGACACCTTACCCCCAGAGACAGACTTTACAATCTAAGGGGAAGGATGTGAGGATTCCACCTCCAAAGGGGAATCCAGGACGAGTACAGATTGATGATGATGCCAGGAGGGAGCTGAAGAAGAAGTGGTTGTGCTTCACCTGTCAGGAGCTGTAGGCACTTGTGCTGTTGGTAAGGCACATTTTATTGAGGTCTTCTCCGAGAGCAGTGGGGAAGAGGATGATGAGGATGATGTGGAGGCAGGAGATAGTCATGCCGTGCAAGGACCTTTGCCACCTCCACCGCCAGCAGCAGGTGGTGCATCTTTTTCACCTACCGGAGGGGCCCTTGCAACATTGCGAGAAGTTCCCAAGTATCTGACGCTATGCGTACGGGGGACAGTACGTGGCCAATGGGTATCCGTCTTGGTTGACAGTGGGGCAACCCACAACTTCATCGATGCACGGATGGTTGAGCAAAGAGGTATACAGACAAAGAGCTTCAATGGGTTTTCAGTCTTGGTCCCAGGAGATCAGACCATGATGTGTGCTCGTTATGTTCCAGAGCTATCAGTGATGACGGGCACCTACACATTGACTAACCACTTTTTCATGGTCGATATTTCGGACACCAACATGATACTGGGTGTTCAGTGGCTCATCACTCTAGGGAAGGTCACGACAGATTGGAAGACCCTAGAGATGGAACGGGATGATGAGAAGACATGGAGGCATGAGAAGATACGGGGACAATACACCTATCCACCTCAGACTGTTTCAGCTCATTGGATGGAGGCAGTCTTCTGGAAGGGAGATGTAGAGTGGGCAGTAGAGCTGCGTGCATCAGAGGCAGGGACTACAGGGCAGATGGTGCATCTAGAGATACAGTCCATCCTTGACCGGTATGCCATAGTGTTTGGGGAGATTCCATTGGGATGACCACTGGACCGGGGATTTGAGCACACCATTGAGCTAGAGCAGGGTATACAGGTCGTGATTACTACCCCCTATAGGCATCCCAAGGCCTATCGGGATGAGATTGAGCGGGCCATTCAGGAGTTGCTGGCTCTTGGGCACATTTAGCCGAGCACGAGTCCTTTTGCTTCTTTCATGGTGTTGGTGAAGAAGAAGGACGGTACATTGAGGATGTGCATTGACTACAAGGCCCTGAACAGGAAGACACTGAAGAACAGGTACCCCATACCCAGGATTGACGAGTTGATGGATGAGTTGAGAGGAGCATGGTTCTTCTCAAAGATTGATTTGAGATCTGGGTACCATCAGATTCGCGTGAGGAAGCAGGACATTCCCAAGACCGCCTTCAGGTGTCACTATGGGCACTTTGAGTTCTTGGTGATGCCCTTTGGGCTAACCAATGCCCCCGCCATCATTTTAGTCCTGCATGAATCACATCTTCCGCAGTCACTTGAGGAAGTTTGTGTTGGTATTCTTTGATGACATTCTCATTTGCAGCAGGGATTGGGAGGAGCATCTCCAACACATTGAGACAGTGTTGCATATCTTGCAGGAGCAGCAGTTCTATGCCAAACTCTCCAAGTGTGAGTTTGGGTTGACAGAGATGTTGTATTTGGGGCACATCATAGGGATGGATAGAGTGAGAGTCCACGGGGAGAAGATCAGGGCCATTAGAGAGTGGCCGAAGCCGAGGAACATGACAGAATTCCCAGGGTTCATTGGCATTTGCACTTGCTACCGGAAGTTCGTCAAGAGTTTCTCACAACTTGCTGCACCCCTGACAGATTTGACGAGGAAGGGGGCTTTCAGTTGGTCGGATAAAGCGCAACGAGCCTTTGACAGGCTCAAGGAGGTTATGAGCAGCTGCCTAGTGCTTGCATTGCCAGATTTCACGCAACCATTTGTTTTGGAGTGTGACGCGTCGGGAGAGGGGATCGGTGCGGTATTAATGTAGGGAGGTCACCCTATAGCCTATGAGAGCCGGAAACTCCTTCCACATGAGAGGTTGTATTCTATATACGACAAGGAGATGCTGGCCATTATGCATGCATTGGCCAAGTTCCGACAGTATTTAGTGGGTAATAGGTTTAGGGTGAGCACTGATCATAACAGCCTCAGATTCTTTTTGGAGCATAAGCAGCTACAGGAGAGGCAGCAGAAGATCCAAGCATATGACTTTGACATTGAGTATGTCAAGGGTAAGAACAACGTGGTAGCAGATGCTCTTTCACGTAGACCAGACACGTTGTCTCTTATGAGCTTGGACACAGATTGGAGGGCTCAACTCTTAGTAGAGTACTCCAAGGAAAGGTTTGCATGTGAGGCTTTGGATGGGCAGGTGCGGATGACAGGTACAGGGTGGTCGATGAGATCATCTACTACAGGGATCGGATCTTCGTGACTGAGGGATCTCAGCTCAAGAAGAAGATACTCCAAGCATCACATGATTCACCATTGGCTGGCCATCAGGGGTTTACCAACACCTACAGGGCCATCAGAGAGAGGTTCTCATGGAAGGGCCTCAAGGAGGACGTACTTCAACATATCCGGGAGTGCGACGTTTGCCAGAGGAACAAGGGAGAGATGAGCCATCCCACGGGTTTATTGCAGCCTCTTCCCATTCCGGAGGGAAAATGGGAGAATATTTCGATGGACTTCATCACCGGGTTGCCCATGGTACAAGGCAAGGATTGTATCTTTGTCGTAGTTGACCGGTTGACGAAGTACGCACATTTCTTTGCCATATCCGCACACTACACAACAGCACAGGTGGCCAAGCTGTTCTTCAAAGAGGTCTTCAGGCTACATGGTCTTCTTAAGACCATCATTAGTGATAGAGACAACCGTTTCATGGGCGGGTTTTGGCAGGAGCTTTTTCGGCTAATGGGGACGAAGTTGACACCGAGCACTAGTTATCACCCACAGACAGACGAACAAATAGAGATAGTTAACAAGTGGCTGGGGGGAGCTTGCCGTAACTAGTCAGTGGGCAGCAGAGAGCATGGCTGAAGTGGCTGCATCTAGGGGAGTACTGCTACAACACTACACATCACATGTCCATTGGTATGTCACCATTCTATGCTTTGTATGGGTATCATCCTTTATCTTTTGTTGACATGATGTTTGGCGATAGCAAGGCTCCGAGAGCCAAGATTTGGATCCAAGAGAGTCAGGATATCCTTCGAGCTCTCAAGGATAACATGGCTACAACGCAGAACCAATAGAAGTTGTATGCTGATAGGGGTTGGTGGAGGGACAGTTTGAGGTAGGGGACATGGTCTACCTACAATTATAGCCATACCGACAGTCGTCACTGAAGCAGAAGGGGGCTGAGAAGCTCAAGCCCCGCTTTTATGGGCCATACAGGGTGATATGCAAGATTGGACAGGTTGCATATGAGTTGGAGCTGCCTCAAGGCAGCAAGATTCATAACGTTTTTCAAGTATCATGCCTGAAGAAGGTATTGGGGCAGCAGGTGACAGTGACAGATGAGCTACCACCCATGGATGATGAGGGGCATTTGGTGTTGCAGCCAGAGGCTATTATTGATACCAGGGAGAGGCAGCTGTGAAGCAGGGCGGTCTGGGAATTCTTGGTGAGGTGGAAGAAATTGACGGATGAGGATGCCACTTGGGAGAGTGAGGAAATCTTGCAGCATCCATCACTTCAGTTGCTTGAGGACAAGCAACATTTTGCTGGGGGAGACTGTAATATTCCTAATTAGCCATGGCTAATTGGAATATTCGATTTTGCTTAGTTTTGCCTTCTATAGTTATTTATGAATAAAAAGGTGAGGGAAAGGGGACATGACTCACTTTTAGAATAAAAGTCACTTCCTAGTAGCACAAAGTTGTGACTTAAAGGGGAGCCAAGGGGGCCAAAAGGGGGATGCAGAATGGAACCCACGCAGACACTTGGAGGGATTGTGCAGTAGGGAAGAAACACATGGCAAGAGAGGGATTATGTTGGAGAAGGTGGACCTTGGGATTGAGAGAGGCAAAGGCTATAAAGGAGAGAGGAGCTTCCTCATTTTGGTATTCGATTATGAGCATTTGAGCTAGTCACTTCGACTTGGAGCAGGCTGGCTGTTTAGCCTGTCTGCAGCACTATTTAATGCACTTAGTGTCTCCATTCAGGAGATCTCACCCTTAGCCCCGAGGGACTTCGAGTGCCTACTCGGGCAAGGTAGTTTCAACAATATTTTTGTAGTAGTTTTGATTTTTGGCATTGAGGTGGACCTGAGCATTGGAGGACTGCGTAGTCTTGAGAGAGAGGGAAGCAGTTCTTCTGGGGGCAGTTCCTGATTGGGGGTTTATGGAGGAGTTAAGCTGGGAGATTGAGCAAGAGATCGGCTCTTGCATATTGGAGGAGTTTGGCAGAGTTTCAGGTAGTATTTTGGAGGATTATACTCAGTGGCAGCACAAAACCTTGAAGGATTGCGTGATTCCCCAAGGGGGCGATTTTCGGGGGTCGGCCATTTCAGAAAAGCTTTCTGGGTTTTTCTGGGTTTTCTAAGTAGAGGTTGATTCCAGAGTTTCAGCATTTTCTGAGGAGGGGAACAACCCCAAATCCTCATCTGATTTCCAGTAGTAGCAGCAGCACGCCAGTTCTCCAGCAGCATCCATGCAGTTCAGAGAGAGGCCATTCCTTTGCTATTATGAGTGTATTTCTTCACTTGCCTGGTGCAAGTCGAGGTGCCATATTTCTGATCACCTCCTATAGCCATTCCATTACTCAGTATAATAAATGGCTTAGCATTTCTCTCTGCATTTCTCGAGTATCTTCTTGTATTTCATGTTTACATTATTATATATTGCACCACTGTTATTTTTATCATTTTGAGCTTCCCGGTTATTATATCATTTGTGCGTATTTGGTTGGAGTTTACTGGGGTTTTTGGGGAATATCTCTGAAACGGGATATTACATTGCTTGAGTGAGTGATCCTTTAATGAGGCCAAGTTCCCCTTTATATAGCCCTTCATGAGCCCTCAAACAGGCCAACTTCATCTTCTAGAGATGCCGACTTGCTCCTTTGTAGGTCGACTTGTTCAGTAGCACTTGACAAGGTCTTGGAGGGTTATTTTACTTGACTTTGACTCAAATAATTTCTTTTTACAATATGTAACATGCCCAAAAAGGTCATTCATACATGACAATGACTCGCATGCCCTAGAAGCTCTTAATGGGAGCTTGACCTATAAAATAAATTCCTCTTCAGCATGAAACCCATGCCTCAAGAGAAACAATAGCATATTTATTTTTCTCATTACATCAAATACATAAAATCATGATTACATATGTCATTATGAAGACCGAACCTAGTTACATATTTCAACACCACAATCCTGTTGACCTACTTTAATGGTCTTTTGTTGGACATTAATACATTTAACTTTATTATCTCTCATCACATGTCTCTAGATGCTTCTAGGAGTTTTATGATTTATTTAACCAAGTCAACACACAAGATCCAGATGCTTCTAGGAGAAGCACACCTACCCCTCTACTCTCTCACGTGAGAATGTATTGATATGTATTTATGATATTTCTAGTCATTTGACCCTTTGACCCTCATGCATGACATTTATTGACCATAAGAGTGGAGCACTCCAATAGTTTGACCAAATCAAGCTTCCACACATGGGAATAAATAGAGGGGCACACTTTTCTCCATTACATGTGTGGGAAAGGTTAGTTGAAAATTGGTTGGGAGACCACTTGTTTTTTTGTACATGGTGTCATTGAGCACCATTGTATTATATGATGGTTTTCAGGCTCATCTTCTCTTATAAAAGAGGTCACCCTACTCAATTTGGCTTGTTGGAGAGTAAAGTGGGGAACTTTTCTACTATTTGTCTTGAATATCTTCTATTATCTTGTGAGTGATGATTCATATCCTTTAAGAGAAATCAATAGGACTGTGGCATTCAAGGTTATTGTGAGAAGGTGAAGCTAAAAAGATTTGAGCTTGCTTTTTGTATATACTTTACCAAGTATTCTTTAGCTATAGATGTGAATGTATTTAGAAGGAATATCTTTTGGGTTTTGTTGTATTACATCCTGATTTGCTAAGGAAATCCTTGCTTTACTCTAGTTATTCTTCTTTCGTAGTTTTTAACCCCCCTTGGAACTACTAGCCCATTGTCTTTCAGCTTTGATGTTTTTCTCCCAACCCTATGTGAGAGAAAACTTCAATACATTAGCACAGGGGCTTCACACAATGAACCTCTGAGATATTCCCTGCGTTCATGGCATACTAAATAATACCCCTAATTTGACTACATAATGGAAAATACCTCTAAAAATCGCATTATTTAACCCCCTACCAATATAAACCCAATACACCTACCCAATTTTAAAAACCCCTACTTTAACTAGATATTGTAGGTATCCATTTTTTCAATAACATTTTTTATACCCATTTATATTTTTCATTAACTTTGAGCTCCATCTTTTATACCCGCCAATATAAAAACCCTTTACCCCCCTATATTTTCCCCAATATATTAAGTCAATTTTTCCTCAATATATATCCCCCAATATGAACCCACGTGGTATGGTACTTCTCTCCTAATAAAACCCCTATGTACATTAGCAAGGAAACATCACCCAGAAAAGGAATACTTGGTTGGCTACCTCTCTCTTTTGTCTTCAAACAAACTTTAGTTTTCCTTCATTTAAATTCTTTCTAAGCGAGTTAACTTTCAAGTTTCATCTTACATTAACTTGCTTTACCCAAGTAAAAATAAAAATAAAAAATTACACCGCTGAAACACTTGTTTGACTTGGGTTTAAACTTTAAAGGGTCGATTTGAATTCAATTGATTTATTTTCTGGAACGAGTCGATCTATAGTGCCTTTATCATTTAAATCATCATCATCTAAGAACCTAAGAACTAATACTCAACTCGATTTTATAACTTATCCACTTAATATGGGTTTATTTCTAAAGGGAAGGGTTTGAATACGTGAGCTAAAGCTAAAAAGTGTTGCAACACTGCAATTCCGAATCTGGAATTCTGGTACAAAGTTTTAATTTTATATCTGCGGACAGTTTTACAATGACATAGTCTGGATCGCTTTATGTTCAAGTCCACTATTTTTAGTGATATATCCGTTGCAATCACTTTCAAATGATAAAATCCTTTCTCCTTGCAGATGCATTCAATGAAGAGCATACACTCTTGTTTAATACCGGAATTAACCACACAGACGATCTGACTTAAACTTGAGCGATGGTATATGGAAATGTTGTCTTTTTTTGAGTAACTTTACACTGTCTCTCACAATTCACATTGGGAAAATTTGCAACAGATTGTTGAGTACTTTCTTAGATCTAAACGCATGAGCAGAGCAAATCTGTATGGTTAAAATCCTTTTAGCAGGATCATGTGTTGTTTTCTACCAAGGATCTCACAACTACATTTTCAGATGCATGTTAACCATGGACTTATTGTACTTATGGCATCTTAAAGCTATCCAAATATTTAACTTTATCAATTCAATGAATCTTCATCGTTCCTTTATCAATCGTTGCAGCATTAGACGATTCTAACATTTACACAGTTCAAGGCGCAGCATTGTTATGTTTTTTCATGGTGTAACACTCGGTTTTAAGGTATTTGATATCATATGGAGAAAGTATAATCTTATATCCTACTCAAAATCCACCAGACAACTGTTTTCAAAATTTAAAATTTGGAGGATTGCAACATTTCCATTGGATTTTATCATGTATGAGGGTATGGAACTAGCATTTACTCAAGAGCACCAAGTCCTCTATGTACCTCAATGCTGGTGGTATTAGTTGTTGAACTTCTCTGTTATGACCCTAGTAAAATTGTATCTATCACTCAAACAAAATCTAGATTTGACATGTCAAGCTTTTTCTATCTTATTTTAATGCTTAGAGGCTGATATTGATGATGAGGATCCAATTATAGGCAATGATTTTGATGATATGTAGATATTTGTTCCAGCATGATCTTTTTTTTTTACTATACAAGCCATCTAAAGTCTCTTTGTTGATGAATTTTTGGTTCAAAGATGGATTGCACTTGGTGTTATTTTGGTTATATGCACCCTTGCTATATATATGAGAAACTTTGCATATTTGTATATAATGGTTTGGATTCATATTGATGCACATAAATATTTTTTTTTTTTCAAAATTTGAATATTTATGTAGTTTTGGTTGACCAGTTTTTGGTCTAGTTTTTTTTTTTTTTCTGATTCCCAGTTTTGGGGTCGATTGGTGTGATGAATGGTCCAATTTTAATAACATTGGTTCATTTCCAACATTCATTTTCAGCTTTAACTTTTGAGTCCTTACTCTAGACACTAACAACCTTAGGCTAAGTCTTTGACTCGTCAGTTTTTACTACTTTTAAGTTTTGAGTTTTAGTAATACTAATTCCAATTTATTATCCCAGTCTTTAGCTTTAGTATCTATTATTTTGCTTAGTACTAATCAAGTTCTAGAATAATGAATGATAAATTTACGAATCAATGTATTTCATTATTGAAGTTGAATTTGAATCATGCTGATAATTAATATATAATATGTATATATATATATATACCTACCTTGACATCCCCCCATCCCTCTTGAATTTCCCTAAAAATTGGGGATGCTTCCACAAGCCCCCCTTGTGCATCTCCTTGTTGCTGCGTCCCCCCATCCTAGAAACTTGGTGAAACATCGCAGCATATGCATACATACCCCGAAATCCCCCATCCCCATTGAATTTCCCTGAAATTTGGGGGTGCTCCCACAAGTCCTCCATATGTGTCTCCTTGTTGCTGCGTCCCACCATCCCATAAACTTGGTGAAAGATTGCATAGAATCCCTCCTTGGCTTGGATTTTCTAAGTTGAAGGAGTGGAGTGAATCACTAAGCGAGATAGTGACCTACTTGATAGTGACTCCTGAAGTTCTAAGTATGACCATTATTAAATATCTACTTCATTAGTTTACATCTTCTGAAATTGTATATCTTTACCTTATGAAATTTTTCCTTCATAAAATATTACCGTTTCCTATACGTAGTTTGTACTAACTAATAACGATATCCATTGTTTTAGCATTTAGACAAACTTCAATAAATTAATACAAAAGATCCCATCTTTTTTGAAGAGGCATATGAGGATAGAGGGGGGAAACAAAAGAGATTAGACCATGCCTGCAAAGCTCCCGCAAATGAAGCTGCAAGTAGAAGTGGAGCAACATATCCTGTTGTGTACGCCAATAGTAGGCTGCCTCCCGTGAATGGATCCTGTTATAATTCATATATTTGTTACAACCCATGATATCACTTGTAAATGTTAATTTCTCTATTTCTGTGATTTGAATATTTGACTGTTGACAAATTACGAAACCATGTTAAGCCAACTCAAATATTGCCAAAAAAGTTCATACAAATGATAATAATAATAGGTTATACATGCAATAATCAATGAATCGTTATTTCGACCATGAAGCATCTTTATTTTGTACAGAAATCAATTCTGCATGGAAATTTGGAAAAAGAAACTAAAATAAAATTGATTAAAGTTCTAAAAAGTACATTCAATTCAACATGCACGAAATCGTTATTACAACATAGGTTTTGATGTGAAAGGAAAGAAGAGAAAATACTCTTGAGACTTGAACATAAAGTCATTATTGTGACGTAAGTTTTGCCGTAAAAGGACAGGAGACCATAGTTATGAATATAAAGCATAGTATTTAGAGACAAGAATGCCATTATGATTTAAACTGAAATACAAAATATCGAGGCAGTAAGGAACTGAAAGAGGCTCTCTTTCAGGTAATATTTGGGATGGAACAACATTAAATCATCTCTTCTTTGCTGCAACAAGGTCAGAACTAGCCAAAAGCTGAAATCTCTTTTCCATCTCTAACAAGAAAATAACCTTTAGCATTGACTTTGGTACATAACTCTTCTGAATAATCTTTTGAAAGGAGGAAGCAAAATAATTAAGACCTAACATCAGAAAATGCCTAATTTGGCAATGCCCTAGTACCTGAAATGCCTGGAAATGGCAAAACGGGTAAGAAATGCCTTGGAAATGCCACTGGTTGTATCATGACATTTCCAAATCTAGAAACGTTGTACAGTATGGATGACACAGTTTCTAAGGCATTTTGGCCATTTCCAGTGACGTTTCCCACACTTCATTGGAAGTTTCTGAGCCCACAAGTGCCTAAGAGGGGCATCAGACAATAGGAAAATATCATCTAGTCTGTGCCAATGAAGACTAATAGGGAATTGAGCACTGAGGAGTTTGTCACATTGGTAATTGAAGGTAATATTAAATTCTTAAAGTAAAAATATCAGTTAAAATTTTAACATTACCATTAATTGTTTTAGGATGTTTGAGAGTGGTTCCAACCTCATTGGACTTCATATGGAGAAAGTAGAATTTCATATCCCATAATTTCAGAATTTAGCAGACTAACCAATTTGTAGGGTTTCAAGGTTGGCAAGTTGTAGCATTTCTCTTAGATTCTATCATGTATGAGGGTATGGGATTGGCATTAGTTAAGAGTCAAGACTGAAAATTCCAAACTAGAACCCTACTGTAGCAACTGGAAATTATTCTCCTAATTGTCAATTTTATTTAAAAATTTATTTGTTGTTTCCTACGGCAAATACTGAATAAATCATACTGCAACCTTCACAAATAAAACTGCGGAAGAAAATAATGAGAAAAGTTCCTGGAAAAACCCAACTTGGGAAAACCAGTGCAATAGATGAGGGTTTTATTATTATGCAACAGTGAGTAAATTTGAGTACAACTGGATGCCGAAATCTGTCAATCCTACAAAGAAAAATATTGGCAAAAATATAGTGAGGAATTTTCCTCACTCTGTAGGAAAACTTCTAGCACGACTTGCCTTCAGAAATTCGACCCTCTGAGCCTCTGCGTCAGCCTCTCCGCTGCTTTGTGCAACCTACTTGATGTCTAGCCTCAAACTAGTCTCTGATGAAGTCACTATGCCTTCTGCTGACTGGAAAGATGCTTCTTTCGCACTCTATGACTCCTTCCTGGCCTCTGGATTTGAAAACATCTCTCCCTCTCAGCAAATCAATATTGCCTCTAGAGGTTGCTGCACTACTCTAGCATCAACCTCTTCGTGGCTCTTCTGCCTCTCCACAAATACACTCACTGGATCTGGAATGCCTCCTCCAGCTTCACTGTCTCTGCCCCTCTCACACTTATTCGATCTCTAGCTCTCTTCCAACAACTAACTACTGCTACTCTGGAAATTGATCTGCTTAGAAATCGAATTGCTCAAGTGTATTCTCCATCACCACATTGACCTCCTCTTATAATCCTCTATTGGAGCACCAACGGCCAAGATTAAAACATAATTGATGGCTAGGACCATACCTGGATCAATCCATGTGAGTTTCTAGATGATTCTCGCCTTAACTTAATTAATACTAATTAATCCATATTCCCTAAGTTTAGACTTAGGAAATAGTTAAAAACTAGTTAATAATATAATTAAGTCATTTCTAGGCAGAATTTCCAGAAATGATTTCTAGGTTTTAGAGATCTCATGTATTCTAGCCTCTCCACCAAATTTCGTGGCTAGAACACATCTAATGCTACAAAAACTAACACTCCCTCTTAGCGAAAAATGTTTATAGCACTGTCCTCCTGCCATAGCACCCTGTCTCGGCATCCTCTACTGTCACACTGCTAATGTCTGGCTGTTGTCGCCCACCAACTACTGTGCAACTTCGATATACGCTGCATCTATGTTGCTGCTAACACTATTGTACTGTTGCCAACACTGCATCTGCACTGCAACTCCCTCTCATTTGTTGTTGTTGCAACTGAGAATCATCCAAGGTACTGAATCAACTGTGATTACTATGATGCATCTGTCTCCGGAGTTTCTGACTGCTACTAGCATTTGCACTGTCACTGAAGGATCTGTGTTGTTGTTGACTCTGCTCTGTACCAACTGCACTACTGCCAACTTTGCACTGCGCTCCCTAGTATCTGACTGCTACTAGTCTGCAACTGTCACTCCAGTACCGACTGCATCTACTGCCACTGATCCATCATGCTACTGAGTATTGTGGGCCCCCATAGCCAGGTAATGATCCATGAGGTGGACTCCTCAAGGATCTTGCCCATCTGAAGTGCTCTGGGGCTACAACACCAAGTCACCACACCTCACTCTTGGAGGTATATCGGCAAACATAAAGAAGTCTTCCTCTACCCTAGAGGAAAGCCTATCCATCTCTGTTGAAGCTACCTACTGGTCCTGCTTCTCCTCCTTGTCCTTCTTCCTGAGAAGACACTGAGTACTATAGTGACCAAGCTCACCACATTTGAAGCACTTGACCTTTGATAGGTCCTTCTTCTTCTTTCTCTGCTCCCCCCATCCCTTACTCGGACCCTTTGATGCAAAGACCACATTCTCCTCCTCCTTCACCTGCTTCAATCTGTTGCTGCTGCGATTGATGGTGCTCTTCAATAAAGCTCATCTCAACTCCTGTTGCAAATCAACCCACATCCTGTCTTACCTTGGCAAGGTATCTCTGCCCAAGATACTTTGGACGAATACCTACCACTCCTTTGAGACACTATTGAGTGCCAATCGCACTAGCTTTGTGGGTTGAGGCGCTGCCACAACAACTGACAACTGGTCTCAGACCTCTTGAATCCTGGTGAGGAAGAGGTCTATGCCTTCCCCCTTCTGCATCAGGATGAGCATCATCTTCTCCTCGAGGTACATCTTCTGTTGCTCGAAAGTACC
Source organism: Pinus taeda (assembly GCA_000404065.3). NCBI lineage: Eukaryota > Viridiplantae > Streptophyta > Pinopsida > Pinales > Pinaceae > Pinus > Pinus taeda. The sequence continues at coordinate 222,837 of APFE030260713.1, read as the reverse complement.
TTGATATAGCGTGGAGAGAGTCTCCCACATCTCTTTGGCCATTCCCTTGGCCACTATATATGAGACAATATGATTCCTAACTCCATCTAGGATCAACCTCTTCACTCATGCCATCTCCTTTCCGTACTTCTTCAGATGATCTGCATTTGTGGGAACTCCAATATAGTGTGAAGGGATGAGAGATTGTACATAGAGTTGAGCATTTCATACATGTAGCAGAGTGAGTTATTGTGTGCATGACAAAGACCATGTGTTTGGGATGTCAAGGTAATGATCTATAGCTTGAAGAACAGAGAATAGCCAAAATATAACCTCAGAGATAGAGAGAGATGGCCATGAAGCAAAGTTGCTAAAGGAAGGCTTCACCATGCCAGGTTCCAATTTAGTTTTGTTTATGAAATTTTATTGTGCTCTCTGAAACTCCTCAGTCTTATTTATTATTCAAAGGAAGGGTTTCCTCAAACTGTTTTAAGAAATTAAATTTAGTGTAGGTCACAGCAGTAACTATCATAAACTAAGTCTTGTCATTGTATCACATTTGAGAGCACTGAATCTGTAAGGGGTCATTATTGAGAGTTTGGCTACTAAAGCCATTTGTGCAAATAGTGTCTTTGCTATGTATTTACCCCTGTAGCAGCATTGAATGTTATCATAGTGTTGAGTTTGAAACTACATTTTGCCATATTTTAAGTCTTGGCTAAGGGATTACCAAATCTAGTTGATAGATTGATTCAGGATATAGTTTTGATGCCGTGTGAGAAGTATGTATATCGAGTCAGTTGGTCATATTATTGTGTGCTTTTGTTATGTTATCAGTTTAGTCTTGTATGAGTCAGTTTGATGTACTTACCATCATTGAATAGAAAACATGAATCAAACCTTCATAAACTCCCTTAATAAACTAGCAGCAAAAATCAAGAGATCCTTTTCCAAGGGGATATTTACTTTGCTACAGCAAGAGCAACCACAAAAAAAACATAAGTTGTGACACAACATCTTTAAGCTTGGGACAGATTTGAAGCAAATGAGGATCACGGTGAAAGCTCTTTTCAAAATAGAAGAAATGAATGCACTCATTTCCGAAGTGCACTAGTTAAAAGGGAAAAACTAATTTGGGCCCTAAAACCAGCTATGCTTGCCCTAATACAAAACAAGTTCTTGGAATACCCTCGTGAAGGGGTCACATTTCCAGTTTCCTACTGTCTTGTTGATTTGGGGTAGCATCAAATGTGCTCTAGCCATGAAAATTGGTGGAGAGGCTAAAGCACATAGGATCTCCAAGACCCAGAAATGGTTTGGGGAAATTCCACCCAGTTAAGGAGATATTAATATAATTAATATTTTTAATGGATTCCTAAGTCTAAACTTAGGAAAATAAAAATATTAATGGGTATTAATATAAAACTGGGTGAGAATGTTCTAAATGACATGGATCAAGCCGAATCTAATTTTAGCCATTGATTAAAGATGTAATCTCAGTTGTTGAAGACTCAACAAAAAAAGTATAAGAGGAGGCTTGAGGGTCAGTTGGAGATACACTAGATTGATCAGTCAGTTCGATTTTCTAGAGTGGGGTTTGCTAAGAGAAATCGAACAAGTGATCAGAGTTGCATTGAGGGGCAGTGAGTGCATAGCAGAGAGGCAAAGATAGTGCCGGAAGACCAGTGCAGAGGAGAGAGGCAGACACAGAGCCAACAAAATCCATGCAGAGGCAAGCAGTAACTACGCAGAGGGCCAGAGGGCTTGCGTGAGTGACGGAGAAGCTGTAGAGGTGACACAGAGGGCCAAAAAGGTTGCGCAGAGCATTAGAGGGCTGATGCAGAGGGTTTCAAATTGACGCAGAACCTCAGATAGGCATTGGAGAGAGTTTCATGGAGAAGAGTTTCAGAATATCTGCTTCCGAAGAGAGGTATTACTGCCAGATTGATTTCTTTGTCGGCGAGCCAATTTGGCACCCAGTTGTACTCAAGAAAAGCTGCTTAATAATAAAACCCCCATAACTGTTGCACCGGTTTTCCCAAGTTGGGTTTTTCCGGATCACGATTGTCCAAAAATAACGGTGTCACTTGTGTGTTTGTCTATTTCTTTCAGTTGATGATCTGTAGATGGTTGAGACTGCATTGTGTTTGTTTCAGTATTTATATGGTTAAATAACTTGTTCAGTAATTAAACAAGTAGGTGAAATAAACCCGATAGTGCAAGAAAATTTCTAACAAGTTAGACTTAGAAATTTCAACATGGTATCAGAGAATTGCAGATCACAGGAGAGTTGAAGGAACCAGCTGAATCAGAGAATTTGCAACAGAAACAACTGTCCCGAGTGACAAAGGTTGTTCCTAAGTAGAAATCAGAAGTGAAGGGGTGACACAGAGGGCCTGCGTCATTAGTTCGAGCCAGAGAAGGGGCTAGCGCAAAAGCAGTGAGAGGCAGAAGTGGCTCACGAACAACCACGTCATCCTGCTCAACCAAGTAGGAGTGACGCAATTGGCTAGTAGAGCGATTCAACTAATGTCGGGATTGCGCAGAGCCTAGAGGCTCAGTTCTTCAGTTGTTGGGGCATAGGAAGTTATGGGCAGATTGTGGAGTGTGAAGCTAGTGGGGTACTATTGTTGTTGAGGCAGAACAGTACCTAATGGGTCAAAACCAAGGTAGAGGGAGTTGATACCTAGGCCGATTTCTAGCCAAGAAAACCATATTAGTGTTGCAGGAGAAAAGGAGATCGGAGAGGTGCGATTCGATTGTTGGTAGAAGGATTTCCAGGAGGGAAATCAAGACTCAAAGAGAGTCTAGAAGAGAACTTCCAGGAGGGAAGTAGAGACTCCGAGGAGTCGAAAAGAAGACCAGAGATGGCCATGAACGGATTGAGGGATCAAGACAAGCTGGACGGGGCGTCCAAATTTGCTATCCCAGTCGACCGAGCTGATAACAAAAAGTATGAGGATGTGATGGCCAAGGAAAAGTGCATAACCCTTGATGGGGTCAAGGATCATTTAGTTGAGCATATTGTCGAGAAGAATACGGCAAAGGAGATGTGGGACACCTTGACGACATTGTATTAGGGCACTTTCATGCAGAGGAAGATGCTACTGGAGAATCAGCTGCGACAAAGAATGATGACAATTGTGCCATGAGTGCTCATGCACCTCTAGAAAAGAGGTGGGGTGACATTGAGCTGTAGTGATCCAGGTGGATGTTGGTGGCCACCCACCTATCCCATTTGGACCCCTGCAACTGTCTCTTTCAGTTCTTCAATTTCCATAATTGTAGCACAATTTACTATTTTCAGCGGTTTTTTCGGGTCCTGAACTTCCGGAGCCGTTTTGAGGCCCTAAACGACGTTTTTTGGGAAATCTGGGGGCAACATGTGTCCATGGACCAATGTTGCACTTCCCAAAGTGGTAGTTCTCGGATAGATCTTTCTCACGAGCTATCATACACGTCAAACGAAGATCGTATGCCAAAGTTACGACCCTGGGAAATTGATGTACCAATTTACCCAAACGGGGCCCACAATTTGGCGTTTCATCTTCTAGGGT
>APFE030260713.1:56885-216444 GCA_000404065.3 Pinus taeda | reverse complement strand
GGTTTATTTCCATTTCTGGTTGTAAGCATATTTCGGTATTTTCCATTAATGAAATGAAGCATTATTTCCACTGCATCTTTGTGTATATGGTTATCTATGTATTTTATTGTGTTCCTGTTTAAATCCGAATCATGTAGTCAGGAGGACTACAAAAGATGTAGGGGCAGGATCCTTGAGGTACCCAAACTCTTGGATCATATCTGGCTACAGCAGCCCTAAAGTGATAGTAGGAGGATGGCAGATGTCGATAGAAGCTAAGGCGGATGGAGCAGAAGAAAAGTGCTAGAGTGCAGTAGTCCCTGGTAGCACAGAGCAGGCTGCAGCAGCATAGGAAGGCACAAAGGTGTTTGCAACAGTGTGAGAGGCACAAAGTTGTTGCAGCAACGCAGAGGTAGCAAAGGGAGCACAGGATAGTGGCAGAGAGAGCTTCAACATCATGAGGGTTTCTAGCCTGACACGGATATCAGTAGTTGGGTAGATCAGTTATCATCGTCTAAGTAACTGAGTTGCAGTGCAGCAGTAGCAGTGGTAGTGTTATGGGCAGCATGATACAGCATGATGAGAGAGGGCTGTAGTGCAGAAGCAACGTTGTGAGAAAGGACTAGCAGCATCATGGATGCAGAGGGAGCTGTTGTACAGATGTAGCAGTGGCAGTGGTAGATCCATGGGCAGCAGTACAAGACACAACAATGCAGAGGATGTTGGGCAAGAAGGACAAGCATCAGCACAGGTACCGGTGCTGGATGATCAGGGTGATGCTTAGTGGTCAAGTATTACTAGAGCACATTCGTCGCTAAGAGGGAGTGTTGATTGTGGGTAGCATTGGATGTGCTCTAGCCATGAAAATTGGTGGAGAGACTAAAGCATATGAGATCTCCAAGACCTAGAAATGGTTTGGGGAATTTCCACTCGGTTAAGGAGATATTAAAATAGTTAATATTTTTAATGTGTTCTTAAGTCTAAACTGAGGAAAATAAAAATATTAATGGATATTAATATAAAACAAAGCGAGAAGGTTCTAAATGACACGGATCAAACCAAATCTAATCTTAGCCGTTGATTAGAGATGTAATCTCAGCCGTTGAAGGCTCAACAAAAAAAGTATAAGAGGAGGCTTGAGGGTCAGTTGGAGATACACCAGATTGATCAGTCAGTTCGATTTTCTAGAGTGAGATTTGCTAAGAGAAATCGAACCAATGATCAGAGTTGTAGCGAGGGGCAGTGAGTGCATAGCAGAGAGGCAGAGATAGTGCCGGAAGACTAGTGCAGAGGAGAGAGGCAGATGCAGAGCCAACAGAAGCCTCGCAGAGGCCAGCAGTAACTGCGCAGAGGGCCAGAGGGCCTGCGTGATTGACGCACAAGCTGCAGAGGTGATGCCCAGGGCCAGAAAGGCTGCGCAAAGCATCAGAGGGTTGACCCAGAGGGTTTCATATTGACACAGAACCTTAGAGAGGTGTTGGAGAGAGTTTCATGGAGCAGAGTTTCAGAATATCTGCTTCCAAAGAGAGGTATTACTGCCAGATTGATTTCTCTGTCGGGTGAGCCAGTTTGGCACCCAATTGTACTCATGAAAAGTTGATTAATAATCAAACCCTCAGAACTGTTGAACCGGTTTTCCCTAGTTGGGTTTTTTCGGGGACGATTGTCCAAAAATAACGGTGTCCCTTGTGTGTTTGTCTATTTCTTTCAGTTGATGATCTGTAAATGGTTGAGACTACATTGTGTTTATTTCAATATTTATATGGTTAAATAATTTGTTCAGTAATTAAACAAGTAGGTGAAATAATCCTAATAGTGTAGGAAAATTTCTAACGGATTAGACTTAGAAATTTCAACATGGTATCAAAGGATTGGAAATCACAGGAGAGATGAAGGCACTAGCTAAATCAGAGAATTTGCAGCAGAAACAACTGTCCCGAGTGACAAAAGTTGTTCCTAAGTAGAAAGCAGAAGTGAAGGGGTGACGCAGAGGGTTTGCATCATCAGTTCGAGCTAGAGAAAGGGCCAGCACAGAAGCAGTGAGAGGTAGAAGAGACTCACGATCAACCACGTCATCCTGCTCAGTCAAGTAGGAGTGACGTAGTTGGCTAGTGGAGCAATTCAACTAATGTCAGGATTGCACAGAGCCTAGAGGCTCAGTTCTTTAGTTTTTGGGGCATAGGAAGCTGTGGGCAGATTGTGGAGTGTGAAGCTAGTGGGGTGTTGTTGCTATTGAGTCAGAACAGTACCTAACGGGATAGAACCAAGGTAGAGGGAATCGTTACCTAGGCGGATTTCTAGCCAAGAAATCTAGATTAGGGTTGCAGGAGCAAAGGAGATCAGAGGGGTGTGATTCCACTGTTGGTAAAAGGATTTCCAAGAGGGAAATCGAGACTCAGAGGGATTTTAGAAAGAACTTCCAAGAGAGAAGTAGAGAATCAGAGGAGTCGAAAATAAGGGTAGAGATGGACATGAACGGACTGAGAGATCAGGACAGGCTGGATAGGGCATCCAAGTTTGTCATTTGGAAGACCAGGATCTTGTCTGTTCTAGATAGACATTGCATCAAGGCCTTCGCCTTGAGAACCATGGTTATCCCAGTCGACCCAGCTGATAACAAAAAGTATGAGGATGCGATGGCCAAGGTAAAGTGCAAAATCCTTGATGGGGTCAAGGATCATGTAGTTCAGTATATTGTCGAGAAGAATACGGCAAAGGAGATAAGGGACACCTTGACGACATTGTATTAGGGCACTTCCGTGCAGAGGAAGATGCTACTGGAGAATCAGTTGCGGTTGTATCAGATGCAGAAGGGGGAGCAAATAGATCACTTCCTTAGCAGGTTGCAGGAGATTCGGGACCAACTGACTTCCATAGTGGCCACGCCGGATCAGGAGTTAATGGTGAGGACCGCCTTGAACACAGTCTCTGAGGAGTGGGAGACATTTGTCCAAAGCATTTTGGGCAAAGCGAATCTTCTAGATTGGGAAGAATTGCGGGCAACTCTTCGCCAAGAAGAGATTAGACGGCTGACCATGGCGGGAAGTAGTGGCAACGGGTCAAGAAAGAGGAGGAAGAGGATGCGGCTCTGGCATTTGCAGGGTAACAAGGGAAGAGGAAGGAAAAGAACCTCTAAAAGATTAAGTGCTTCAACTGTGGGGAGCTGGGCCATTATGCAACCAAGTGTCCTAGGAAGAAGAATAAGGGAGAGGCGTCTGACTCCAAGGCAACACCGGCTAAAGCGGAAAAGGAGTTAGCAAATGATGATGATTGTGCCATGAGTGCTCATGCACCTCTAGAGAAGAAGTGGGGTGACATTGAGCTGTAGTAAGGAGGACTACAGAAGATGTAGGGGCAGGATTCTTGAGGTACCCAAACTCTTGGATCATATCTAGCTATGGGAACCCCAAAGTGACAGTAGGAGGATGGCGAATGCCGATAGAAGCAGAAGCGGATGTAGTGGAAGAAGAGTGCTAGAGTGCAGTAGTCCCTAGTAGCACAAAGGAGGTTGCAGCAGTGCAGGAAGGCACATAGGTGTTTGCAACAGTGCGAGAGGCACAAAGTTGTTGCAGCAATGCAGAGGGAGCACTAGATAGTGGCAAAGAGAGCTTCAACATTCAGATGGTTTTTAGCCTGACAAGGATATTAGTCATTGGGTAAATCAGTTACCATCGTCTCAGTGGCAGTGGTAGCGGCAGTAGCAGTGGTAGTAATGGTAGTGCTATGGGCAGCATGATACAACATGATGAGAGAGGGCTGTAGTGCAGATGCAGTGTTGGGAGAAAGGACTAGTAGTAGCACAGATGTAGAGGGAGTTGTCATACAGATGTAGCAGTGGCAGTGGTAGATCCATCGGCACCAATACAGGACGCAACAATGCAGAGGGAGTTGTCGTATAGATGTAGCAGTGGCAGTGGTAGAACCATGGCCAGCAGTACAGGACGCAGCAATGCAGAGGATGTTGGGCAGGAAGGACAAGCATCAGCACAGGTACTGGTGCCGGATGATCAGTGTGATGCTCAGTGGTGGAGTATTAGTAGAGCACATTCCTCGCTAAGAGGGAGTGTTGATTTAGGGTAGCATCAGATGTGCTCTAGCCATGAAAATTGGTGGAGAGGCTAAAGCACATGAGATCTCCAAGACCTAGAAATGGTTTGGGGAAATTCCACTTGGTTAAGGAGATATTAAAATAATTAATATTTTTAATGGGTTCCTAAGTCTAAACTTAAAAAAATAAAAAATATTAATGGATATTAATATAAAATTGGGTGAGAAGGTTATAAATGACATGGATGAAGCCAAATCTAGTCTTAGCCATTGATAAGAGATGTAATCTCGACCGTTGAAGACTCAACATAAAAGGTATAAGAGGAGGCTTAAGGGTTAGTTGGAGATACACCAGATTGATCAATTAGTTCGATTTTCTAGAGCGGGGTTTGGTAAGAGAAATCGAACTAGTGATCAGAGTTGCAGCGAGGGGCAGCGAATGCATAGCAGAGAGGCAGAGATAGTATCAGAAGACTAGCGCAGAGGTAGAGAGGCAAACGCAGAGCTAGTAGAATCCACATAAAGCTAGCAGAAGCCACGCAGAGCCCAGCAATAACTGCGTAGAGGACCAAAGGGCCTGCGTGAGTGACGTAGAGGCTGCAGAGATGATGCAGAGGGCCAGAAACGCTGCACAGAGCATCTGAGAGCTAACGCAAAGGGTTTCAGGCTAACGAAGAGGCCAGGAGGGCTGACGCAGAGCCTCAAAGAGGCGTTGGCGAGAGTTTCGTGGAGCAGAGTTTCAGAATATCTGCTTCTGAAGAGAGGTATTATTGCCAGATTGATTTCTCTATGGGGTGAGCTAGTTTGGCACCCAGTTGTACTCAAGAAAAGTTGCTTAATAACCAAACCCTCAGAACTGCTACATCGGTTTTCCGAAGTTGAGTTTTTTCGAGGATGATTGTCCAAAAATAACGGTGTCCCTTGTGTGTTTCTCTGTTTCTTTCAATTGATGATCTGTAGATGGTTAAGACTACATTGTGTTTATTTTAGTATTTATATGGTTAAATAACTTGTTCAATAATTAAACAAGTAGGTGAAATAAACCCGTTAGCGCAGGAAAATTTCTAATGGATTAGACTTAGAAATTTCAACACGGTATCAAAGGATTGCAGATCACAGGAGATCTGAAGGCACCAGCTGAATCGGAGAATTTGCAGCAGATGCAGCTGTCTCGAGTGACAAAAGTTGTTCCTAAGCAGAAAGAAACAGTGAAGGGGTGACATAGAGGGCCTGCATCATCAGTTCGAGCCAGAGAAGGGGCCAGCGCAGAAGCAGTGAGAGGCAGAAGAGGCTCACGAAGAGCCACGTCATCCTGCTCAACCAAGTAGGAGTGACGCAGTTGGCTAGTGGAGCAATTCAGCTATTGCTGGGATTGCACAAAACCTAGAGGCTCAGTTCTTCAATTACTGGGGCATAGGAAGCTGTGGGCAGATTGTGGAGTGTGAATCTAGTGGGGTGCTATGGTTGTTGAGGCAGAACAGTACCTAACGGGACAAAACCAAGGTAGAGGGAGTTGCTACATAGGAAAATTTCTAGCCAAGAAATCCAAATTAGTGTTGTAAGAGCAAAGGAGATTAGAGAGGTGAGATTCGACTATTGGCAGAAGGATTTCCAGGAGGGAAATCGAGACTCAGAGGGAGTCTAGAAGAGAAATTCCAGGAGGGAAGTAGAGACTTAGAGGAGTCGAAAAGAAGAGCAGAGATGGCCATGAACGGACTGAGGGATCAAGACAGGCTAGATGGGGTGTCCAAGTTTGTCATCTGGAAGACCAGGATCCGGTTTGTTCTAGATAGACATTGCATCAAGGCCTTCGCCTTGAGAACTGTGGCTATCCCAGTTGACCCAGCTGATAATGAAAAGTATGAGGATGCCATGGCCAAGGCAAAGTGCATAATCCTTAGTGGGGTCAAGGATCACGTAGTTCAACATATTGCTGAGAAGAATACAGCAAAGGAGATGCAGGACACCTTAATGACATTGTATCAGGGCACTTTCGTGCAGAGGAAAATGCTACTGGAGAATCAGCTGCAGTCGTATCAGATGCAGAAGGGGGAGCAGATAGATCACTTCTTTAGCAGGTTGTAGGAGATTCAGGACCAATTGACTTCCATAAGGGCCACACCAGATCAGGAGTTAATGGTGAGGACCGCCTTGAACACAATCTCCGAGGAGTGGGAGATATTCGTCCGAGGAGTGGGAGATATTCGTCCAAAGCATTTTGGGTAGAGCGAATCTTCCAGATTTGGAAGAACTGTGGGCAGCTTTTCGCCAAGAAGAGATCAGATGGTTGACCAAGGCGGGAAGTAGTGGCAAAGGAGCCCAGGTCAAGAAAGAGGAGGAAGAGGATGCGGCTTTGGCATCTGTGGGGAAGCAAGGGAAGAGGAAGAAAATGGACCTCTCCAAGATTAAGTGCTTCAACTGTGGGGAGTTGGGCCATTATGCAACCCAGTGTCCTAGGAAGAAGAATAACAGAGAAGCTTGACTCCAATGCAGCGCCGGCTAAGGCAGAAAAGGTGGTAGAGGATGATGACGATTGTGCCATGAGTGCTCTTGCACCTCTACAGAAGAGGTGGGGTGACATCGAGCTGTAGTCAGGAGAACTACAGAAGATGTAGGGGCAGGATCCTTGAGGTACTTGGATCATATCCAGCTACGGGAACCCCAAAGTGACAGTAGCATGATTACAGAAGTTGGTAGAAGCGGATGCGGATGGAGCGGCAGAAGAATGCTTGAGTGCAGTAGTCCCTGGTAGCACAGAGGAGGGATTGGTCAAGCTGAACATTGGGTTGTTCAGAAAACAATTGACCTTGCTCTAGTTTGGTGGATCATGCAGCGAGAATGAGCTGAGGAGGAAGGGTCTTTGCTTCATCTGCAAGGAACCTTGGGGACCTAAACACTCATGCATGGGTAGACAACAGGGGGAGATCTAGAGGAGATTCCTTCCGACTTTCAAGATGAGTATTCTTCTTCTATAGTTGATTTCATGAGTTATTACAAGGACACCTCTGAGGTGCATGAATAATCATGGGTAGTTGCTTACAGCAGCTCAGAGATGCAACCATGTTTGGTAGAGGAGATTGATGAGCAGCAACTTGTTCCCATTCAGCATGAGCAGCACATAGTGGAGCATAGTACGCATGATGGGCCATCTTTGGAGAGTCAGGTAGAGGCTCATGTTGAGCCCATGATGGAGGAGGATGAGCAGACATCCTTGGGGCCAACCATTGATGAGGAGCAGGCAGATGTACAGACATTGACCAGAGAGGTAATATTGTAAACATGGGTCATCGGGAGACATTGGGACCTAACAAAACAATTTTGCAGGTGACGAGTGGATTGGTGGAGCATGGAGTTTCCAGTCAGTTAAGGAAGGCTCTTTTGGAGACGGTTGTGCATCCATCTTTGGTTCTGCCGACTGACGACGTGCAGGTAGATGTAATGGTAGCAAGCAAAGAGGCAGTATTTCTAGGCAACAACCCTCTTTATGAGTACATAGACATGGCATGCAGCATGGGTTGCTCACTTATAGGGAGAGAGGCAGGGATTCCTACACATATTTGGTTGATTGGTTGGGCAGAGTTGCATGAGTTAAGCATGGTGCAACAGAGTGGACTCATACCATACACAGTGTACATGAATCTAATCCTTCCCACGGGATGGAATGGCGGGAGATCATGAGTTGGTATCCTATTAGTGGCATGATATTCTCGGTCAAGAGTGTTATCCACCATTTTGTGGGTGATATCCCTAGGAGAAATTTATTTTTTTCTCCATGATGGTCCTCAATCGACAGTCAGCAACCCTAACTAGCTCATTCTGCCATTTGTCCACCACCTAAGCTAGCCATGTGGTCACTCACCAATCTGTTATGATCGTATGTTTGAAGGTGGGTCTCTGTTAATTTTAGGTATGTTCTATGCTAGAGCAATTTATTTCAATTTCTTTTCCACATTAGCAATCACATCAGCATAAAGTAAACTACTAATAAAACATAAATATAAATCGCAGAAGACAAGCCAAGACAAGAGGACACAAGATGTGGCGCTAGCCAGGGAAAAACCCCACAATGTGGGGAAACCCTTGATCAATTCTTCTTTTATGTTCTTCAAAGTTCAACAAAGAAAGTGAGAGAGATAGTACATTTACAATAGAAGTCAATCACTTTGACTTTTGATATCGTCATGAGATCAATTGAAGACATAGTGCTTCAACTGATTCTCTAAGGTGACTCGTTCACCTATCATAGTGCTGCATCTCATCTATTTGCTACACATTACCGTGTGACACCTTGTTGTACTGTCACGTGTTGAACCTTGATGACTGAGCTGCTCTCATCTTCATGTTGTTGATCATGCTGCATCTTCCATGGCCTTATTCATCATCACGCTGTCCATGCTCATGATCTCATTCATCATTATGCTGCCCATGCTCATATCATCATGCATCATTATGTTGCCCATGCTCATATCATCATGCTGCTTATGATGCTGCCCATGATCTCATACATCATGCTACCTTACTTCGGGAGATAGATGCTCCAGCTGTTTCAGCAGTTCCCGATAGTTCCGACTTTTCCGGCATTTTCGGCAGTTCCGACAGTTCCGACATTTCCGGCTTTTCTGGCTTTTCCAGTAGTTCCAGCTTTTCCAGCTATTGCGGCTTTTCCTTAGCATCTCTCCTCCTACTAAAACCCAAAGACAAGTAGAGATAGGAAGAGATCCAAGTGTGTGTAGAAATGACTTGAAGTCCTCTTCTATTTATACTAAAACGTAGAGGTCGAATAGACATGACTGTTGGGCTTCTGAGCCTACATAAGTTGCTGACCGACTTAACAATTTGTCCATAACATAAATAAATTCATAACTTCATAAATACTTATTGGAATCGGATGATCTTTAGATCAATCCTACACCTCTCAATGAGAGGGATCCAATAAAAATATTAGCTGCCACAAATAATATGACCAACATGGAGTTTGGCCCTTGTTGCCAATTTTAACACTCCCTCTCAACTAGGGAGAACTCCATCCATTGATCCATATGTCCAACTGTACTATCTTTGCTAGTAGTGCCCTGTACTGCTCTGCTCAGCCCTACTCAGTTCTGCTAGCTCTGCTGGCTCTGCTGCTTTGCTCAGCTCTGCTCAGCTTTGTTGGCTCTGCTTTGCTCAACTTAGCTTTGCTGAACCATGAACAAGAAGAATTGATCAAGAACGTGTCATACCATTCTCCACTGACCCGAAGTCAGTCTCAGAGTGTGTACCACTAGTCCCAGACCAGTCCTCAACTGACCCGAAGTCAGTGTCATAGTGGGTACAACTCCTACCACTAGTCCCAAACCAGTACTCTACTGACTCGAAGTCAGTCTTAGAGTATGTACCACTGGTCCCAAACCAGTCCTCAACAGACTTGAAGTTAGTGTCAACTCCTACCACTGGTCCCACACCAGTACTCTACTGACTCGAAGTCAGTCTCAGAGTATGTACCACTGGTCCCATACTAGTCCTCAACCGACCCGAAGTCAGTGTCATCGTGGGTACAACTCCTACCACCGGTCCCAGACCAGTATCATTGATCCCAGATCAATGAAGGTCATCCTAGCATAGGGAGTATAGTAGATACAGCGATGCGTCCATCAGTACTACTATGGTCCCTATCCTCATTTACCAGCTCATTGATTAGATTAGAGGTACTTCCCATGAGTGCCAGATTGCATGAGTAGGATGCCTCGACAGGAGAACTTAATCAATCCTGTCCTCACAGGAAAACTAATCATCCTGCTACACAATCGCCATGGAGAACACATCATCCAAGCCTCATAGGAGAACTAATCATCTCGCTACACAATCGTCATGGAGAACACATCATCCAGACCTCACAGGAGAACTAATCATCTTGTTACACAATCGTCATGGAGAACACAGCATCTAGACCTCACAAGAGAATTAATCATCCTGCTACACAATCATCATGGAGAACACAGCATCCAGACCTCACAGGAGAATTAATCATCCTGCTACACAATCATCACGAAGAACACATCATACAAACCTCACAGGAGAATTAATCATCCTGCTACATAGGAAAGCGAATCATCCTGTCCCACAAGAGAGCGAATCATCTTGTTCATAGGAGAGTGAATCATCCTGTCCATAGGAGAGCGAATCATCCTGTCCCAATGCGCACCACCAGGGGAGGGTGAGTCACCCTGTGGTCGTATGTTTCTCCAATAAGAACCGCAAGCCCCCAGAGCTCAATGTATGCAACATGCAGGACCCCTGTACAAGGGTCTCTTGTCGACTCCAAGTCATTGGGGAAAATCACAGATTTGATCTTTTCCCCTTAGGGCTTAGACAAAGTGTAGTGACCTGTACAATCTCATAGCGATGGAGCTTCCTTGCTCATAGACTTACCATATCCCAGATAAGGTAGTATTTGATGTCTATCTGCTAGAGAAATCGTCGAATATGGAATTCCTCAATAATTGAAACCCACCTCTGGTTGTCACAGAGAATCACAGTGGTACAAATAACTCACTTGAAGAGATTCCCCAACCAGGCAGCTTCATACGAGATCATACTCGTAGATATGTATCCGGTCTCAGCGGTGCTTATAACAACCGAATTTTGCTTCCTGCTCATCCATGATATCGAAGCAGAATCCAAAGAGAAATAGCACTAAGAAGTGCTCTAGTGATCCTCACACTGCCTGCCCAATCAGCATTCGAATAATCATGCAGTTTCATATTTCCGGCAGTGTATCTCAATCCATGAGAGATTGTCAAAGTGATTGACTTCTATTGTAAATGTACTATCTCTCTCACTTTCTCTGTTGAACTTTGAAGAACATAAAAGAAGAATTGATCAAGGGTTTCCCCACACTGTGGGGTTTGTCCCTGGCTAGCGCCACATCTCATGCCTCTTGTCTTGGCTTCTTGTGCGATTTATATTTATGTTCTATTTGCAGTTTACTTTATGCTGATGTGATTGCTAATGTGGAAAAGAAATTGAAATAAATTGCTCTAGCATAGAACATACCTAAAATTAACATGGTATCAAAGCTAATTTGAGCAAAGCAGAGCCAGCAGAGCTGAGTAGAGCAGAGCAGAGCCAACAAAGCTGAGCAGAGCAGAGCCAGCAAAGCTGAGCAAAGCAGAGCAGAGCCAACAGAGCTGAGCTAGACAGAGCTGAGTAGAGCTAGCAGAGCTGAGCAGAGCACTGATAGCAGAGATAGTACAGTTGGACATATGGATCAGCGAATGGAGTTCTCCCTAGTTGAGAGGGAGTGTTAAAATTGGCAACTAGGGCCAAACTCCACATGGGTCATATTATTTATGGCAGCTAATATTTTTATTGGATCCCTCTCATTGAGAGGTGTAAGATTGATCTAAAGATCATCCGATTCCTATAAGTATTTATGAAGTTATGAATTTATTTATGTTATGGACAAATTGTTAAGTCGGCCAGCAACTTATGTAGGCTCAGAAGCCCAACAGTCATGTCTATTCCAGCTTTTCCGGCGGTTCCGGATTTTCTGGTTGTTTTGACAGTTCCGACATTTCCGGCATTTATGGCTTTTCCAGTAGTTCCAGCTTTTCCAGCTATTCTGGCTTTTCCTTAGGATCTCTCCTCCTACTAAAACCCAAAGACAAGTAGAGAGAGGAAGAGATCCAAGTGTGTGTAAAAATGACTTGAAGTCCTCTTCTATTTATACTAAAACATAGAGGTTGAATAGACATGACTGTTGGGCTTGTGAGCCTACATAAGTTGTTGGCCGACTTAACAATTTGTCCATAACATATATAAATTCATAACCTCATAAATACTTATCCGAATCGGATGATCCTTAGATCAATCCTACACCTCTCAATGAGATGGATCCAATAAAAATATCAGCTGCCATAAATAATATGACCCACATGGAGTTTGGCCCTAGTTGCCAATTTTAACAGTCTCCCAAGCATAAAGGTATTTCTTTCCATATGGTAATTGAGTATTTCAGTTTCCTTATTATAGAGATTATTGGGCATGGACTAATGGGGGTATTCGGTGGAAAGAGTGGCTAGGTTTGAGCTCTTGTCCCCTTGATCTCTTTCGGGGTGTTAACCTTTGATTCTAGTCCCATGGGATCTCTTTTACTGGCCTTTGGGTTTCTAGGATGATAGTTCATGGGAAACCCATATTTTGGATGCGTGCTCCCACTCCCTAATTCATACATATCATTTACTTTTCCGCTTATTATACTCCCTCCCATCATTTTTCCCACCTGGGTCCACATTCCTCCACTAGGTCAACATAGGGTCAACCACCCCCTCCCCTTGCCCCACATCTTGGGTCAGCCCTGAAAAGATGCCCTTGAGCTTGATGCAGATAAAAGAAAGAAGAAAAAGCATAAATGGCCACATTTAACAGGAAATTGTACCACAAAATGCAAAATATGGGTGGGAAAAATATATTTAGCACATGGGAAAAAGCCATTGCATGAGCTCTTCCCCTTTCATGGCCATCACCCTTGTTCCTATAGACCCTTGATGAGTCCCCTATATAATTTAGAAACCCATGATTGTCCCAACCCCCGATGGGCAATGAACTGCCCCACCTTAATAGGGGGTATCCACTGCTATACTTTGCATATCATGGTCTCATCCCTTGAGCCCCTATCAATTAACAAAAGAAAATCATAAAAGGCAAAAGGGATTTGAAGAAGTGCGAAAAAATCAGGGTCGGGGTAACTCATGTACCACAATTGCTCTCTCCTATACATTATTTGCCCAAGTGTGGGCTTCCCTTTTACTAGCTACCCTTGTCCTATGGGATGAGCCCCAAGTTGTTCCCCTCTGCCCCCTACTCCATTTCATCATTATGTCACATACCACAACCATGTGATGGATGTACTATGAGCATATTATGCCCTTTAGAAGTGGAAGCCACCTAATAACCCCTTTTGGAGCTTGGAGAAATTGGCACATGCCAAAGCCCACCATGGAAGGCCATGCCATTATGAAGTACCCACTAATTGTTCATGATGTGTAAACTCTCTTACTTGATTAGTTTAATGAATTAATATGCTGGCAGGTCCGGGGACGCATTGGATCTTATGCATGATTGCAAATGGTCTCCATTTTGGGTTTGGTCTCCCTATACGGGGTCCTAACCCTTCAGAGGACTACATTGGCACATGTAGGGTGTGTGTAGAGAGCCATGGGCCTCCACAATAGTAGACAACATTGCATGGTTCCCCAGAGATGTTCAAAGATGCTCAAGATCCAATTATTGGACGAGGAAGATGCACCTAGTACATCGTGCCCAACCGCCCCCCACAGTTGCACCATACATTTGGCAAGTGACCTGGGACTTGTACATTGATGTGGAATCATTTATTCCATCATTTGAGCCTTCACAAATGGTCTACAAGAATCTTCGACTCGTTTGGAGATCCATGAGGTTATTATTGTGCCCCCCTACCCACAGGGAGCACCACAGGTTTATTGTTTGGAGAACAAGAGGCCAACACCTTCTCCATCACTTTTGAGGGTCCTATTCTTCATTATGGTACATATGGATCTCATCGGGCCTATTGGAGGGCCCTATGACATGTATTGTTTATTATTTAACCTCTTCAGAGGCTTAGTATTTCATTTATGAGCTAGTTTGGTGGGCTTGTCACCAAAAGTTAGGTTATTTGCACATTATTTTATTTTGGGGCTTATGTAGGCTTAGAAGACTAATTCGAACTCCTAATTAGTTTATACATACAAGTGATATGAGTTCATTTCTCATCATCACTTTGGATTGAAGCATTCTTCTCTCTTGAGAATTTCGCGCTTTTTCTTGGAGGATGAATTGGAGCATGGATGAATTTTGATGTTTGGATTGGGTTTATCTTGTCTTGGAGCTTCTCTATTGTCAAATTGTTGATGGTTTGATACATTCTCTTACATGTAAGTACACACATTTAATGCTATTCTTGTTTTACTTTGTCATATACATTGGAAAGGGATTTTCACTATTTTAGGACCAATTGTTGCATGCACTTATTGCTTAATTGTGGAATTTTGTTTCTATATAGCATCTCTTAATATATGGGCCATGTATGTTGAATGAAATTTCCTAGGGATAATTCTACCATTGAATTTATCTTGATAAGATATCTCTTTTTGCACATCGAAGTATAAAGCTTTAAGGTCACTTTCCCTTGACCTAGAGGCTAAGCAAAGTAGTCCTTGAGGCCTCCTTGACCAAGAAACAAAGTCTTTATTCATCATTCTCCTAGACTCCATTCTCCCCCAGGGCTAAGGCATTAATGCACCAAGAGGTGGTCACTCAAAGAACAATATTTCTTCACTTGTCCCCTTCTCCTCTAGGTCTAGCCAAGTTGGATCACCTAGGGCATCATTTTCCCGTAAAAATAGCCATAAAAAAAGTTTGATCTCCTAGCATCTATTGCGTTGGTGTGTACTCAAGGCCTCCTCCAAATTTGAAGAAATTCTGACGATGGGATTGTGAGATATCCCAAGCCCTAGCTCTAAGTTCAAACTTTGCCCTAGTATCCCCTAAGCTAGTACCTCATAGGATCAATTTGCCACCATTAAGCTTATCACTGGTTGCTAAACTCTATCCTCGTAACCTAGGCTAGGTCCACTTGGTCCCTTATGGTTCCACACCTTTGGAAAGTTAATTCTTCAAGCATTTGGGAAACCAATTGCAATAAGGATTTTAGGGATTAGGGAACTCCTTTACAAGCCACATTCCCTTAACCTAGCCCTCAAATCCTCATATCTTTCTCCTAGAAGATATTATACCTTGCTTAAAAAGCAAGCAAGCCCCACTGCTAACCTCCTTTTGGGAAAGGGATCATTAAGGTCACTTCACATTGATTTGTTGATCTATCCTTCATAGGTGATTTTCCATATACTGGGTCTCCTCCCATCGATGAAAGCCCGTAAAGAGTAGGGAACCTTAGTTGAGGTGTCAGTGGGCTAAGTCTCCATTTGTTTCTCTTGGCCTAGCGGTTGACCCTTTAGGAATCCCTTTTAGGTCCCCTGCTAGTTTGAGCAGTAACGTTTTAGCATCATTGTCGGGGACACGAAAGCGTGTTTTGTTCCCTATATGACATATTGACATATCATCGTTGGCGATTCCAGTGGAAGAACGAAACCCTAGTTCTTCACTGAGCTTCAAAGTTAATGCTTGTAGGGTGAAGCAAGAATTTATCAAGGCAATTTAATTCACCCTGGCGACTCCATTATAATCCTAATATGCAAAATTGTAGAAAATTGAGATTTCTCTTGGTCCTATATTTACAAAACTCAATAACCAAGAGATTCAAGAACTGCAAAAGAAAGCAATGGAATATGCAGAATCTTATCAAAATATATTGGAGGGTATGGATATGGAATTCATGCTCAGGTTTTATAGTTCTCAAGAAGCACAACTCGACATAGTAAGGTGTGCTTATGAAAGGGATCCTAGTCATCTCCTTGACCTTGCTCACATAACTTGTGCTGTGAATATTCTAGATAACCTGATCAATAACAATGAGTAGGGGATACCTCCTTTGAGGATAACGAAGAGTTTGATCCTGTGAGCCTCCAAATCATGCAAGAAAGAATGGATGAATATAGTAGGACATGCAGGAGGTTGGTAAGCAAATAAATTCTAATGAAGTATTCTTTCATTTACATGAAGAAGTGGTAAAGCTTCATAAGATGAAATGTGAATATAAAGAGAACCCTACTAATGCTCTCCTCCTGGAAGCATATTACCAAAATCATGTAACAAATACCTTAGCCATTGTTCTTCAAGAGAAGAGGGAAGAAGAGAGGTCCCGCTGGTTAAACAACCAAGATGAAGATAACCTTGAGGATCTCGGTGATAAGCAAGAAGATGAGTCCTCATTAGGTCCACACAATGAAGAAGATGACTGAAAACATAGGTGTTGGTAAGGATGAGTTTATGGAAAGTGAAATTGAGACCTTTCTCAAGGATATTACTCCCAACGACTCTTCTTTTGAAAATCATGAGGAAGTTGAGCCCATTAGCCCCTTGGAAGGTGTCATTGGAGATTACTTCCACATTGAAAAGGTGAAGTGGGAAATCATTGGTCCTCAATTTGATTGTGCTCCCATTTATGATACCAACAAGGAAAATGAGACTGAGATTGGCTTTCCCTTTCGCTCGGGCATGATTTATGATGACATATCCATTGATAACCTTGGGAAGGAGAATTATTATTTTCCCTTGCATGAAGAGGAGTGATCGAAAGTAATTGATAATCCTTTTAGGGAAAACCCAATCTTTGATACTAATAATGAGGAAATTGATAAGACTCCTACCTATGATTCTATATTCAAATCACTTGAGACGGATTTTGGGGAAGAAAAACCCGGTGAATTTGACACTTCTCCATCCCTTTTGCATTTTCCTTTTGTTTATCACTTTGAGTCTTCCTCAAGTGATTCCCTCACCCCTTGTCATGTGATCTTGAGTGAGCATGAGCACTTTCCCCCTTTTGGGTATAATGTCAAGGAAGAGCCCCTCATTGCTTATTCTTTGTCTCCTTGGACACACACTCACAATTATGACCAGTCCATAGTCTCCCCTCTCCAATATGGCCATCACCATGGGCGACCTATTTGTTGCATTCCTCTTGTCCTTCACCCTTCAGTCCCCTTTCATCATGACCTTGTGGCCTCTACAAAGCATAATATTATAAGCAATGATTGTGATAGGGAGTTCTTGTTAAAATTGGCAACTAGGGCCAAATCCCACCTTGGGAGAGCTCATATAATGGAGATGATTATTGCATTGGATTCCCCTTTTTGAGAGGTCCAAGTTTGATGTATAGATCATCTCATTCGGACAAACAGAAGTGAAATTTTGAATTTATTCTCGCATGCACAAATTGTTAAGGTTGGCCTTAGCTTAATGTAGGCCTAAGAAGCCCAATAGATGTGTCCTTTCACCCTCACTGAATTGTATAAATAGGTGTGACCTCTCTCCTCATTTAGACATCACTCATTCATCTCTTCTTCTCTCCTAATAAGATTGGTTCATAAATCTTGTGGATCATCTCTCTCTCACACACACATGTGGATGAAGGACGAATTTCTGGGATGGATTGCAGGCCGAAATTTCAGAGTTTTAGGACAGCATTGACCAGAGCGTTATTGACCAAGTTTGACTGTGTTTTTGAGAGCAGAAGTTCCATCTCCTTAGGCCGCATTTCTGGGCACAGAAATCGAGGCTTTTTTTGGCATGTTGACCAGTGTTGACTTCATGTTAGCTTCTGTTTTGACAGAAGAAAATCACAACAGATTTTCTCTCCTTTGACCGAGTTTGACCGAACTATTTTTGGCTGCATTTGACCCCCTGTTTAGGCCGAGTTTGACCAAGGAAGACCGAGGTGCATTGGTGAATTTTTGTAGTTGTTTTGACCAACGTTGACTTTTGGTTAGAGCAAGTTTGACTGCAGAATTTTATAGGGCTGATTTGACTGTGTGTTGGGCAAGTGAATTTGATCTTTGCACACTCTCTCTCTACTTAACTATTGAATAGTAATAAGATTTGATCAAAGGGTTTTTCCCTGGCATCCACCAAATTTGGTGTCCTCTTATCTTGGCTTGTCTTCTTCATATGTTTTTATGTTCTATCTGCATTTACTGTCGATGTGATTAAGTTAATGTGATTGCTACTCAAAATAATTGGAAATTGTCATTAGGTTTCTAAAGGAACATTGAAGTAAATTGTGCTAAGCATAGAACATACCATTGTTATTTAAAATTAACATAGTATCAGAGCTCAGGTGAAGACAAAGCCAAAGCAAGAGTGAGGAAAAGCAATCACTAAGGGAAGCTATTGGACAAAAACTTGGAACTAGTCTCAATGACGACTACATCTTACTTCAAATCCAAGGACAAGCTTAAGGACAAATCCAACTATCATGCACGGAAGATGTCTTTGGATTTGACATTGGAAGAAAATGATGATATGGACTATGTCAAAGGAAGAGTGGTGGAGCCTCCTTCAAGTGCACACGTTGCTGCAAAAACAAAGTACAAGAAAGGTGAGGTTAAAGCTAAGAAAATCATTGGTGATTCTATTCACAAGCCTTTGGTTGCCTATATTCCTGATTTGGAAACATCTAAGGAGATGTATAACAAGTTGATTGGGACGTTCAAAGTAAATAATGCAAATCAAGTTCTCTTTCTCAAGGACAAGTTGAAAGATATCAAGATGGATAGAGGAGAATCCATTCAATCCTACTTCATGAGGATTACTAAAATCAAGAATGATCTCCGATCTATTCGAGAAGTTATTGATGACAAGGAGCTCATTCTTATTGCACTTGGAGGCCTTACAAGAGAATGGGATGTGTTTAATATACCATCCTCAATAATGACAGGATTCTGGGATTTGATGAATTATTGGCTAGACGCACTCAAGAAGAAATTAGGATGATGGAAGGAGATAAGCCCTCAAATGGAAACAATCCTACTGCCTTCTCTGTTGAAGCTAAAAGGAAAAACAATGCTGGTCCAAGAAGACAAGGTGAAAGGTTCTGTTGTCGCACAAATTGTCACGACAACGCTCAGACTGAGGGCTGTCACTCTGATCCCCGATCTCTCCGTTTAAGCCTGTCTCCCGTGGCTAAGGGGGGTAGACCCTATGGGAAAATGGATGACCAACTGAGAGCTAGTTGGGCTGGGAGACATGAAGGGAAACAAGCACTTAATTGATTTTATTAAGTTAATAGACCAGTGCCTTAAGGAGCTAATGATTAAGTGATTATTTATTGAATATTGCAGAAATATAAACCATGTAGAACAATCATTTATCATCAAATAACGCAAGCAATGTAATATTTTCAACAAATGCACAACGCCTTAACGGTGATCCAGCAATTAAACTTAAAGAAAAATTAAATGCTTTAAATGATCATAAAATTTAGATGCTGATCAGTTACCTCTCTCACATAGCTAACTTTAACTAAACATTTAAGTGCATTTAGCTATAGAGAAATGTAACATAAACACTGCAAAAGTCGCCAAAAATGAAATTTTCAATTTTTTATTTAAGCTTTTTCAATTTTATTTATTTATTTATTTTTTTTTTATTTTTTTTTTTTAATATTTTGTCTTTGAGGTTTCTGCGAGTTTCATCATTGTTTAGACTATCTTTCGGATCCATCGCATAAGGATTCTTTCCATCGACAATTTCGAACCAGCAATGATGGTTCATCTTCACGATGTGAGAAAAAAAATAAAAATCTAAATAATATTAAAATCTAAACTAAATTAAAAGAAACCTTTATTAATTTTTTTTTTTATGAATTTTTTATTTTTTATTTGGTTTGTGATAAATAAACTAAATTAAACTATAGAAAAAATAAAATCTGAATTAAAATCTAAACTCAACTTTTCGCATTAAAAAAAAAAATGATATTTTTATTTTTCTTATTTTTATTTACTTCAAACAAAATTAAATCTAAACTAAATAAAATCTAATCTAAAGTCTAAAAAGAAAAAAAAGAAATTTTTTTAACCCTTTTTTATGAATTTTTTTTTATTTAAACTTTGAAATCAAACTAAACTAAGCTAATTCTATCAAAAGTAGAAAAGGACTAAATCTAAAACTATATCGAATGAAATCTAACTGAAAATTTCCTTAGTCGAATAT
Organism: Pinus taeda; assembly: GCA_000404065.3. Taxonomy (NCBI): domain Eukaryota; kingdom Viridiplantae; phylum Streptophyta; class Pinopsida; order Pinales; family Pinaceae; genus Pinus; species Pinus taeda. Next base: position 196,743 of record APFE030260713.1, on the reverse strand, counting down.
ACACAGAATTAAATCAAAATTTAAAAACTTAACCCTAACTAAATTATAAAGAAAATCTAAACATTACCTTTTTTTTTCTATTATGTGAAACCAAAACTTAAAACTTAAATCGAATCCTGCCAAAACGTAGAAACCTAGCCGCTATTCAGAAAATAATTCAAAAAAAAAAAAAAAAAATTGTTTTGCCGCAAGGAGCAGACACAATGCGACTTTGTCTTGATGGTTGTTTGGTTTGCAGGGGAAATAGGCGGTGAAAGCAGCACAACGAAGCAACAAGAGGGATGACGAATCTCAGAGAATGAAGGAGGCTGCGGGGAACGCCAATGGAGATGCGGATAGAGTTGCATGAGGATAGATGACTGCGGCGGATTTGGTTTTCTAGTTTGCTCAGTAGCTGATGGGAAACTAAGGATCAATGAGTTTGTTGATGTGCAAGTTCGATGGCAGCTAAAGATCATGTGCAGGTACACGTGGAACCGAGGAAGCTGCATGGAGGTGGAAAGAAGAAAGCTGCGTGAGGTTTCTGAGTTGCGTGGGACAAAGAAATGAGCAGCAGAGGGGTGTGGAAAGGTAGCTGCACACAGGGAGCTAGCATTCAGATAGAGGTTGCGTGGATAGGAGAATGAAATGCCTGGAGAAAGCACTGCATAGGGAGAAGGAAGGTCAATAATGGGCAGAGATATGGCAGTATGCAGGTAGATGGATAGGCAGGACGTTGGAGGAAATGGAGGCTACAGAAAAAGCACGTTGCTTATGGCAGTGATGAGACTGCATGAAGGAAAGAAAGTGATCACGTGGACAGCGTGTGAGGGTCTTGAAGAATGCGTGGGCAGAAGACAGAACGCTGCAGCAGATGGTTTGATGCAGGAAACATGCAGATCTGCCAGCAATGGCAGCTTGTGTCAACAGCTCCAAGGGGATGAATGGCAGCGCTTGGGTGCTGCCGAAATATATATAAAACAAAGTGTAGACTCGCCTCAAAACGTTCCTGCGACACAATGAAGCCCTGAATAATAGCAAGAAAAGATCAAACCCTCAAAAAAAATTTGGAAAACCTTGCAAGTACTAATTCTGAAACCAGATTTTTCCCTTCGGCCTAGATCTAGATTTCAAACGAAAATTGTTTTCTCAGACCTGCAATAGCAAAAATAGAAAACCCAGAAATCATATGTGCAGAAAACAAAACTAAAACTCTAAATCAGCTAAATAATTACAACATTTTCGACTCTTAAGCAGCCAGATTTGTCAATAATCACAGTAATCTTATCAGAATTTAATTTTAATTTGAGACATTTCAGAAAACCCTGCATGCATTCATAAAAAAATTCAAATGATAAGCCTGGGATCAAGAACTGGTTGGGCTCTTTCAGAAAACACAATCCGAGAGTTGGCTGATTCAGCCGAGAACTTCCCCTAACGCCCGATAATCTAAAAAAAAAAGGATTTCCTGCACAGCGTAAAATCAACCATTAACATAGAGGGAGAAAACAATAGTGAAATATAGATCAAATGGAGATACTTGCCACTATATTTCAGAATCTACACTATCATTCAAACCCCAGAGATCAGACAAGATACCTGTGCCTAAATCAATCTTCATCAAACTATTAACCATGGCTGAAAATAAAATTATGCAGAAAAATAAATCATCTTACAGCATTTTCAGAAGAGTAACACCAGCAAGATTTTTAACCCCAAAGTCTTTCTTTATTGCACAAAAAATGACTACAAGAGAGCTTTCTTTAGCACCAGACTCTCAGATCTAATCTGATCTCAAATAACCCCTAGCACCCTATTTAAAGGAAAAATTCCCAACGGCTAATTCGAGTGATCCATGTCAAAATGATCTCGACCGTCGATGAGGATCAAGATATCTTTTAATCTCATCCATCGAATTTTTAAATGCATTTTAATATATTAAAAATTGACATTTTGCATTTATTTACTCAAAAAAATTGACTTATTATTATTTTTAAAAATTTTTATTTATTATTATTTATTTATTTTTTTAAAATTTATTTATTATTTTTATTTATTTATTTTTTTAAAATTTTAAATTTTATTATTATTTTTATTTATTTATCTATTTTTAATTTTTATATTTTTTTAATTTTTAATTTTTTTTATTATTTAAATGGATCCTCGAACTAGCCTTTGGAAAAATCACCTAGGACCTAGGACTTAGGACTTATGAGGGGTAATTAAAACATTTTTTAACCCTCAAGACACTTTACATCATGACTTTTACAATTTTACAATCTCAAGGGGGAAAAACCCATTTGACATAGACCCTCCTTGGACCACCAGTTCTCGACCGAATATAATCTAAGCAGTATCAACGCACTAGGATTCCCTAAGATTCTAATGACAAAATTCATTCCGCTTTTGGGTTAGGCTGAAGGAAAACTCTGCCGATCATGGATCGGTGAGACAAAAAAACCTTCCGGAACATAGATTATCACTAGAAAATTAGGTCCACCTAGGCAATTTACATACATGACACAACTCTGCAAAGATTATTTACAATTCACACATGCAGACTGGGTTTACAAAACAATATGATTGGGCTGATGATGATAGGCACGGACACGTCGCTCAAGCGTTATCCCTTTTGCGAAAAAGGGGGTGTACTGCTAATGGATAGTTGACACGTAGTGGTCAACAGGTTCAAGCCAAGATTCAAAGAAGGAAGAAAAGGCAGATGCTTCAATTGCAACAGATTTGGTCACTTTGCTAGAAAGTGTCCTCACAAGAAGGATACTCCAAGAGATGATGACAACAATAACAAAAACTACAAAGGCAATGGAAATCAAAGGAACAACAGGTTCAACAACAAAGGAAAGAGGAATGTTACCATTGCTCGATACGGAAATGGTCACCCTCCCAAGAAGTCAAGAAACTCCAGGTATGAAGAAGCTAATGTTGTAGAAAAGAAAAAAAAAAATTATCCTATTTTTGCCCTCACCATTGCCTCTCCTCTGGATACATTGGGTTGATTGATAGTGGTGCCTCAAGGCACTTCACTGGGTATAAGGAGGCCCTCTCAAACTTAATTGAAAAGAAAACAAATATGGAGATTATACTTGGGGATAATGCCACTTATCCCGTGAAAGGAATTGACATTGTTACTCTTCACTTAAATCAAGGTCAAACCCTTCATTTACAAGAAGTGTTGTATGTACTTGATCCGAAAAAGAACCTGGTCTCTATTTCTATTATGGAAGATAAAGGTTTCAAGGTGACATTCATTTATGGGAAGGTTCGTGTTTGGCAAAGGAACCCGAAAGATGCATTTACACTTGGATTTAGGGTTGAAGGTTGTTATTTTTTGGTAGCATCTGAAGTGCTCTAGCCTTGAAAATTGGCGGAGAGACTAAGGCACATGAGTTATAAAGAACCCAGAAACCGTTTAGTGAAATTCCACCCGGATTGTATTTTATTAAAATAATTAATATTTTAATGGAGTTTTTAAGTCTAAACTTCGGGAAATTAAAATATTAATGGGTGTTAATCAAAATATGGGTTAGAATGATGTAGAAGGCAAATCAACTCATGTTATAATCTTAGTTGTTGATTAGAGATTTAATCTTTGCCGTTGAAGACTCAACAAGAAAAGTATAAAATGTAGGCTTCGGGTTCATTTGGAAAGACACATAAAGAGATTGAGGAAATCGATTTTTTGAGGTGAGAAGTTCTCAAAAGGAAAATTGATTGGGGAGATCTTGCAGCTGAGGGGCAGAAAGAATCCGAAAGGACTTTCCAGAGAATACTGATAGAGAGGTGGAGAGAGCTTGTAGAGAAGTAGCGCAGTAGCTGGCAAAGCTAACATTGGGCTAGTCTGGGCCCACGCAGTCCTAACGTAGAGACAGAAGGGCTAGCGCAAAACAGAAAAGCTACTTGTCATGCAGAATCCAGAACTGTTGGAATAGTCGGAACTGCCGAGAACTGTTGGAACTACCAGAATTGCCAGGAACTGTCGGGAACTGCCAGAACAGCTAAGAGAGCTAACCCAAACGACAAAGAAGGTGACACAGAGCCAACTCAGAAATAGGCGAGGTTAGCCAATCTTGTGTCGGATCAGCTAGGATTTTGCCGATTGAAGTGAAGTAAAACTCACTCAGATTTTCCACCAGTGTTTTCTATGTAAAGGATTGCTAACTGAGCATCCTAAATTTGTATTCAGATATTTCTCCTACATAATAATAAATCCTCAGAGCTGCTGCACCAGTTTCCCCACATTGGGTTTTTTCTCGGGGACTATTGTGTCCAAAAATAAGTGTGTCCTATGTATCTTTTTCTTTGCTTCATTTTCTATTTCATGAGATCAAATATTTAGTTACTGTAGGCTGCAAAAGTAATTTGCTTTAGCATTCAGAAGAATAACTTGATGAATGTAATTTAAAAATCAAGTAGGTGAAGTAGATTCAGATTTGCGGTAGTAGGGGTTCCTTCGAGTCTAGGAATTTTCACATGGTATCAGAGCATTGATTTTGAAACAGGAAGAGCAGATCCAGTGCTGAGCAGTGAGGTCGAAGATGCACTTGGCAGCAATTCGAATCCCCTTGAAGGGATTGCACAGTCATTGCTGGAAAGTAGATCCGAGGAAATCTCTCTTTGAGTGAGACGACAAAGAGGTACGATTTCCAATTCGTGAGTTTGCAGAAGCAAAGGGAGTGATGCAGAGCCTCAGCATAGTGCTTGAAGGGCATAGTTTCTGTCGTGGAAGAAATCTGATGGAAAAGAACAAATACACGTAGAAGGGGAATTTTCTCCTCAGAGAACTTTCCGCCAGAAAGTTTGAATTTCTTACTTGCTGAGCAATGCTAAGCAGTGACTAGAGGAGTCAGTTTGACATTTGGGTGAGATGGCATCGCATGGGCTCAGAGATCAGGACAAGTTGGACGAAGCCTCCAACTATGTCATATGGAAGACCAAAATCTTCATTGTTCAAGAGGAGTATGATCTCGAGGCCTACGCCAAAAGTGTTGTAGTTGTTCCTACTAACAACGATCAAAAGAAGAAGTACAAGGCCGAGCAGAGGAAGGCAAAGAGGCTCATTCTCGATGGAGTTTGAGATCACGTGGTCTCACACTTGCAGGACAATGACACAACTCGAGAGATGTGGTAAGCCTTGTCTTCTTTGTATGAAGGCTCTCTTTCGAACAACAGAAAATGTACCTAGAGTAGAAGTTGTAGTGAACTTTGATGCAGAAAGGAGAAGGGGTGAACCTCTATCTTCAACGTCTTCAAGACACTAGAGACCAACTTGCTGCAGTGGGGTCCACTCAGCCAACCGCGATGGTGAGGATAGCCTGAATGGAGTCTCGAATGAATGGCAGGTTTTCGCCCAAAGCATATTGAGCAAGGAAAAGCTACCTTCATGGGAGGAGATGTGGGCGGTTATTCAACAGGAGGAGTTAAGGAGGGATCTAATGAAAGTCAACCTCGGTGGCAGCAGTAGGAGTGGCATAAAGACGAACGAGGAGGAGGAAAACACAACTCTAGCATCGCAGGGACAGTAGAAGCCAAAGTGAAAGGAGGACATTTCGAAGGTGAAATGTTTCAGTCGTGGCAAAATGGGCCACTATGCATCCCAGTGTCCTTTGAAGAAAAAGGATAAGGATGAAAAACATGCTCCTAAGGCTGTTTCAACAAAGATTGACGAGGATGAGTTTTCCATGAGTGCCCACGCATCTCTAGGAGGGAGATGGGGCGATATTGAATTGTAGTCAGGAGGACTACGTGTGGGCAAGATCCTTGAGGAGTCCACCTCTTGGATCAATTCCTTGCTATGAGAGCCCAGGATTCAACAGTAGCGAGATGGTCTAGTGTCAGATGATGCAGTGGAGAGGTTGGAGGACAGATGCAGTAGCTTGGGACCAGAGACTGATTAGTGCAGAGCAAAGGTTGGCAGCAATGCAAATGGCACAGTGCAGAGTTTAGCAGCAACGCAAAAGATTCAGAGGGTCAACAACAATCAAATTCCATCATTCATTGTATTATGTTGAACACAATTAAGTTCAACTAATTTTGGATGTATTTCATTTGTTTCTCTCAGCAACTGAGTTGCAGTACGGATGCAGTGTTAGAAGTGGCAGTGCTAGCAGCATAGCAGATGCAGCGTTTGAGAGGGAGTTGTAGTACTGATGCAGCAATGGCAGTGGCAGTGTCATGGGCAGCAGTACAGTAGCAGCAACAGCACAGTGTTGGTGGCAGCAACAGTGCAAAAAGAAGGTGCTTTAGAAACAGAGTAGCGTGCAGGTGGACATTGTTGCTAGAACCATTTCCTCACTAAGAGGGAGTGTTAGTTTTTGGTAGCAATGGAAGTGCTCTAGCCTTGAAAATTGGTGGAGAGACTAACGCACATGAGTTCTAAAGAACCCAGAAACCATTTGGTGAAATTCCACTCGGATTGTATTTTATTAAAATAATTAATATTTTTAATGGAGTTCCTAAGTCTAAACTTAGGGAAATTAAAATATTAATGGGTATTAATCAAAATATGGGTGAGAATGACCTAGAAGGCGAACCAAACCACTTAGCTGTTGATTAGAGACATAATCTCGGTCGTTGAAGACTCAACAGGGAAAGTATAAAATGGAGGCTTGGGTTCATTTGGAAAGACACACAGAGAGATTGAGGAAATCAATTTTCTGAGGTGAGAAGTTCTCAGGAGGAAAATCGATTGGGGAGATCTTGCAGCTGAGGGGCAAAGAGAATCTGGAAGAAGGATTTTCTGGAGAATACTGACAGAGAGGCGGAGAGAGCTTGCAGAGAGGCAGCGCAGTAGCCGAATGAGTTGACGTTGGGCCAATCTGGGCCCACACAGTCCTGACGCAAATCCAAAAGGGCTAGTGCAGAGCAGAAAAGTTGTCTGTCATGCAGAATCCGGAACTGCCGGAACAGTCGGAACTGCCGGGAGAGCTGACGCAGAGGGCATAGAAGGTGACGCAGGGTTGATGCAGAGCCAACGCAGAAATAGACGGGGTTAGCTAGTCTTGTGCCGGATTAGCCGAAATTCTGCCAGGTGAAGTGAGGTAAAACTTACTCATTTTCCTCCAATATTTTCTCTGTAAAGGATTGCTAGCTGAGCATCCTAGATTTGTATTTAGATATTTCTCATGCATAATAATAAACCCTCAAAGTTGTTGCACCTGTTTTCCCACATTGGGTTTTTTTCAGGGGACTAGTGTGTCCTATGTATCTTGTTCTTTGCTTTGTTTATGTTTCATGAGATCAAATATTTAATTAGTGTAGGCTGTAGAAGTAATTTTCTTCAATATTCAGAAGAATGACTTGATGAATGCAATTTAAAAATCAAGTAGGTGAAGTAGATTCAGATTTGCTGCAGTAGGGGTTCCTTCGAGTCTAGGAATTTTCACAAAGGTCTCTATCAGGTTGGAGAAAGTCTGTTGGAAGCTATGACTTGTGATACTTCTCTTCAATTTGAATCATGGCACCGAAGATTTGCTCACCTTCATTACAAAGCCTTACCTGATGTAAGGAATATGGTCACAACTATGTTGCCCATAACATCTTTGGGAGGATATTTGTACTATGCAATTTTTGTGGATGATTTCTCTCAACTTGGATCTACTTCTTGAAGAAGAAGGACGAAGTGTTCAAATGGTTTCACTCTTTCAAAGCCTTGGTCGATAATCAAATAGGGAAGAAGATCAAAATATTGAGGATCGATAATGGAACCGAATATGAGTCAAATGAATTCAATGACTATTGTACAAAAGCTAGCATTAAGGAGACCACTATTATATATACTCCTGAGCAAAATAGAGTTGCCAAAAGGAAGAATCAAACAATCATAGAAGCCACCTGTGCCATGCTTCATGACCAAGGCCTACAGAAGTTCTTCTGGGGAGAAGCTTCCAACATCGCTGTGTATGTTCAAAATAGATACATGCATCAAGCATTGGAATTCAAGACACCTGAAGAAGTTTTCACCGGTAAGAAACCTGATGTTTCTCATTTTAAAATTTTTGGTTGTCTCGTATATTTTCATGTGCCGAAAGAGAAAAGAAACAAGCTAGATGCATCTTGGAAGAAAGGAACGTTTGTGGGCTACAACGAAACTTCGAAGGCATATAGAATCTATGTGCCTGGTCAAAAAGAAGTGGGAATAAGTCACGATGTTACTTTCGATGAAGATTCTGCCCTTGGGAAAGTCTAAGATCTTCCTATCCCTAGGAAGGACAATGATGTTGATGCAGGAAAGCACAATGAATCTCTAACAGATGATTCGATGCCCAATATTGAAGGTCTGATGGATCCCATTGATCCACCTTCTAATGAGCCCTCTACTTCAAGAAAAAGACCTTTGTGGCTCAAAGATACTCTTGAAGATGCTGAGAGACATATTGCACCAATGGGGACATTTCGTGAAAGCAAGAAGCCTAACAAGTACTAAGGGTACTTAGCTGCTATGAGTATCATAGTTCAATCTGAGCCATGTACATTCAATGAAGCCATGAAGCACCAAGTCTGAAAGGATGCAATGAATGAGTAATATGAATCGATTCATGAAGAATGATGTCTGGGATGTGGTTCCTAAACCCAAGGACAAGTCAATGGTCTCTTCAAAATGGCTTTACAAAATCAAACATGGAGTTGATGGGAGTGCTGAAAAGTTCAAGTCCAGGTTTGTTTCTCGAGGCTTCTCTCAAAAGGAAGGAATAGAATATGATGATATATTTGCACCTCCTGCTTGATATACCACTATCCGTTTAATTATAGCTCTTACTACCTCTCAAGGATGGAACCTACATCAAATGGATATCAAAACTGCCTTCTTAAATGGATCACTTAAGGAGGAAGTCTATGTAGAAAAACTTGAGGGGTTCAAAGTTCAAGATCGTAAGACACATGTATGCAAGTTGAAGAAAGCCCTCTATTGGTTGAAGCAAGCCCCTAGGGCTTGGTATGAGAGGATAGATAGCTATCTCATGAAGTTGGGATTTACAAGGAGCGATGATGACCTGAACCTATACTTCAAGGTTGAAAAGGAAAGACCTCTCATTTTGGTCCTCTATGTGGATGATCTCTTTCTGACAGGTGATGACCCTCTCATTCATCAATGCAAGAGGGATTTGGCTTCTGAATTCAAGATGAAGGACCTAGGACTGATGCACTACTTCCTAGGACTGGAGGTCTGGCAAAAGCCAGGTGAGATTTTCCTTTCTCAAGGAAAATACATTATGAAGTTTCTTGAGAGATGTAGGATGGTGGATTGCAAGTTTGTGTCTACTCCGATGGAACTCAACTTCAAGAAGCTATGTGGAAGTGTTGTTGGGCCCGAAATAGAGAACCCTTCCGAGTATTGTCAACTTGTGGGGGGGCTGATATTCTTGGTAAACTCTCGTCCTGAAATATGCTTCACTATGAACACGTTGAGTCAGTTTATGGTCGAGGCTTATCATGTTCATTGAATTGTTGCTAAGAATCTCTTGAGATATCTTCGGGGCACAATCCATTATGGATTGAAATACACTACTGGGAATTTGAGGCTACATGGATATACAAATGCTGACTAGGCTGACAGTGTGGTGGATCGTAAGAGCACATCTAGGTGTTGCTTCTATTTGGGGTCTGCTTCAATATCTTGGATGAGCTGGAAGCAGAAATCAATTGCTTTAAGCACCGTCAAGGCCAAATACATCACTAGTATGGCCTGTTGTGAAGTTGTTTGGTTGAGGACTCTTTAGTGAGCTAATTGAGCACGTGCTAGATACCACCGTGATCTTCTACGACAACCAAAGTGGGATTCGCCTTTCAGAGAATCCCGTGTTCCACGACGGCTCTGAGCACATTGATAACAGGTACTACTTTATCTGGGATATGGTACAATGGGGAGCAATAAGGCTCCAACAAATCAGGACGATGAGTAGGTCGTAGATATTCTCACGAAGCCTTTGGGGATGGTCAAATTCTTAAGCTTCCGAGAGAGACTTGGAGTCGCGGAAAAACCCTCCTATGAGGGTCCCACATGAGTTGGACACTGAGCTCTGAGAGCTCCTGGGGGCTTGGGGTACTTCTTGGAGCTATGAGCAACCATAGGGTGAGTAGTCCACCTTCCCCTAGTGATGCGCTATGTACAAGGTGAGTGGTTCACCTTCCCCTACGATTGCGGACACATGTATGTAGGGTGAGTGGTTCAATTTCCCCTATGATTGACATATGCATAGGATGAGTGGTTCACCTTCTCCTATGGCATATGAGCAGGATGAGTGGTTCACCTTCTCTTGTCGATGCCCCGGCACACATCCTACCCATGGAGTCCGGGACTCATGGGAAGTACCTCTCATCTGGCCAATGAGTTGGGAAAAGTGGTTAGGAACCATAGCACTACCGATGGACGCATCATGTATTGTCATACTCCCTATGACTAGGATGCATGGTGTTCAATAAGTTGATCTAGGATCAAGGATTAACTTTTGGCAGTGGAGAGTCGTAAGGTCTTGTGACTCACTCTCAATCACTTCTTCTTCATTATTACTTCATGATTCAACAGAGCAGAGCAAAGAAGTGATGACAAAGATGGTACATAATGACAGGATGGCATGATGATAACAGATAGATTGGAAGGTGCAATTCTCCCTAGTTGAGAGGGAGTGTTAAAATTGGCAACTAGGGCCAAATTCCACATTGGGACAACTAATATGATGGAGATGATTATTGCATTGGATTCCTCTTTTCAAGAGATCCAAGTTTGATAAATAGATCATCTCATTCAGATAATCAAAAGTGAAATTTTGAATTTATTCTCTCATATGCACAAATTGTTAAGGTCAACCTCATCTTAATGTAGTCCCAAGAAGTCCAATAGATGTGTTCTTTCACCCTCATCAAATTGTATAAATAGGAGTGACCTCTCTCCTCATTTGGACATCACTCACTCATCTATTCTTCTCTCATAATCAGATTGGTTCATACAGCTTGGTGATCATCTCTCTTTGCTCTCTAACATGTGGATGAAGGACGAATTTCTGGGACATATTACAGGCTGAAATTTCAAAGTTTCAGGATAGCGTTGACTAGAGGGTTATTGACCAAGTTTGACCGCGTTTTTGAGGGCATAAGTTCAATCTCCTTAGGCCGCATTTATGGGCATAGAAATTGAAATTTTCTACGCATGTTGACCAACATTGACTTCTGTTTTGACTACATATTTTCTCTCTCCTTTGACCGAGTTTGGCCAAACTGTTTTCAGTTGCATTTGACCTCTTGTTCAAGCCGAGTTTGACCAAGGAAGACCGAGGTGCATTGGTGAAGTTTTTTGCAGTGTTGTGAAAATCGCGATTATATCGCGATTTTTTCAGCTTGCCAATCAAATCGCGATTTTTATACGAAAAAATCGCCTACTTTTTTTTGCCGATTTTTACTGAAAAAATCGCACTTTTTTCAAAAAATCGCGATTTTTTCCAAAAAATCGCGATTTTTATTGAAAAAATCGTGCGGGGTTGGGGCAGCACGATTTTATAATTTTTTTTTTGGTTTTTCAGTTGCTCATTTGGACAGTGGCATGTGCGAAGGGATAAAGTCTGGGCCCTAGTATGGATATGCTATTCATGGTAATGTTAGATTCTTAAAGTAAAAGTGACATTCTCTTTAATCTTCATTTTCATCCTTTTACTTAAATTTTTAACATTACCATGAAATGACTCAGGATGTTTGAGAGTGGTTCCAGCCTCATTGGATTTCATATGGAGAAAGTAGAATTTTAGATTTTATTTAAAATCCAGCAGACTTATCAGTTTCTCAGGATTTCAGGATTGGGAGATTGTAATGTTTCCAGGGGACACCACCTGCCCGGGCTACCCCTGCCACCAGTAGAGGACGTGGTCTACCTCCTATAGCTCCTACTTCTAGTTCTTCAGCTTCTAGAGCACATCAGACTCCACTGCCATCTCCACCAGCACACGCACCAGCGTCTACATCTAGAGGGAAAGGGAAAGCTGTGGCATTTTCTCGCAAGAGGGGCAGAGGAAATCAATAGGATTAGACTTTCATTTTATTGTATATGACATTATGACATGATGAGATACATTATCATATTTTTTGTTGATATTTTGAGGCTGAGTTGGAACTCAGGAGTCAGGACTTACTATTCAGGACATGATTAAATGTTATGTGTGATTTTAGCGCTAGAAATGATATTAAACATCTTATATATTAGTTTTTTTATCATATTTATGTGTCAATGTATTTATTTTATGTTGTAGATGGTTTAGATATAAAAAAAATTGAAAAAAAATGAAAAAAAATGAATATTTTTGTACCAAACGATTTTTTCCCGATTTTTTCCGATTTTTTCCCGATTTTTCCGATTTTTTCCGATTCGTTCCCTGCGCCGATTTAATCCCGATCGCGCTTTTAACAACATTGGTTTTTTGTTGTTTTGACAGTGTTGACTTTCCAGTTAATGCAAGTTTGCTGTAGTTGACTACAGTATTTTACAGGGTTGATTTGACTGTGTATTGGGAAAGTGAATTTGATCTTTATACTCTCTCTATCTCTGCTGAACTATTGAATAATAATAAGAAGATTTGATCAAAGGGTTTTCCCCACATTGGGGTTTTCCCCTGGCATCTACCAAATTTGGTGTCCTCTTGTCTTGGCTTGTGTTCTACATATGTTTTTATGTTCGATCTTAATTTAGTGTCAATGTGATTAAGTTAATGTGATTGCTACTGAAAATAATTGGAAATTGTCATTGGGCTGCTAAAGGAACATTGAAGTAAATTGTGTTAAGCAGAGAACATACCATCGTTATTTAAAATTAATATTTCTTGAGAGTGATCCTTTGTTCTACCATTGTGTACTTAGAGGGAAAGTCCTACACTTCTATATCAACCTATTCTCCTTCTCTTAGGGTTTCCTTTTACATCAAATTGAGATCATCTTTTCCCACCTCCCACCCACTTCACCCTCCATGTGATAGTATCTGCGTCCTCTTTAGGTTTTGTTTCATGAGTAATCATACCGGCAAGTATATGTATAGTGACATGATGATATGTTGATTGCACTAACTTTATGATTACACTTAGTATTGCTCTTACTATATGCATGTTAGGGTAGCATGCATTGCATTTTGATTTTCGCATTAGAACTAACACCATATGATATTCCTCATGGTAGAGTAACTGCATTTAGATTAAAGTAGCATATTTTATTTTTCTATCAATTTTATGGCCTAGCATTAAGCATGGGTGATCATAAGACACCATAAAAACATGCTACCCCATGGGTTTAGTCGTTGATATGTGCAAGTAAGAGGTCTATGGTAACCAAGAGATTGTTGGAGTTCTCGTGACCTCCCGTTCAAGTATCTTTGTCCACTTCTTCGAGAGATCACGTCCTAGTTGGAGCGAGATGTTACCCACCATTTTGTGGGTCATATCCCCAAGAGATTTTTTTTTTCTCCATGATGGTCCTCAATCAACAGCCAACAGCCCCTTGCAGCCCCAAATAGCTCAGTGTGCCATTTCTCCACCACCTGAGCCAACAATGTGGTCCCTCACCCATCTGTTATGATTGTATGTTTGAAGGTGAGCCTCCCAAGCCTAAGGTATGTCTTTCCATTTGGTAATTGAGTATTTCAGTTTCCTTATTATGGAGATTATTGGGCATGGACTAATGGGGGGATTTAGCGAAAAGAGTGGGCTAGGTTTGACCTCCTATCCCCTTGATCTCTTTCGGGGTGTTAACCTTTGATTCTAGTCCCATGGGATCTATTTTACTAACCTTTGGGTTTCGAGGATGATAGTTCATGGGAAACCCCAATTTTGGATGCGTGCTCCCGCTCCCCGATTGATAGATATCATCTCATTTTTTGCTTATTATACTCCCTCCCATCATTTTTCCCACCTGGGTCCACATAAGGTCAGCCACCTCCTCCCCTTGCCCCACATCTTGTGTCGGGCCTGGAACGATGCCCCGAAGGTTGATGCAGATAAAAGAAAGAAAAAAAAACATAAATGGCTACATTTAACATGAAATTGTACCACAAAATGCAAAAGATGGCCAGGAAAAATATATTTATCATGTGGGCAAAAGCCATTGCATGAGTTCTTCCCCTTTCATGGCCATCACCCTGGTTCATATAGACCCTTGATGAGTCCCCTCTATCATTTAGGAACCCTTGATTGTCCCAATCCCCGGTGGGCGATGAACTGCCCCACCTTAATAGGGTGTATCCACTATTATACTTTGCATATCATGGTCTCATCCCTTGAGCCCCTATCAGTTAAGCAAAGCAAATCATAAAAGGAAAAAGGCATTTGAAGTAAGGTGGAAAAATCAAGGCCAGGGTAACTCATGTACCATGATTGCTCCCTCCTATACATTATTCACCCAAGGGTAGGCTTCCCTCTTACTAGCTACCCTTCTCCCATGGGATGTGCCCCAAGTTGTTTCCCTCTGCCCCCTACTCCATTTCATTATTATGTCACATACCACCACTATCTGATGGATGTACTATGAGCATATTACCCCCTTTAGAAGTGGAAACCACCTAATAGGATAATTGGTTAACCTCTTTGATGCAGATAAATGCAGCATTAAATAGAAATGTATATATTTTATTAATGACTTGATGATTTACTGTCAAAGAGACCCTAGCTTAAATACAGCCCTAGGTGTCTCTTGGTGAATGGGCATGATCTTCGATCATGCCCTTTTGCCTAATTAACTAATAGTTACAGACTATTATTTTTTACATAACATTGCCTCTCCCTAAAAATATGCTTTGTCCTCAAAGCATACGTAACGACGAGTGTTGTTGATGAAACGCTTTTGTCTCCCAAGAAGCTTCTTCTTCTGGTAAGTCCTTCCACTTGATAAAGTATTCTTTGACTGCTCGTGATCGTAGCTTCTTTCCCCTGCTGGAGATGATACCTTTTGGCTCTAGAATAATCCTTCCTTCGTCATCTAAAGTTGGAAGTGTTTTCTACATTGATTGATGTTCACCAAGTGCCCTTTTAAGGTAGGATACATGGAAAACTTTGTGAACACGACTTTCATTGGGCGGGCTTAAATTGTATGCTACTTGGCTGATTTTTTTGTTGATCTGGCAAGGTCCATAAAACCTTGGTGCCAATTTGTTTTTTCCCCTTTGTTTTAAGAACAACTTTGTTAATTTTAGGTATGTCCTATGTTGATAGCAAATTTACTTAAATTTTCCATATAAGTTATATCAATTCAAGATTAGCAATCACATTTAACATGATAGTAAAATGAATATAGAACATAAACATAAATCACAGAAGACAAGCCAAGACAAGAGGACACAAGATGTGGTGCCAGCCAGGGACAAATTGCGATGTGGGGAAACCCTTGATCAATTCTTCTTTTGTTCTTCAATAGTTCAGCAGAGAGAGAGAGATAGTACATATACATCAGAAGTCAACATATTGAATTATCAAAATAAGAGCAGAGATCTTCTCTAAGAAGATGTCACATGAGGTAGCTGATCTGGACACAGGTGATTCCATCACCTTGCTGTACCCATCACTATGTTGCACCATGCTGCACCATCATACCATGTCCATCATCACTGTGCTGCACCATGCTGTACCATCACCATGTCCATCATCTCTGTGATACACCATCACAATGTCCATCATCATTGTGCTGCACCATCGCTTGACCATCAACATGTCCATCATTATGCACTATGCTGCACCATCATACTGTTGTACCCATCATTGTGCACTATGTTGCACCATCACACTGCCATGTTGCACCTTATTACATAATTTCATCCAACCATGAAAGAGTGCAAAGATATATATCACTGATATAAAAGCATATCCATATACTCTCCTTGTCTGAAGTCATTCTTTCAAGAGATTGTATATAGGATTGTTGTAGAATCACATAACAACGTATTAGATTTAGGCTTCCATAACATGACAGTGTATAGGTTGGGCTTCCATAACAGCGTATAGGAATTAGGCTTCCATTTTTCCATAACATGACAGCGCATAGGATTCTCTATTAGGACAGCATAGATGCTTCTCCATGATCTTCCATAGTTTCATGTTAGGGCAGTGTAGATGCTTAGGGCACTCATTATATGGCAGCGTATAGGTTCGGCTTCCATAACAACGTATTAGGCTTCCATTTTTCCATAACATGACAGCCTATAGGATTCTCTATTAGGACAGCATAGATACTTCTCCATGATCTTCCATAGTTTCTTGTTAGGGCAGCGTAGATGCTTAGGGCACTCATTCTATGGAAGCGTATAGGTTAGGCTTCCATTTTTCCATAACATGACAGCATATAGGATTCTCTATTAGGACAGCGTAGATGCTTCTCTATGATCTTCCATAGTTTCATGTTAGGCAGCATAGATGCTTAGGGTACTCATTCTATGGCAGTGTATACTCTTAGTGACTCTTCCTTCCGCTAAGACCCAAATGAGTGGAGAGGAAGAGATCACAAGAGAAAATTTATGTTGCTCAAATAACTAACAAGCCACCTCCTTTTATACTAAAATGTTGAGCACAAGTGGGGGAAATTTGGTTGTTGGCTGACCTTGAAGAATTGTCCCATAACACAAATAAATTCATATCTCCATGAATACCTATCAGAATCGGATGATATTTAGATCAATCCTACATCTCTCGATGAGAGGGATCCAAGAAAAATATCAATTGCCATAAATAAGATGACCCACATGGAGTTTGGTCCTAGTTGCCAATTTTAACACTTCCACTCAACTAGGGAGGATTCCATCTGCTGATCCATCTGCCAGAATATGCTATCTCTACCATTAGTGCCCTGCACTGCTCTGCTTTGTTGAACCATGAAGAAGAATAATTGACTAAGAATGTCTCATACCATTCTCTACTGACCTGAATTCAGTCCCATATGAAGAGAGTGTGTCATACCACTCTTACTGATCCCAAATCAGTTCCAAAAGAGAGTGAGTTATATCACTCTTACTGACCCGAAGTCAATTTCATTGATCCCAGATCAATATCACAAGAGAGTGTCTCAAACCACTCATACTGATCCCAAATCAGTTCCAAGAGAGAGTGAGCTATATCACTCTTACTAACCCGAAGTCAGTTCCAATTGATCCTAGATCAATGTCGGTCATCCTAGCATAGGGAGTATGGTAGATACACGATGCGTTCATCGGTACTATTATGGTCCCTATCCTCATTTCCCTACTCATTGGCCAAATGAGAGGTACTTCCCATGAGTCCCATACTACATTGGTAGGATACCTCAACAGGATAACCACTCATCTTGCCCACAAGTCGCCACGGGCTGTCACAGGGGAAGGTTGAACCATTCACCCTGTACATAGCACACCACTACAGGAGGGTGAGTCGCCCTATGGTCACTTGTTGCTCCAAGAAGTACCCCAAGCCCATTGGAGCTCCCAGAGCTCAATGCATCCATCATACATGACCCTCATAAGAGGGTCTCTCAACGACTCCAAGTCGTTCTGGAAAGTCACAAATTTGGCCTTTCCTCGGGGCTTCGACAGAATGTCTACGACCTGCACATCAGTCCCAATGCGATGGAGCCTTCTTGCTCATCGATGTACAATATCCCAGATAAACTGGTACCTGATGTCTATATGCTCGGAGCGATCATAGAATATAGGATTCCTCAACAATCAAATCCCCCTCTGGTTGTCACAAAAGATCACAATGGTATCCAACACGTGTACAAACATCTCACTAAAGAGCTTCCACAAGCAAGCAACTTCGCATGAGGTCATACTCGTAGCTATGTATTCGGTCTCAGCAGTGCTTAAAGCAATCGACTTCTGCTTCCTACTCATCGAGGATATCGAAGCAGAACCCAAAGAGAACCAGCGCTTAGAAGTGCTCTTGCGATCCTCCACATTGTCTGCCCAGTTAGCATTCGAATAATCATGCAGCTTCACATTTTCGGCAGTGTATCTCAATCCATGAGAGATTGTGCCCCAAAGATATCTCAGAAAATTCTTGGCACCAATCAAGTGAGGCTCAACATGCTAACTGTAATACATATATCCGAATGGGAGTTCACCAAGAACATCAATGCTAGAATGAGTTTATGAAACTCAGAGGCATTTCACAAATCAGGTCCAACATCCCTACCACATAACTTTTGAAAGTTAGGCTCCATCGAGGTAGTCACGAGCTTGCAGTTCACCATTCCAAATTTGGAATCCAACTCCCTCTTACTTTTGCAAATGAGAGGGCCTGCACCTGTCAGAAAAAGGTCGTCCTCAGAAGGTGCCAATATGAGAGGTCTATCATCCACAACCTTCAAGAAATGGTTTGGATCGGCTTCACTCCTAGTGAAGCTCAGCTTCATCAGACAGCTATCAATCCTCTCATATTAAGCTCGGGGTGTTTTGCTTCAAGCCATAGAGGGCTTTCTTCCACCTGCATACATGAGATTCCTGATCACGAGTCTCAAACCCCTCAAGTTGTTCCAAACCTGTGGACCTGCTACATGAGCGGAATGGTCCCCTTGCAAGATTTTCCTTCGGTACATCTCGAACATGTACCTTCATGCTTTTCTTGAATTCAGGCAACCTTGTCATCCTCTGGCTCACATCGGGTGGGCCCCATAATAAGCAAACCTTCGGTGCTATAGATGAGATGTGTCAACTGACATGGTCCCCAATGGACTTCTTGCAACTTGATACAAATTTCCAATCCTCAAACTATGAGTAAAAGCATCTTTGAAAATTTCATTTTCAAACACGTACCTTTCTATCAATGAATGCCACCTTGAAGCCTTTGGCTTCCATTGTCGAAATGGACATCAGGTTCTTCCTGCGATCAGGTACATAAAGAGATTTCTTATTTATGAATCAAGTTACCCTCACTCAATTGAGGGGTAACATTCCCTACACCCTTTCTGGGATAGGTGGCATTGACTCCAAGTATAATCCCATGGTTGTTTCCATCTCTTACAAATTAGAGAGAGAACCCTTCTATCCTATGAAGTGCCTTGAAGCACTACAATCAATAAGCCAGATTCCCAAAGAGTCTGGAGGAGAGGGCCAAGGCCCAATATAAGATAATGTTGCTTTATCTTGTCAAAAATAACATTTGATTCTTCATACCTGGAGTTCCTTTCTTTCTTTGAAGAGTTTGTCATTTCCTTGATGACCTGCAGTACCTATCATTCCTTCAATCATTGAAGATGTCCCTAGAATGATTGTTATCATCATCAAGTGATGTGTTCCTACCATTCGAACACTCCTTCGCATAATGGCCGAACTTATTGTAAGAAAGGCATCTGTCTTTCCTTCCACCCTTGGTGATTTTGAAGAGGGATGAGGAATCCATTGAGCCTTTTGTCCTTTCCCAACTGTCTTCAGTGATTGCTCTTTCACTCTTGCTTGGGCTTTGTCTTCACCTCAGCTCTGATTCCATGTTAATTTTAGGTATGTTCTATGTTGATAGAAAATTTACTTAAATTTTCCATATAAGCTCAATATCAATTCCAGATTAGCAATCACATTTAGCATGATAGTAAAATGTAGATAGAACAATCGCAAAAGACAAGCCAAGACAAGAGGACACAAGATGTGGCACCAACTTGGGACAAAACCCCAATGTGGGGAAACCCTTGATCTATTCTTCTTATGTTCTTCAATAGTTCAGCAAAGAGAGATAATAGTACATATACATCTTGACTTATCAAAATAAGAGTAGATATCTTCTCTAAGAAGATGTCACATGAGGTAGCTGATTTGGACACATGTGATTCCATCACCTTGCTGTACCTATCACTGTGTTGCACCATGTTGCACCATCATACCATGTTCATCATCATTGCGCTGCACCATGCTATACCATGTCCATCATCACTGTATTGCACCATTGTTGCACCATCACCATGTCCATCATCACTCTGCTACACCATGCTGCACCATCACCATGTCTATCATCACTGTGTTGCACCATTGCTGCACCATCACCATGTCTATCATCACTGTGTTGCACCATTGCTGCATCATCACCATGTCCATCATTGTGCACTATGTTGCACCATCATACTACTGTACTCATCATTGTGCACTATGTTGCACCATTCCATCACTGTGCACTATGCTGCACCATCATTTTGTCATGTTGCACCGTATTACATAGAGCTGCACCTTATTACATACAACTGCACCTTATTACATCATGCTGCAACTTATTATATACAGTTGCACCTTATTACATACTTTCATCCAACCATGAAAAAGTGTAGACATATATATCACTGATACATGAAGATCCATATACTGTCCTTGTCTGAAGTCATTCTTCCGAGAGATTGTATATAGGATTGTTGTAGACTCACATGATAGCGTATTAGATTTAGGCTTCCATAACATGACATCGTATAGGTTAGGCTTCCATAACAACGTATAGGAATTAGGCTTCCATTTTTCCATAACATGACAGCGTATAGGATTCTCTATTAAGACAACATAGACGCTTCTCCATGATCTTCCATAGTTTCATGTTAGGGCAGCATAGATGCTTAGGACACTCATTCTATGGCAGCATATAGGTTTGACTTCCATAACAGTGTATTAGGCTTCCATTTTTCCATAACATGCCAGCGTATAGGATTCTCTATTAGGACAGCATAGATGCTTCTCCATGATCTTCCATAGTTTCATGTTAGGGCAGCGTAGAGGCTTAGGGCACTCATTCTATGACAGCGTATAGGTTAGGCTTCCATAACAGTGTATTAGGCTTCCATTTTTCCATAACATGACAGCATATAGGATTCTCTATTAGGACAGCGTAGATGCTTCTCCATGATCTTCCATAGTTTCATGTTAGGGTAGCGTAGATGCTTAGGGCACTCATTCTATGGCAGCGTATACTCTTAGTGACTCTTCCTTCCACTAAGACCCAAACGAGTGGAGAGGAAGAAATCACAAGAGAAGTGTATGTTGCTGAACTGACTAACAAGCCACCTCCTTTTATACTAAAACGTTGACCACAAGTGGGGGCAATTTGGTTGTTGGTCGACCTTGATGAATTGTCCCACAACACAAATAAATTATATCTCCATGAATACTTATCGGAATCGGATGATCTTTAGATCAATCCTACACCTCTCCATGAGAGGGATCCAAGAAAAATATCAGCTGTCATAAATAAGATGACCCACGTGAAGTTTGGCCCTAGTTGCCAATTTTAACTTGTAAGGCTGAAGTTTAACAAATACCCAATCTCCAATTTCAAATTCTCTTTCGGTTCTATTTCAGTCATCTTGCTGCTTCATACAATTCCTTGCATGATTTAGATTTTCTTTTAGAGTTTGGATGACCTTTTGGGTTTTTCTAACTGGTTTTTAACAGCTGGAAGCTTCGTCTCGATGATAGCAAAGTCCTTCCATTTCGGAGGTTCATAACCGTACAGAGCTTGAAATGGCGCCATCTTTGTTGTCGTATGGTAAGTGGAATTGTACCACCATTCAGTGAGATGTAACCATTGAACCCACTTATTTTGTTTGTCTGTGGCATAACAACATAAGTAGGCTTCTAAACATTTATTAACAACCTCTATTTGGCCATCCGTTTGAAGATGATAAGTTGAACTCGTGTTGAGGTAGGTTCTTATATGTTTGAAGAATTCCCTCCAAAAGTTTCCCTTAAATTTGGCATCTTTATCACTCACAATGACCTTGGGAAATCCATGTAATTTGTAAACATTTTTGCAAAATATCTCAGTGATTTGTTTTGATGAGTCTAATTTCCTCTTTGCAATAATGTGAGCATACTTGGTGAGTCTGACGACTACTACAAGAATTTTATCCTTACCATCTGATATAGGTAAACCTTCAATAAATTCCATTGATATTTCCTCCCATTTCTGATTCGGAATGTTTAAGGGATGTAGTCTGGGTGTCATAATATTTTCATTTTTATTCCTCAAGCATTTATCGCATTCGGCTACATATTTTTGAATATCACTACTCATTCCCTTCCAAAAAAATGACTAGTGTGCATTATAGTAGGTTTTAAAATATCCTACATGTCCGGATGACAATGAATCATGCGACTCTTTGAGAACCTTGGCTTTGAATTTGGAATCTACATTCAAATAAATCCTTCCCTTGTACTATAGAATATCATTCTTCCATTCAAATTTTGAATTTTGAGGACGATTGTTGATTATAGCACTTGTTTTTGGATCTTTTGCATATTCACCTCGAATCTCATTAAGCCATTCAGGAACAACCACTGACACTGCAAGTAATAATGGGTCTTTGTCTTTCCTAGACAAGGCATCAACTATTACGTTATCTTTCCCTTTCTTATGTACTATGAAACCGAATTCATCCAAAACAGGCCACGTGTCCAAATCCCATGAATCCAACACGATTCGATGGGAATTCGAATCCTAAAATGGGACACCACATGTCCTAATAGGACACCATCGAATCCTGGTCGTGTACCGATTTTAGGATTCGAATCCCAAAAAAGTGAGGGTTTATGAGGTTTATGAGGGTTTATGAGGGTTTATGAGGTTTGTGAGTGTTTATGAGTGAGGGTTTATGAGATTTATGAGGTTTGTGAGTGTTTGTGAGGTTTGTGAGGGTTTATGAGGTTTGGGATGGTTTGTGAGAGTTTATGCAGATATTTGAATTTTGTATGTACTATGCATGCTATAATGTTACTTACTTTGTAAACAGTAAAACTAACATCTAGATGAAGACCTATGTTTGAAATCAATGATATATATATATATATATATATATATATATATATATATAATATATATATATATATTTAATAGAATAATATATAACAAATCCTACGTGTCCTGTTTTGGGGGGGCAACATGTCTGAATCCGACACTCGAATCCCCGTATCCTACGAATCCCGAATCCCTGTGTCAGGTGACTTAGCTTGTGTAATATATCCATGTTAAAGGTAGCGATTTTATCCAATTTTGTTGTTCTGTAATAGCGTTTTCTGTTGGAGGAGATGCTGAAGACTATTATGATTATTTCGTATTAAGAACTTAATTCCCAAGAGATATTGTCTTCACTTGGCTAATGCGTGCATAATAACAAGCATTTCTTTGTTGTATGTAGACTTGAGACGTTCTTGCTTATTGAGCTTCCTGCTTTATTTTTTACTTTTTTCGTTTTCAATTTTTATTCTTTAATTTATTTTTTTAGCTATTTTTTACATTTTTTTTTAATTGTTTGATTTTTATTTGATTTTTTTGTTTTTAATTTAAATATTTTTATTTTTTTAATTTAATTTTTATTTTTTTATTTTCCAATTTCGTTTTTCATTTTTTTTCGAATATTTTTATTTTTAATTTTATATTTTTTGAGTTTTCTAAGTTATTTTTTCAATTTAAATAATTAATTTTTTATTCACTTTTTTTATAATTTTGTTTAAGTTTTTTATTATTATGTGGTTGTATTGTTTTTAGCTTAAAAAATTCTTTATAAATGTTTTTTTGGTTTAATTTTCAAATTTTTCGTTAAATTATATGTTTTTTGAAATATTTTCCTTTTTTATTTATTTTTTAATATTTTTATTTATTTTTCATGTTTTATTTATTTCATTTTTTGAACGATTTAATTTTTTTTTTTTTACATTTTTATGGATTTTTTTTATTTTTTATATATTCTTTTATTATTTGAATTTTTTTTGGTCATGTTTATTAAAAAAAATTTAATGTTTTATTACCAACGTGAAAATCACAAACATTCAAAAAAAATATAGACACTTAATACATTAGAAAAGTTAATGTGTAAAAAATAAACCCTTTAAACAAAAATGGTTGACGCTGCATTAGCACTTTTCAAAATCAAGATAAAAATCACTAACATTTAAAAAAAGTGTTCATACTTGATACATAAAAAAATTGAAGTGTCAAAAAAACCCTCTTAAAAAAAGGAGTTGATGCTGCATTAGCACTTTTCAAAATCAGCATGAAAATCACTAACATCTAAAAAAAAAATGTTTATACTTGATACATAAGAAAATTTGATACATAAAAAAATTTATAGTGCCAAAAATATGCTCAAAGAAAAAAGTCTATTCTGGCATCACCATTTTTCAAAATCGAATGGTTTTTTGCTACCTGAAAAAAACGGGTACCAGTTCATTTTCTTGTTTGATCGATAAATATGTTTCTAGCGTAACCCCTTTTTTTTGTGTGTTAAATTGACCTACTTTTTTTTTATTGTATTATAACTATATACTAATTAACTTATATATAGTTATTAAACATTAATTAATTATATAATATAAATTATATGATGAATTAATAATTCAAATTAATAGAATGAATTAATAATTCGAATTATTTCGAATTGTTGATCTGTGGTTTTGAGAGGCATGGTTTCGAATCGTTGACCTATGGATGCATCGGCTGGGAAACGGAGTTGGCAGCTGGACATGATGTTAACAGTGCTTACAACGTGTGGAAGTTAGGGTGGTGGCATGGTGAATAGAGTGCGGGGATTTGTTGACCACTAGAGGAGCGTGGGGATTGGTGAACGAAGTGCAGGAATTGGGTTCATGTAACAAGGGTGATTGTTGATGTAAGAAGGGCCACGAGAGGTTGTCAGCGTGTACAAGGGTGTTTCACAGCGATTGAACTAGATGCAACAGGCAATGAGACAGCGCAGCAATGGATGGAGGTGTATGGACAACGGACGGAGTGACGGATTGGAGATGGCGTGTGTAGTCAGAATTGAATAAAGGCCTTGCAGTGAACGTTATAGGTGATGAAACATGAAAGGTGAATTGAACTCGACACGACCGACAGTGAAAGAGACATCGGTGCACTGGACGGAGGTGTGTGGACATCAAGAATCCAGCAATCAACTTGCTCCAATACCAAATGATGCAGATAAATGCAACATTAAACAAAAATGTATATATTTTATTAATAACTTAATGATTACAATGAGAGAGACCCTGGCTTAAATATAGCCCTAGGTGTCTCTTGGTGAATGGGCATATCTTTGATCATGCCTTTTTGCCTAATTAACTAATAGTTACATATTATTATTTTTTCCATGATGTGTAAACTCTCTTACTTGATTACTTTAATGACTTAATATGCTAGAAGGTACGGGGACGCATTGGATCTTATGCAAGATTGCAGATGGTCTCCATTTTGGGTTTGGTCTCCCTATATGGGGTCCTATCCTTTTAGAGGGCTACATTGGCACATGTAGGGTGTGTGTCAAGAGCCATGGGCCTCCACAGCAGTAGACAACACTCCATGGCTCCTCGGAGATGTTCAGAGATGCTCGAGATCCAACTATTGGACGAAGAAGATGCACATGGTACACCGTGCCCAGCCGACCCCAATAGTTGCACCATACAATTGGCAGGTGGCCCAGGACTTTTACACAGATGTGGCATCATTTATTCCATTATCTGATCCCTTACAGATGGTCTACAAGCATCTTCGACTTGTTCGGAGACCCATGAGGTTATTATTGTGCCACCATACCCATTGGGAGAACCATAGGTTTATTGTTTGGAGAACAAGGGGTCACCGCCTTGTCCATCAATTTTGAGGGTCCTATTCTTCATTATGGCACCTACGGATCTCATCAAGCCTTTTAGAGGGCCCTATGACGTGTATTGTTTATCATCTAACCTCTTCAGAGGCTTATTATTTTATTTATGAGCTAGTTTGGTGGGCTTGTCACCAAAAGTTAGGTTATTTGCACATTATTTTATTTTGGGGCTTATGTAGGCTTAGAAGACTAATTTGAACTCCTAATTAGTGTATAATACAAGTGCGATGAGTTCATTTCTCATCATCACTTTGGATTGGATCATTCTTCTCTCTTGAGAATTTCGCACTTTTTCTTGGTGCATGAATTGGAGCATGGATGAATTTTGATGTTTGGATTGGGTTTATATTATCTTGGAGCTTCTTTATTATCCAATTCTTAATGGTTGGATATGTTTTCTCACATGTAAGTACACACATTTAATGTTATTCTTGTTTTACTTTGTCATATACATTGGAACGAGATTTTCGCTATTTTAGGGCTAACTGTTGCATGCATTTATTGCTTAATTATTAAATTTTGTTTCTATATAGCATCTCTTAATGTATGGGCTATATATGTTGAATGAAATTTCCAAGGAATACTTATACCATTGAATTTATCTTGATAAGCCATCTCTTTTTGCACATCAAAGTATAAAGCTTGAAGGTTACTTTCCCTTGCCCTAGAGGTTAAGCAAAGTAGTCCTTGAGGCCTCCTTGACCAAGAAACAAAGTCTTTATTCATCATTCTCCTAGACTCCATTCTCCCCAAGGGCTAAGGCACTAATCTACTAAGAGGTGGTCACTCAAAAAACAATATTTCTTCACTTTGCCCCTTCTCCTCTAGGTCTAGACAAGTTGGGTTACCTAGAGCATCATTTTCCCAAAAAAAATAGCCATCAAATAAGTTCGATCTCCTAGCCTCTACTGCAATGGCGTGTTCTCAAGGCCTCCTCCAAATTTGAAGAAATTCCAACATTGGGATTGTGAGATATCCCAAGCCCTAGCTCTGAGATCAAACTTTGCCGTGGTATCCCCTAAGCTAGTATCTCATAGGATCAATTTGTTACCATTAAGCATAAACCCTTGTTTGATCCTTTCCCCTTCCTTGTCTGGGTTAAGCTCATCATTGGTTGCTAAACTCTATCCTCCCAACCTAGGCTGGGTACACTTAGTCCCTTGTGGTCCCACACCTTTCAAAAGTCAATTCTTCAACCACCATTTGGGAAACCAAGTTCAATAAGGATTTTAGGGAATAGGGAACTCCTTTACAAGCAACATTTCCTTAACCTAACCCTCAAATCCTCACATCCTTCTCTTAGAAGATATTGTACCTTGCTTAAAAAGCAAGCAAGCCCCACCTCCTAACCTCCTTCTGGGAAAGGGATCATTAAAGTCACTTCACGATCTATCCTTCATAAGTGACTTTCCATATGTCGAGTCTCCTCCCATCGGTGAAAGTCTGTAAAGAGTAGGGAGCCTTAGTTGAGGTGATAGTGGGCTAAGTCTCCATTTCTTGCCCTTGGCCTAGCGGTTGACCCTTTAGGAATCCCTTTTAGGTCCCCTGCTAGTTTGAGCAGTAACAAGGAGCATAGTGTAGCAGGGACCCATAGACATGAGGAGTTCTACATGCTCCAGTTGGTGGAGGGAGGTAGGCCAACAACTTTCTAGCCCTTCAGGCCTACATCTACGTAGTGGGACTAACCTTGGCCGATGCCAAGGGTTGGACTGGAGAGAGGTGATGAGTTGGTACGCAGTTAATAGAGCAACATTCATAGCCAAAGCTATAGCATAGCAGGAGCCATGGAACATTGATGCTTGTTCTTGGTGGCATTGGGATCAAGGAAGATTTGTTAATGACAATCAGAGGTTGGTCCAAGATCCAAGCATTGAGGGGTCCATTCATGGTGGGTTGACACAAAGGCGTAGCATCACCCAATGGTTTGTATGGGATCTGGGCATTGGGTCTCAGTTGCATTGGGCCACCAAACTGGTCCACAAGTTTGGATTGCTTGACGGCAAGCAATCTTGGAGCGGGAGGATTTGTGATTGTAGAATTCAGACTTTTGTGATCCATATTAATTGTAACAACATTTTTAGTAAAAATCACATAAAATAAAATCCCGTTGACACGTTTCGAACCAACCAGTGTGGTTCATCTTCAGCACAAGATGAGGAATCAGATCTAGGAAATGGAATAAATAGATGATGAGAGCAGCTAACTAGCCGTTAGAAATAACATCTAGTTTGACTAAAAAATGGAAATAACAAATTACGCCTTTTACCCAGAATTAAAAAGAATTTTAATTTAATAATTAATATTATTTTTTGAATTATGAAATAAATAAAATAATTTCATTTAATATTAAATATATTAGTATTATTAGATTATATTACAGATATAATATTAGTAAGAATTTTAGATACAAAAACTATATAATAATTAATTAATTAATTAACTATAACTTTTAATCAGAATTTTAAATTAATAACTAATATTATTTTTGAATTAAGAAATAAATAGAATTAATAATATATATATAGATAAAAGTAATATCAATTTCAATAAGAATTTGAGATATTAATAATTACTTAATTAATTAAATTAATGAACTAATTTTAACTTTATTATAATTGAAAAAAAAAAAGATAACCAGGAAAACAAGAAAAATCTAGGAAGAAAGAGCAGGGATCCAACACTTGCTAATACTCCGACCATTGTCTCTGTTCAGATTGACGAGCCTTTGTTCAATCTCTAAGGCCTCTCTGAATTTCTAATGATGAAAGTGGTCAATCCTAGGGATGACTTTTGCCTCTTCTATGCAAATGTGATGATTGATTTTTTCCGCGTGTTCAGCCAATGCAGAGGAGTGAGACCTTCCATGCTTTATGTCTGCAGCATGCTCACAAATCCTTTGATTTATTGACTGACCAGTCTCACCAATATAAGGAGTCCCACATGAACAAGGAATCATATAAACACCCTTCCCATCCTTAGGGTTAATAGGGTCCTTGGTCGAACAAAGAGAATTTTGAATAGTGCGAAGGGGTCTAAAAGAAGAAGGAATATTATGCTTTTTTAGGATCCTCGTGATTTTATTCATGGTTCCTTGAATAAAAGGAAGATGGACCCTGGAAGATCGATCCTTGGGATCAATCCTCTTCTTAGGACCTCTTTCCGCATTAAGGAAAGCTTTACGACCGTGGGATTTACTATAACCATTATTAATGAAGACCTTAAGGAGGTGAGCTTTTTCATTATCAAGATGATATTCATCATAAACTCTTAGTGCCCGAGTGGCTAAGGTGTTGAGAACGCCTAGCTTCTGAGCAGGGAGATGATGAGAATTAGCATGAAGGTATTGCTCTGTGTGAGTTTTCTTCCAAAAAACTTTATGAGAGAAAGAACTGTCATCCTTTTTTGAAAAGAGAACATCGAGGAAAGGAAGACTGCCATTAACTTCAACTTCCATGGTGAGCTTTATGGAATTTGATTGATTATTAAGATGCTAGTAAAACAACTCTAACTTCTCTTTCCCATGAGACCAGACG
Organism: Pinus taeda; assembly: GCA_000404065.3. Classification (NCBI taxonomy): domain Eukaryota; kingdom Viridiplantae; phylum Streptophyta; class Pinopsida; order Pinales; family Pinaceae; genus Pinus; species Pinus taeda. The sequence continues at coordinate 167,662 of APFE030260713.1, read as the reverse complement.
GCACAAGTGTCATCCAAAAACATTTTCCACAACTTAGGTTGAAAAAGAGCTAAAGATAAGGCCTTAGATTCAAAGAAATCCATAAAGAGATTCGCAACAACGAGGAAAGGGGGTGATGTTTCTTTTTCTAGTGTTCCTTATGGCATGGTTTAGGATGGATTTTTAGGGTTGGAGGCAGACGGGTCACAGGTGCAGGTTTACGTCATTAGGAGCCCCAGGGGATTTTGGAGATGTTTTTTGGGATCTGGAGGAATTCACTTACCATCTTCCATCATCACGATTGATGTCGCACATCTTACTTCTCGTTCCATTGCATTCGGATAATCTCGTAAAATGGGGTTATTATCGTGCCTAACTCAATTAATTATGCTTAAGGTGGCATTGGAGAGGAATACTTGATGAAATACCTTAGTGTAATAGCTCGTTGGAGCTGAAACGAGAATATCTACAAGATGGGATGGTTAGTGGGGATTTTAGTGGCCTAAGGAGGCATGGTAGCCATTTTACCATTTTCCCACATTAAAAGGGTATTTTAATTGAGGGAAATGTGTTCAAGGATTAACGTAATAATGAGATAGGAGCTTCTAGAGTGGCCCATCAGATCTATAAAAATAGGAAGAGGAGGCCATTGGAAGACATATTGGATTTGATCTTCTTCTTCTATGAGAGATTTGAGAACTTGGTTCTCTACTTCATTTGTAGCCCCAGGACGAAAACCCTAGAGTGATTCAGTAAGATTGGGCGAGTACTTGTTGATTTTTGGGTAGCATCGTATGTGCTCTAGCTCCAAAATTTTGTGGAGGGGCTAGAACACATGAAACCTCCAAGACCCAAAAATCATTTGGTTAAATTCCACCTAGATTGTATTTTATTAAAATAATTAATATTTTAATGGGGTTCCTAAGTCTAAACTTAGGAAAATTAAAATATTAATGGGTATTAATAAAAATATGGGTGAGAAGCTTCTAAGAGGCGAGGATCAAGTCTAATTTAATCTTAGCTATTGATTAGGGACTTAATCTCAGTCGTTGATTTATCAACAGGAAAAGTATAAATGGAGGCTTGGGGTCAATTGGGAAAAACACACACATAGATTGAGGAAATCAATTTTCTGAGATGAGAAGTTCTCACGAGGAAAATCAATTGGGGATATCTTGCAACTAAGGGGTAGTGATAGTTCGAGAATACAGATAGAGAGGAGGAGAGAGACTTGTGGAGGCAGCGCAGTAGCCAGGAGAGCTGACATTGGGCCAGTCTGGGCCCATGCAGCCTTGACATAGAGCCAGAGGGCTAGCGCAAAGGAAGAACTGCCTTCCACACAAAAAGACGGGGAACTGCCGAAAACTGTTGAACAACGGAAAAAGCTGACGCAGTGGGCAGAAGTTCTGACGCAGAGTCTTAGAGAGCTCCACGCAGGCCCACACAGTTATTGCATAGGGGCAGCGAAGTTATAGTCAGGGCCATCCAGTTTTGTTGCCAGATCAGCCGGATTTTGTCAAGTAAAGTAAGGTAAAACTCACTCAGGTTCTCCGTTATTGTATTTCTCTATCACTGGTTTGACGGGAGGAAAACCAACATTTGTATTCAGAACTTCTGCTTAATAATAGAAAACCCTCAGAGTTGTTGCACTGATTTCCCCACATTGGGTTTTTTCGGGGACATTTAGTCCAAAAATAAGTATGTCCTTTGCATGATGTCTCATTTATTTTTCAGTTTATATTTTCTGAATATTTTCCGAATATATCTTGTTAAATGAAGAAAACAAGTAGGTAATGTAAATTAGTTTACTACAGTAGGATTTTTGGTTATTAGATTCAAAAATTTTCACATGGTATTAGAGCGATTGCAGATCAAGGAGGACTAAAGCCATCAGCAAAAGGACGGAGGACAGAGGAGAATATGTGTTGAAGACAGTTGTCCCGAGAGAGCGCAGTTTTTTTTAGCCGAGAGAGCAGAGGGGTGACACAATCACCAAGGGAGGCCCACACAGAGCCTGCGTCAGCCTGTTTGTGTGACGTTGTAGCTACAAAGGGCAACGGAGTGATTGTTGGGCTAGCGCAGAGACTGTTGAATCTCATTTTTCCGGTTGTCGGGGCTAGAGGTGCAGTGCAGACTTCCTCTGGAGTTGTTGGTGGGGTGTTGATTATGCTGGTGCAGAACAATACTTAGTGGGGCTAAAGCAAAGTAGAGGGAATCAGCTCCTCGAAAGATTTCTTGCCAAGAAATCTAGATCCAGAGCTGAGCAACAGCAAAGAGAGATCAGAGAGGGGTGGTTCGACAGTTGTTGGCAAAAGGATTTCCATGAAGGAAATCAAATTTCCGAGGGAGCTTGTTCCTTAGAGGATTTCTAGCGCCAAAGAAATCCAGATCTAAGTTTTGTTGGGGCAGCAGTGAAAGAGGGGGAAGAGAACCTGTTTGACACTCATTTGAGTAGAGATGGCATGAATGGATTGAGAGATCAAGACAGGTTAGATGGAGCATCCAGCCAGGATTCCGGCAGTTTTGGACAAAAATCACATCAAGGATTATGCCTTAAATATAGTTGTTCTGGTTGATGCTAATCCTCTCAAGAAGTACGAGGAAGCTCAGGCAAAAGTTAAGTGCATGATCTTGAATGGGGTCAAGGATCATGTGATCCCACATGTTGCTGAGAAGGACACAACAAGGGAGATGTGGTAGGCCTTGACCACTTTGTACAAGGGAACTTTCATTCAATGGAAGATATTGCTTGAGAGTCAGCTAAGACAGTATCAAATGCAAAAGGGAGAAGAAATCGATCCCTTCCTTCTCAAGTTGCAAGGAATCTGAGACCAGCTAAATTTTGTAGGGTCTACACCAGATCTTTAATTCATGGTCAAGACTGCTCTAAATGCAGTCATTGAAGACTGGGAAACCTTTGTCCAGAGCATCTTGGGCAGGGCTTCTCTGCCCAGTTGGGAGGAGATGTGGGTAGCTCTTTGATAGGAAGAGATCAAACAGTTGACCAAGGCAAGAAGTAGCGACAAAGGTATCAAAGCCAAGAAGGAGGAAGAAGAGGATGCAGCTCTCGCATCAGTGGGATAGCAAGGGCAGCAAAAGAGGAAAAAAAAAGATATATCCAAAGTCAAATGCTTCGGATGTGGTGAACTAGGTCATTTCACCAATTAGTGCCCTCGAAAGAAGGGCAAGGAAGAGAAGTCTGACTCAAAGGTTGCCCCAGCGCAAGCTGACAAAGAAGGCGATGATGATGATTGTGCCATGAGTGCTCATGGACATCTAGAGAAGAGGTGGGGCGATATTGAGTTGTAGTCGGGAGGATTACACAAAAGGGGGCAGGATCATAGAGGTGCCCAAACTCTTGGATCACACATGGCTACGACAACCCTTAATGACAGTAGAAAAATGACATGAGTCAATTGGTGCGAGGGATGATGGAGCAACAGTGGCAGAGCTAGAGTGTCAAAGTGTGAAGTAGTGCAGTGGAATGTTGCAACAGTGTGGGAGGCACAGAGCAGATACAACAGCAACGCTGTAGCATCAGAGGGGCAGTACAGATTAGCAGCAGAGGTAGCTTCAGCATCGCGGGTTATCCAAACTGACCAGCATGTCAGCTTTTGGGTGGCTTTTTAGTTGCTTATTTCTCAGCCACTGAGTTGTAGTGCAGCAGTTAGCAGTGGCAATGTTATGGGCAGCATGATGCAGCATATTGAGATGGAGCTGCAGTACAGATGTAGCAATGACAATGGCAATGTCATAGGCAGCAGTACAGATTGTAGCAACGCAATGGATGAAGGGAAGCAGGCCAAGCATTAGCAATACAAAGGACCAATGTCGTGGATCAGTGTGATACTTCTAGTGGGAAGTATTGCTAGAGCACATTCCTCTCTAAGAGGGAGTGTTGATTTTTGGGTAGCATCGGATGTGCTACAGCTCCGAAATTTTGTGGAGGGGCTAGAACACATGAGATCTCCAAGACCCAGGAATCTTTTGGTGAAATTCCACCCGAATTGTATTTTATTAAAATAATTAATATTTTTAATAGGGTTCCTATGTCTAAACTTCGGAAAATTAAAATATTAATTGGTATTAATGAAAATATGGGTGAGAAGCTTCTAAGAGACGAGGATCAAGTCTAAATTAATCTTAGCCATTGATTAGAGACTTAATCTCGGCCATTGATTTATCAACTGGAAAATATAAATGGAGGCTTGGGGTCAGTTGGAAAAAACACAGAGAAATTGAGGAAATTGATTTTCTGAGATGAGAAGTTCTCAGGATGAAAATCGATTGGGGAGATCTTGCAGCTGAGGGGCAGTGATAGTTTGGGAATACAGACAGAGAGGAGGAGAGAGACTTGTGCAGGTAGCGCAATATCTGAGAGCGCTGACATTGGACCAGTCTGGGCCCATGTAACCTTGACGCAGGGCCAAGAGGGCTAGCGCAAAGGAAGAATTGCCTTCCACGAAGAAAGTCGGGGAGTTGTCAGAAACTGCCAAAACAATCGGGAAAGTTGACATAGTGGGTAGAAGGGCTGATATTGAGCCTCAGAGAGCTCCATGAAAGCCCATGCAATTACTGTGAAAGGGCAACGAAGTTGTAGCCAGGGCTAGCGAGTTTTGCTGTCGGGTCAGTCGGATTTTTTCGGGTAAAGTGAGGTAAAAATCACTCAGGTTCTCCGTTATTGTATTTCTTTGTCACTGGTTTGTCGGGAGGGCAACCAGCATTTGTATTCAAAACTTCTTCTTAATAATAGAAAACCCTCAGAGTTGTTGCACCGATTTTCCCACATTGGGTTTTTCTGAGGACGTTTAGTCCAAAAATAAGTGTGTCCTTTGCATGATGTCTCATTTATTTTTCAGTTCTTGATCGATATAGTAGTGTAGGTTACAGTGTATTTACATTTATATTTTCTGAATATTTTTCAAAAATAACTTGTTAAATGAAGAAAACAAGTAGGTAATGTAAATCAGTTTACTGCAGTAGGATTTATGGTTATTACATTCAGAAATTTTCATAGTGCTGGAATTTCTAAGTTTAACCCGATAGAAATTATTCTTGTACTATCTGATTTACTTCTTCCTACTTGTTCAATTGCTTAACAAGTTATTTACCATGTAAATACTAAAAATAAATACAAGTATAGTATCAACACATACAAATCATCAACTGCAAGTAAACAAGCACACAAGTGAAACTATTGTTTTTGGACTAATGTGCCCGAAAAAACCCAATGCGGGAAAACCGATGCAGCTATTCAGAGGGTTTTATTATTATGTAGTTTCAGAACACAACTTGCGTGCCAAAAATGGCTCACCCAACAGAGAATGCCCTCGACAGTAGTATGTCTCAGTCAGAGACAAATATTTTGGCTAAATCACCAGATGAACAATCCCACAACAACAATGCAACTTTTGTTGCTCTGCGTCACTCTGATAGGGATTGCATCACCCTATCCAGCTCTCAATATGTCCCACAAAATTCTCCCAACGCGGCCTCTAGGCCCCGCATCAGCCTCTCTAGCCCTGCGTCAGCCTCTCTGGGCTCTGCGTCAGCTACTGGAGCTCCGGCATTAGTGCCTAGACCCTCTGTGTCTCACACACTGGCCCTCTCTGGCTCTGCGCAGCTCCTGGTTACCTCTGCGTGGCCACTGGCTGCCTCTACGTAGCCTTTAGGTGGCTGTGCATCAACCTCTCCAGGCTCTGCATTGATCCTCCTGGTACTAACTCTGCTCTCTACTATGTATTCAATGCCCCTCTGCTGCAACTCAGATCACTCACTCGATTTCCTCAAGAAACCCTGCCCCAGAAAATTGAATTCTTGATCTCTCTGGGTGTGTTCTCCATCTGACCCTCAAGCCTCTTATACTTTTCTCATTGGTCCATCAACGGCCGAGATTAAATCTCTAATCAACAGCTAAGATTAGATTTGGTTTGATCCATGACTTTTGGACCATTCTAACCAGTTTTATATTAATATTCGTTAATACTTTATTTTTCCTAAGTTTAGACTTAGGAACTCCATTAAAAATATTAATTATTTTAATATCTCACAAACCGATTAGAATATACCCAAAACCTTTCTGGATCTTGGATATCTCATGTGCTTTAGCCTCTCCACCAATTTTCATGGCTAGTGCACATCCGATACTACCCCGAATCAACACTCCCTCTTAGTAAGGATTGTGCTCTAGTAATACTCCTCACTGAGCATCACTCTGATTATCTAGCACTGGTACCTATGGTGATGCTAGGCCTCCCTGCCCACATCCTCTGCAATGATGCATCTTGTACTCCTGCCCATGGCCCTACCACTGCCACTACTACATCTGTACGACAGCTCCCTCTGCATCTGTGATGCCGCCCATGGCCCTGCTACTACCACTGTTGCATCTACACTGCATCCCCTTCTCCTCATGCTTCATCGTGCTGCCCATAGCACTGCCACTGCTAACTGCTGCAATGCAACCCAGTTACTGAGAAGGAAGTAACTAATCCACCCAACTCTGACATCTCTGTCAGGCCAGAGACTCTCCCGATGTTGAAGCTCCCTCTGTTGCTAACAATTGCTCCCCCTACTGACGTTTGCGCTGCTCCAACAACTACATGCATCTCGTACCGTTGCACACCTCTCCGTGTCATCCTGCACTAGTGCAATACTCTCGTGCTTCTCGCACTGTTGCATCCTGCTAGCCTCTGTGTTGTCTCGGGACGCCTGCACTGTAGCACTCTCTGTCGCTTCATCCACATCCATCTCTACCGACATCTGCTAGACCTGCTACTCCTCTTCGGGGCTCCCATAGCAAGGTATAATCCAAGAGGTTGGGTACCTCGAGGATCCCGCCCCTCATCGCCTGCAGTCTGTCTAACTACAACTCGATGTCTCCCCACTTCCTCTCAAGTGGCGCATGAGCACTCATGGCACAATTGTCATCCTCCTCGGCTTCTTTCTCCGCCTTTGCTGGCACTGCCTTTGAGTCAAAAGCCTCTCCCTTACTCTTCTTCCTTGGACACTGGTTTGCATAGTGACCTAGTTCCCCACAATGGAAGCATTTGACCTTAGAGAGGTCCTTCTTCTTTCTTTTCTCTTGCTTTCTTGCAGATGCGAGAGCCGCATCTTCTTCTTCCTCCTTGATTCTAACCCCTTTTCTGCTATTCCCCACCTTGGTCACCCTTCTAATCTCTTCTTGACGAAGAGCAGCCCACAATTCCTCCCAATCTGGAAGGCCCAACCTGCCCAGTATGCTCTGGACAAATACCTCCCAATCCTCTGAGACTGTGTTCAATGTGGTCCTCACCATTAGTTCCTGATCCAGCATGGCCCCTATGGAAGTTAGTTCATCACGGATCTCCTTCAATACACCGAGGAAGACATCTATATGCTCTCCCTTCTACATCTGGTATGACCGCAGCTGATTTTCAAGTAACATATTCCTTTGCATGGAAGTATGTTGGTACAATTTCTTCAGGGCTTCCCACATCTCATTTTTGTGTCCTTCTCGGCAATTTGCGACACCACATGATCCTTGACCCCATCAAGGACTGATGCACTTTGCCCTGCCCATTGCCTCCTCGTACTTCTTATTTTCAGCTGGGTCAACTGGGATCGCTATCGTTTTCAAGGTGAACTGCTTGATGCAATACCTGTCTAGAATGGACAAGATCCTGGCCTTCTAGACTACGAAGTTGGAAGCTTCATCCAGTCTATCCTAATCTCTCAGCCTATTCACTGCCATCTTGTTGCTCTTCTTCCGACTCCTCTGAGTCTCTTTACTTCCTGGAAATCCTAGGTTCGACTCCCTCTGAGTCTCGATTTCCTTTTTGGAAATCCCTCCTCCTTGGTCTTGTCTTGTTAGGTATTATTCTGACCATAGTATCCCACCAGCTTCGCTCCACAAATTACCTATAGCCTCCTATACCCCAGCAACTTGAAGGACTAAGCCTCTAGGCTCTACGCAATCCTGGCACCAAGAAAATCTGCACCTCCTGGCCACAGCATTAATCCTTCCTGACTGAGAAAGATGATCAGGCACTACGTAGGTCAAGTCTGTTCCCTCTGCCTCGGCGCTAATCCTCCTCTTGGCTCGAACTAATGACGTAGGCCCTCTGCGTCACCCCTTCCTTGTTGCTTTCTGCTAGGAACAACTTCTCTCACTCGAGACAGTTGTTTCTGCTGTACTGCTCTGCTCGGCTGATGCCTTCAATTATTTTGTGGTCTGCAACCACGCTCTGATACCATGTTGGAATTTCTAAGTTTAACCCGTTAGAAATTATTCCTGTACTATCTAATTTATTTCTTCCTACTTGTTCAATTACTTAACAAGTTATTTACCATGTAAATATTGAAAATAAAATACAAGTACAATATCAACACATACAGATCATCAACTACGAGTAAACAAGCACACAAGTGACAACATTGTTTTTGGACTAATGTCCCCGGAAAAACCCAATGCGGGAAAACCAGTGTAGTTATTCAAAGGGTTTTATTATTATGCAATTTCATAATACAAACTGGGGCCAGAAATGGCTCACGCAACAGAGAATGCAGTCTGCAGTAGTACCTCTCATTCGGAGACAGATATTCCGGCTAAATCACCGAATGAACGATCCCACAACAACAATGCAGCTTCTACTGCTCTACATCACTCTGATAGGGACTGCGTCACCCTATCCATCTCTCTAGCTCTCAGTCTGTCCCACGAAATTCTCCCAGCGGTGCCTCTAGGCCCTGCGTCAGCCTCTTTGGCCCTGCATTAGCCTCTCTGGGCTCTGCGTCAACTTCTAGAGCTTCTGCATAAGCCCCTAGACCATCTGTGTCTTACATGTTGGGCCTCTGTGGCTCTGCGCAGCTCCTGGTTGCCTCTGCGTGGCCACTGGTTGCCTCTGTGTAACCTCTAGGTGGCTCTGCATCAACCTCTCTCGGCTCTGCACTGATCCTCCTGGTACTAACTCTGCCTCTCTGCTATGTATTCACTACCCCTCAGCTACAACTCAAATCATACAATACCCACCTTCCCTTCGTGAATTCATCCAGAATTCACAGGAGAGCTTAGCAGTGCAGTTTAGTTCAGTTTGGAGGGCCAGCATAGCATTGGAGTAGATTCTTGATGCCAATTTCCCATCTCAGCTATTTTGTTGTATCAACATGTAGACCCCAATTTCTATTATAATAAAAGTTGAGATTGTTCCTGTTCATTTTGTTATGTTGTCGTAAGTTATTGGATATAATTTTACATGGCAATGTTCTGTTAAAATAAATGTTAATTTTTATCGAGTAATTTTGGTTGAGTTCAATTTCTGCAAATATCCCATTTGGGGGATATTATAGTGTAATGTTCTAGACAGGAAAATTTGACAGATCCTCGGAATTTCAACTCACAAATGCTTCAGATAAAAATTCATTCAATTCATTCAATTAACAAAACATTGCCATGTAAAATTTAGCCACATAGAACTGCACATAAGAATATAATGAGCAGAAATAGTCTCAGCTTTATTAATAATATATATAAATGAGGGTTTTACATGCTGGAACACTAATATAGCTAAGATAAAAATTCGTCTCAATAATCTGCTCCAATGTTGCATTGGCCTTCCAAAACTGAACTGAAATGCAAATACTAAGCTCTCTTGCGAATTATGGATGAATTCACCAAAGGGAGATGGGCACTCGCCCAATTTTGCTGAACCACCAGAGGGTTTCCATCCTGGGGCTACAAATGAAGTAGAGAATTGGGTTCTCAAACCTCTCATACAAGAAGAAGATCAAATCCAAGATGTCTTACAATGGCCTCCTCCTCTTTTTATAGATCTGATGGACCCCTCTAGAAGCTCCTATTTTATTATTATTTTAACCATTGGGCACATTTCCCTCAATTAGAATATATTTTTAATGTGGGAAAATGGTAAATTGGCCACCATGCCTCCTCAGGCCACTGAAAATCCCCACTAACCATCACATCCTGTAGATTTTCTCATTCTGGATCCAGCAAGCTATTACACTAAGGTATTTCTTCAAGTATTCCTCTCGAATGCCACCTTAAGCGTAATTAATTTAGGCAAAATAATAACCCCGTTTCACGGGAATTATCTGAATGCAATGGAACGAGAAGCAAGTTGTTCAACATCAATCCTGATGATGGAAGATGGTAAGTGAACTCCTCTAGACCCCATAAAACATCTCCAAAAGCCCTTGGGCTTGCTGATGATGTAAACCTGCACCTGTGACCTGTCTGCCTCCAACCCTGAAAGTCCATCCTAACCATGCCATAAGGAACATCACATAACATCTTGCTCTAAAAATTGTATGCACTACTACCCACCACTAGTGGGTGACACCCATAGAAGAAATTTTTCTCCTAGATTGTCTTCAGCTGGCAATGAGCAACCCCTTGCGACCTCCAGATAGTTCGATGTGCCACAATCTTCGCCACCTCAGCGAGCAATTATGTACCCTCGCCTATCCGTTATAATCGTTTGTTTGAAGGTAAGCCTTCCAACCCCAAAGGTATGGCTTTCATTATGTAGTCGAGTATTTCTGCTTACTTATCATGGACACTTTTGGGCATGAATTTGTGGGGGGATTTGGTGAAAAGAATGGGCTTGGTCTGTACTCTTGTCCCTTTGTCCAACTTGGTGGTTAATCTTGTATCCTAGTCCCGTGGGATCTCCTTTATTGGCTATTAGCTTTAGGGGTGACACCACATGGGAAATCCCGATTTTGGTTGTGTGGTCCCGCTTCTTGACACCACATACATCACTCCCCTCTGCTCATTATAGCCCCTTTTCATATTTTCCCATGCGGGTCCACATTTGTCCATTGGGTCCACAAGGAGTTAGCCACCCCCTCCCCTTGTCCACACCTTGGGTCGGGCTTAGAATGATGCCCCAGAGGTTGATGCAACTAAAAAGAAAGTTAAAAGCATAATTTGGCCACTTACAACAGGAAATGTACCACAAAATGGAAAAGGCGGTCAGGACATACAAATTTAGCACGTGGGCAAAAGCCAAACATGAGCTCTACCCCATATCATCATGGCCATCTCCTTGGTTCCTAGGGACCTATATGAGCCCCTTGCATTATTAAGGAACCCTTGATTGTTCCAATCCCTCGTGGGCAATAAACTGCCCTACCCTAAGGGGTATCCAATGCTATATCATTTCCATCATGCTCTCCTTCCCTAGAGCCTCGAGCAGTTAGAAAAGAAAAATCAAGAAAAGGCAAAAGGCATATGAAGAAGGGTCGAAAAACAAAGGTCGAGTTAACTCATATACCACGATTGCTCCCTCCTACATCTATTCACCCATGTGTGGGCCTCCCTCATTATAGCTACCCTTGTACCATGGCATATGGCTTAGAGCCTTCCCTATTGCCCCACGTCGTTCCATCATTATTTCATATGACACCTACCATCAAACAGATGTACCATGAACCTGTCACTCCCTTAGAGGTTGAAACCACCTAATAGGGTCCTTGATTAACCTCCCTCTTGAGCTTGGAGACACCTGTACATTCTAAAGTCAATTATGGAAGGGCATGCCACTATGAAGTGACTACTTGTTTCCATGATTTGTAAGCCCATTTGTTCAGTTGCACTAATGAATTGTTGTACTGGAAGGTAAGGAGACGCATCGGATCTTATAAAAGATCGCAAGTGGGTCTTCCTCTTGGGTTTGGTCTCCCTATATGGGATCCAAGCCCTCTAGAGGGTTTTGATCGCATTTGTAGGGTGAGCGTTGAGAGCCATGGGCCTCCACTATAGCAAAGAACAAATAGCCACACCATGGGATCCTTTAGCATCACCTGTTGCTTGCTCGTCTCCTATTTATTCGATGATGATGATGCACTTGGACCACAGTTCCTAGCCGGCTACATACTTGAACCACATACTTGGCAATTGATCCAAGGCCCAGATGGGGTTTTGTCTCATCTATGCAGACAAGGGAGGGCTTACATCATCGTTTCAACCCTTACAGATGGGGCACTAGCTTGTTCGATTCAGTTGGAGACCCATGAGGACATCCTTTGTGCCCCCACAAACACTTGGGAGCACCACAGGTCATTTTCTTGGAGATTAAGGGGCCACTCCTTTCATCATTGTTATTGAAGCCCTCCTATTCATTATGGCACATAAGGGACTTCAGTTGACCTTCCAACGACGTTAGTAGCTACTATTCTATTATTTCGGCCCTCTTGACAGGATTATTATTCATATTTTGAGCTATTTGGTGGGCTTGTCACCAAAGTAACATTATTTTGCACATTATTTTATTTTAGAGGCATCTTTAGGCTAAATTACGCCATTCAAATACCTCAAAGGCTCATATAAATATAAGAGAGCATCATTGCATCTCTCATCATCACTTGGATTGGTATCTCTCTTGAGAAAAGATTTTGAACCTGCAATTGATGGACGAATTGGAGTTTTATTGACACATTTTGATGTTTGGATAATTGATATCTTATCTTGGAGCTTCATTGTTGCAAATGTGATGGATGGATATGCTCTTTCTGTCATGTAAGTGCTCCTTTCATGCAAGTTTCTTAATGATTTATGTCTAATGTATGGAATGCTATGTCTTGATTTTACCTGTGCCCTAAAGGTTAATGTGAATTCATGAAACATTTGTAATTTTGGCTCATTGCATATGCTATTCATCTTAGCAAGAAACAATAATTTTCCTAGGGGTCATTTGTGCACCTTTTACCTTGAAAATCCATCAAATCTTGCATATTGAAGTATAAATTACTCGTGACCTAACTAGTGCCTTTCTAGGCTAGCGAAGCTGCAAGGACTCCTTGGTAGAGCGAAAATTCCCAATCAAATTCATTTTGACTCCATTCACCACAATTTGCCAGGCACTAGTCTCAATCCTTGGTGATCACCCTAAAAACTTCATCTTTTCTCCTTTTCACATTTTTTTACCCTAACCCTAGACGGCCAAACTAGGGCATCCAACGAATTCCAAAGGAGCCATCATCCTAGTGAGCGAGTTGGTGATGAATTGCGTTGGGCTGTCTCTTGCAAGCCCTCCAAATTTGAGGCATATCCCACAATTGGTTTGTGAGAAACATCAAGCCCAAGCTCCAAAATTGGTTTGGATTAGGTCTTCTTTGGTTAGTGGCATTTTGAAGGTCTATATACTCAAAAACTCAAAGGAAGTTAACTATTTTCGTAATCTTCTCCCATCCTCACTTAACCTAGACATTTTTTGAAGATTATTCTAAACACTAGGTCAAGTTTGGATCTTCCCAAGGCTCCTTTGTGGTCACACATAGTCATTACTCCTTATATCTCACAAGGTCATTAAGGAAACTTGCTATTTAGAGAGCCTTAGGTCTAGAGAATTTCTTCATAAGGTAATATCTATATCCCATAGGTTGGATTCTCCCTCTGAACATTTCTTGGAGAGCCCCTTACCTTGCCCTACAAGCAAGCAAGCTATCATTTGAGTCTCTCCCTTGAATGGGCTTTGGAAATCACATAGTTCTTTATCATTGGCTTATCCCTTCTAGTGATTTCCTTTATATCATGACTCCTCCCATCCGTGAAAGTCCATAAAGAGTAGCGGGCATTGACTGAAGCGATAGTAGGTCCTTGTCTCGTTGTTTCCATCCGGTATAGTAGTTGTCCCTTAGGCACCACTCCTAGGAGCCCTACTAGATTGTTTGGTAACATTTTTGGCATCATTGTCGAGGAGGAAGCAAGTCTACCTCCCTTGCAAATCATTAAGGAATTGATTCATTAATGATATTTCAAATATTCCTCTGGCGACTCCATTCATTGTCCAATCCCCTAGTTTGCTTGAAGGTGACAACATTCCTCCTTTAACTAGGGTTGTTGCAAGAAAGGCAGAAAGAACTCCATCACCTGTTAGAACTAACCTTCTCCTTGAGTTTGAAAACCTTCTCCCTGAGTTTGAAAAGGTTGTTAATTCAACCCCCAATATGGCAACCACATCAAATGCCAACCAAAATCAAAACCAACCAAAAGTCCCAAGAAACAAAAGGCACATGGCTAGTGTCTTTGGACCTTTGAAATCAAGTTACAATCTAGAAGCTTTGCTTGAGAAATATCATGACTTGTTGCCCAAGTTAAAAGGGGATGCCACCAAAAGTGCTCATGATCATGTTGATGACTTCTATTGGATGCTTGCCCCTAGGGCAATCGATGATGACAACAGAATCATGATGCCATTTGCCTTATCCTTTGAGGGCAAGTTAGGGAATGGTACCTTAGCCTCCCTGCAGGTAGTATTGGTGACCCTGGCCAATTTGAAGATGCTTTCATGAGAAGGTGGTCATCAAATACCTAACAGTCTTTCAATATTGAAAAATTTTACCACATAGTTAAGGGAAGACATTAAAGAATTTATCCAAAAATTTGACAAAGTAGTTAGGGACATCCCTGATAACCTTAGACCTCCTGATGCAATCATTCTTGCCAAATTTATTAAGGTTGTGAGTGGCCATCTAACATATGCATTAAAGGATAAGAAGCCTAAGAGTCTTGTTGAAGCCAAAGAAATCGTTTCAGAAGTTCAGCAAAACCTAAACATTTCTAAAATGGAAACGTTTGAGCACCTAGAGCTAAGGTGGAAGCCAAGAAGAGTAAGTCCAAAGACCAAACTGAGGAAACCCTTGTTGTGGTCCTTAAGAAGCTTGATAAGCTATTTGAGGAAATGAACTCAAGGGGCAGGCTTTACATGAATAAGTTCACTGCTCTTGAAAAGGTTCAAAAACCAAATTTATTTCCCAAGAACAAGCCTTTTGCTAAGAAAAATAATGATGAAGGCATGCAGAGCTCATCCCAAGTTCCTAACACTTTGGCCCCAACTAATGTTGTAAAACAAGAATCATCATCCGAACATAAACAAAGTGATGAAGAAGAAAGTGAAGATGAGGAGGGTGATGAGCAAGCAAATGTTGTTGAATCTCGCGCCTTCAACATTATGTTAGGTGGTCCATACAATCATCCTTCGATTAGTAAAGTAACCCTCAAAGAAGAAAAGGATGAGCCAATCCGCAATGCTAATGATAGTGGGATATTCAAAGAGGTCCAATACTCATGAAAGAATGACAAAAACACCCCCACTAGCCTCGAAGAACCTAATAAGAAAGAATATTCTCCTAAGCAGTCCCTTCCAAAACAACCTCTGTTGATTTGGGGTAGCATTAGATGTGCTCTAGCCACAAAATTTGGTGGAGAGGTTGGGGCACATGAGATCTCCAATACCCAGAAAGGGTTTGGTCAGATTCTAAACAGATCAAGAGATATTAAAATAATTAAAATTTTTAATGGAGTCCCTAAGTCTAAACTTAGGGAAAATAAAATATTAATGTGTATTAATATGAATCTGTGTTAGAATGGTCAAAAAGACATGGATCAAGCCAGATCTAATCTTAGCCGTTGATTAGGGACTTAATCACAACCATTGATATGTCAAAAGGAAAAGTATAAGAGGAGGCTTGAGGGTCACTTGGAGAAGACACCAGAGTGATCAGTCATTCTATTCTTTAGAGCGGGGTTTGCTAAGAGAGATAGAATCAGTGATCGGAGAGCCACTGAGGGGCATTGAGTACAGAGACGGAGATAGTGCCAAGAGAGTAGCAGAGTAGCCAGAGAGAGAGACGCAGGAGCAACCAGTGCTCCCGAAGCGCCACGCAGAGGCACCTAAGTGCTGCGCAAAGCACCAAAGGGGCCAGCATAGCTGACGCAGGGTCTCCTGGGGCTCAGACAGGCCAAGATATGTTGACGCAGGGCCAGCGCTAGGCTAGGAGAGGCTAACATAGTCCAGATTGTGCAGACATTGCGGTTTCTGGGGCAGATTGGTGCTGAGTAGCTGCCGTAAGGATTATCCTGGGTTTCAGCCAGTAGATATGTCAGAAACTGAGAGGTATTACTGCGAAGGAACTTCTCTGTTGGGTAGGCCAGTTTCGTGCCCAGATTGTACTCTGATATTGCTTAATAAGAAAACCCTCAGATAGTTGCACTGGTTTTCCCGCATTGGGTTTTTCCGGGGACATTAGTCCAAAAATAATGGTGTCATATGGTGTGTTTGTTCTTGTTTCTTTTAGTTGTTGATCTGTAATATGTTAAGCATGCACTAGTGTTTATTTTCAGTATTTACATTGTAAATAACTTGTTAAGAAAAATAACAAGTAGGTAGGAATAAATCAGATAAAGTGCAAGGAGGGTTTCTTACTAAGTAAACTTAGAAACTTCAACATGGTATTAGAGCATGATTGCAGATCACATGAGGACTAAAAGACATCAACTAAGCTGAGCAATAGCAACAGAAAATAGTTGTCTCGAGGTGACAGAAGCTGTTTCTAGTAGCGCAGAAGCCAAGGAGTGTGACGCATAGCCAACCAGGGCCATGCAGAGGAAGCTGGGAGATGTGCAAAGCCTCAGAGAGGCCAGCATTGCTAATGCAGAGGGTTAGAGGGCTGACGCAGGGCATCCGATGGCTAACGCAGACCCATCCAGGGTGACGCAGAGCTAGTGTGAGGCAGAGAGGGGCTGACGCAGTTAACAGAGAGGTAGTTGTTGGGGTCTAGAAGGCTGCAGGAATATTGCAGAGTGGAGTTGGTGAGGTACTGTAGTCAGAACAGTACCTGACAGAGCAGGACCATAAGAGTTGTTACCGAGGGTTTCTAGCCGAGAAACCCAGATCAGCAGTGCAGTTGCACAAGATGATTAGAGTAGGGGCATCTCAACATGCGGCCGAAGGATTTCCAGGAGGGAAATCAGGACTCAGAGGCAGTCCATAAGAGAACTTCCAAACGGGAAGTAGAGACTCAAAGGAGTCGAACAGAGAACTTCCAGGAGGGAAGTAGAGGAGTATCAAGGCACTACATGGAGTAAGAGACCAGGATAGACTGGACGAAGCATCGAACTTCACGGTCTGGAAGGCCAGAATCTAATATGTGCTTGACAGGAATTGTGTCAAGAAATTCGCCTTGAAGGTAATAGCTATCCCAGTCGACCCCAGTGATAATGATAGGTACGAGGAGGCGATGGTGAGGACCAAGAGCATCATCCTTGATGGGGTCAAGGATCATGTAGTACCACACATAGCCAAGAAGGAAATGACATTTGAGATGTGGGAGGCTCTCAAGAAGCTGTACTAGCATACCTCTGTGCAGAGAAGGATGCTACTTGAGAATCAGATAAGGTCGTATTAGATGAAGAAGGGACAATCGATTGACATCTTCCTCAAAGGACTGAATGAGATCCGAAATCAATTGATTGCTATAGGGGCAACACCGGATAAGGAGCTTATGGTGAGGACAGCCCTGAATGTTGTCTCAGAAGATTGGGAAGTAGTTGTCCAAAGTATCCTGGGTAGAGGGACTCTCCCACCTTGGGACGAGATGTGGGCAGCTCTTCGCCAGGAAGAGATCAGACGGCAATTGAAGATAGGTAGCAGCAGCAAGGGGATCAAGGTCAAGCAGGAGGAGGAAGATGTGGCCCTAGCATCTGAGGGAAAGCAGGAGAAGCAGAAGAAGAAAGATCTCTCCAAGATCAAGT
This sequence comes from Pinus taeda, assembly GCA_000404065.3. Classification (NCBI taxonomy): domain Eukaryota; kingdom Viridiplantae; phylum Streptophyta; class Pinopsida; order Pinales; family Pinaceae; genus Pinus; species Pinus taeda. The sequence continues at coordinate 150,150 of APFE030260713.1, read as the reverse complement.
GATTCCACCATGGGGGGGTTGGGTCATTATGCGACCTAGTGTCCAAGGAAGAAGAGTAAAGGAGAATCTTCCAAGACTAAGGCAGCGCTAGCACGGGCTGAGAAGGAAGTTTCGACAGACGATGATTGTGCCATAAGTGCACATGCGCCACTTGAGAGGAAGTGGGGAGACATCGAGTTGTAGTCAGGTGGACTACAGGTAATGAGGGGCAGGATCCTCGAGGTACCCAACCTCTTGGATTAGACCTTGCTACGGGAGCCCCGAAGAGTAGTGTTATGAAACCAGCTCACAAAAAGAAAAGATAGTTGAACACCTTAGAATTTAGCCTCTTCGAGGGGGCAACCTCATTTACATTACACAAATGGACAATTCTTGGATGATTCAAATGACAAAACCTCCTTCCTATATATAGGAGTCTAAGGGGTCACAATATAACCAAGCTGACCTAACAATAATAATATAAAGGCACAAAAATAACAATAGAGGGATTCTATGGGGCACAGTAATAACAATATGGGGACAATAGGGGCACAACAATATTAATAAGGGATTAATGGGGGCATCACTAGTATTATAGGGATCTAACATGCCCCTTTCTTGCAAAAAAGTGTTGTCCTCAACGCTTGAGTAGTTATGGGTGCTTTTGTATAAAATTCTCATCCTCCCATGTGGAATCTTCAACGGATAAGTTCTTCCACTTGATGAGATACTCTGAAATGGATCGATTTTGTAGTTGTCGAGCTCTTGTTTCTATGATTGCTTCTGGTTCCAATATAATTTTTCCTTCCTCGTCAAGTTCTGGCAATATTGTTTGAATTGGGAGCTTGATATTGAATCTGATATATCTTTGTAATTTCGGATCATCTAGTTCTGAAATTGCGACCTGCAGTAGCCCTCTGTGTCCTCTTTCCAATGCCACCAGTCTGATCAAATTTAGATTCTCCAAGGCAGAGTTATGCACAATCTCCCAAGATGACCTGATTATAGACCTTTCCAGAAGAGCAAACTTGTATTAAGTGCCATGTGTCACTGTTTTGACCTTAGTATCTGAAAAATATACATAGGAAAGTATAGTCCGTCCTCTTTCTGCAACTTCTTACGAAATTTCAATCTAATGCTCAGAGAGAAAGTTATGACGATTTTCCCCAGGTCACCTGTTTGGAATGTAATTCAGGAGTCTACAAAAAGACCAACTTCCTCAAATCATATCTCCGCAAATATAAAACGAAAAGCTCTGAAATTCGGACCTGAGATTCAGTGTGATGTCGTCTCAAATGGGTTTTTTTTTCTTCTGAAACGTCGCAGAAAAACGTTATAGCGAAAATGCCACAATGACATATTACGAGCAGCGAAACCCTAGAATCCAAAGCTCTGATACCAAATGTTATGAAACCAACTCACAAAAAGATAGAAAAGATAGTTGAACACCTTATAAATCAGTCTCTTCGAGGGGGAAACCTCCTTTACATTACACAAATGAACAATTCTTGGATGATTCAAATGACAGAACCCCCTTTCTATATATAAGAGTCTAAGGGGTCATAATCTAACCAAGCCGACCTAACAATAATAATATAAAGGCACAAAAATAACAATAAAGGGATTCTATGGGGCACAGTAATAAAAATATGAGGACAATAGGGTCACAACAATATTAATAAGGGATACAACTAGAATATTAATGGGGGCATCACTAGTATTATAGGGACCTAACAAGTAGCAGGACTAGATGAGTTGGGTAGAGACGGATGCGGATGGAGCGGCAGAGAGAGCTACAATGCAGGAGTTCCGAGACAGCACGAGGTTAGCAGGTTGCAGTAGTTCGAGAGGCACAGGAGTGTTGCACTAGTGCAGGATGACACATAGATGTGTGCAATGGTGCGAGATGCAGGGAGTTGTTGCAACAGCACAGAGGTCAGAGAGGGAGCACTTGTCAGTGGCAAAGGGAGCTTCAACATCAGTGCATGTCTCTAGCCCAACAGAGAGGTCAGATGGAGGATTAGTTATTTCTCAGTAACCGAGTTGCAGTGCAGCAGTGGGCAGCACAATGCAACATGATGAGTGGTGTAGTGCGATTGCAATGCTGGGAGAAAGGACCAGCAGTAGCACAGATGCAGAGGGAGTTGTCGTACAGATGCAGCAGTGGCAGTGGCAGAACCACGGGTAGCAGTACAGGATGCAGTAGTGCAGAGGATGTTGGGCAGGAAGGCCTACCATCATCACAGGTACCGATGCCAAATGATCAGAGTAATACTCAATGAGGAGTATTGCTAGAGCACAGTCCTCGCTAAGAGGGAGTGTTGATTTGGGGTAGAATTGGATGTGCTCTAGCCACGAAATTTGGTGGAGAGGTTGGGGCATATGAGATCTCCAATACCCAAAAAGGGTTTGAGCAAATTCTAAACAGATCAAGAGATATTAAAATAATTAATATTTTTAATGGAGTCCCTAAGTCTAAACTTGGGGAAAATAAAATATTAATGTGTATTAATATGAATCTGTGTTAGAATGGTCCAAAAGACATGGATCAAGGCAGATCTAATTTTAGCTGTTGATTAGGGACTTAATCACGACCGTTGATATGTCAACAAGAAAAGTATAAGAGGAGGCTTGAGGGTATTTTGGAGAAGACACCAGAGTGATCAATGATTCTATTCTCTAGAGCAGGGTTTGCTAAGAGAGATAGAATCAATGATCGGAGAGTAGCTGAGGGGCATTGAGTACAGAGAGACAAAGAGGCAGAGATAGTGTCGGGGGAGCAGCAAAGCGGCCAGAGAAAGAGATGCAGGAGCAGCCAGTGCTCACGCAGGGCCATGTAGAGGCAGCTAAGTGTTGCACAAAGCACCAGAGGGGCCAGCGTAGCTGACGTAGAGGCTCAAAGAGTTGACACAGGGCCTCCTGGGGCTAACGCAGACCAAGATAGGCTGACGCAGGGCTAGCGCTCGGCTAAGAGAGGCAGACGCAATCCAGATTGGGCAGACATTGGGGTTTTTGGGCAGATTGGTGCTGAGTAGCTACCAGAAGGACTATCTGGGGTTTCAGCCAGTAGATTTGTCAGAAACTGAGAGGTATTACTGCCAAGGAAATTCTCTGTTGGGTAGGCCAGTTTCAGCCCCTAGATTGTACTCTGATATTGCTTAATAAGAAAAAACCCTCAGATAGTTGCACCGGTTTTCCTACATTGGATTTTTCCAGGGAAATTAGTCCAAAAATAATTGTGTCATATGGTGTGTTTGTTCTTGTTTCTTTTAGTTGTTGATTTGTAATATGTTGAGCATGCACTTGTGTTTATTTTCAGTATTTACATTGTAAATAACTTGTTAAGAAAAATAACAAGTAAGCAGGAATAAATCAGATAAAGTGCATGGAGGGTTTCTAACTAAGTAAACTTAGAAACTTCAACAAGCTCCTTCTAAAGAGCTCTCAAAGAAGGATCCCCCAAAAATGACAATGCCAAAAAGGATCTTCCAAAAGAAGAAGCTAAACACAAAGCTAAAGATAAGGAGGTCAAACTTGATATTGATGTAGGCATTGCTATAGGAAAGATGACTATGTTGAAATTTATAGGTCTAACCCATTAGAAATTTCCCTGCACTATCTGGTTTATTTCACCTACTTGTTTAATTACAAAACAAGTTATTTAACCATATAAATACTGAAATAAACACAAATACAGTCTTAACCATCTATAAATCATCTACTTAAAGAAATAGACAAACACACAAGGGACACCGTTATTTTGGACAATTGTCCCCGGAAAAACCTAACTTGGGAAAACCAGTGCAACAATTATGAGGGTTTTATTATTAAGCAGCTTTTCTTGAGTACAATTGGGTGCCAAACTGGCTCACCCTACAGAGAAATCAACCTGGCAGTAATACCTCTCTTCAGAAGCAGATATTCAGCAAGTCTGCTCCACGAAAGTCTCTCCAACGCCTCTCTGAGGCTCTACATCAGCCCTCCTGGCCTTTGCGTCAGCCTACTGATGCTCTACGCTAACTCTCTAGCCCTCTGTGTCACCCATGCAGGCCCTTTGGCCCCTCTGCGCAGTCACTCTGGCCCTCTGCGTGGCTCCTGCTGGCTCTACGTAGCCTTCTTTGCCTCTACGCTGGTCTTTCAACACTATCTATGCCTCTCTACTATGCACTCACTTCCCGTCGCTGCAAACTATGATCACTAGTTCGATTTCTCTTAGCAAACCCCGCTCCAGAAAATCAAACTGACTAATCAACTTGGTGTATCTCCAACTGATCCTCAAGCCTCCTTTTATACTTTTCCTGTTGAGTTTTCAACGGCTAAGATTAAATCTCTAATCAACGGCTAAGATTAGATTTGGCTTGATCCATGTCTTTTAGAACATTCTCACCCGGTTTTATATTAATACCCATTAATATTTTTATTTTCCTAAGTTTAGACTTAGGAACCCATTAAAAATATTAATTATTTTAATATCTCTCTAACCGGGTGGAATTTCCCCAAACCATTTCTAAGCCTTGAAGATCTCATGTGTTTTAGCCTTTCCACCAATTTTCATGGCTAGAGCACATCGGATGCTACCCCAAATCCACCACTGAACATCACTCTAATCATCCGGCACCGATACCTGTGCTAATGTTTAGTCTGCAGCCCAACATCCTCTACACTGCTGCCTCCTTTACTGCTGCCCATGGCTCTACCACTGCCACTGCTACATTGGTATTGCAACTCCCTCTACATCTGTGTTGTTGTTGGTCCTTTCTCCCAACACTGCATCTGCATTGCAACCCTCTCTCATCATGTTGCATCATGCTACCTATAGCACTACCACTGCTACTATTGCACTACAACTCAGTTACTGAGACGTTGGTAACTGATCTACCCAACTATTGACATCCTTATCAAGCTAGAAACCCTCCTGATGTTGAAGCTCCCTCTGCTGCTATCTTGTGCTCCCTCTGTTGCCTCTTCGCTGCTGCAACAACTTTGTGCTTCTCGCACTGCTGCAAACACCTCTGTGCCTTCCTACACTGCTGCAACCTCCTTTGTGCCTCTCGCATTGTTGTAACCCTCACTACGCTACCAAGGACTACTGCACTCTGGCAATGTTCTGTTGCTCCATCCGCATCTTGCTTCTATCGACATCCGACATCCTGCTACTGTCACTCAGGGCTTCCATAGCCAGATATGATCCAAGAGTTTAGGTACCTCAAGGATCCTGCCCCTACATCTTCTTTAGTCCTCCTTACTACAGCTCGATGTCACCCCACCTCTTCTCTAGTGGTACATCAGCACTCATGGCACAATCGTCATCATCCTCCACTTCCTTCTCCGCCTTAGCTGACACTACCTTGGAGTCAGAAGCCTCTCCTTTATTCTTCTTCCTGGGACATTGGGTTGCATAATGGCCTAACTCCCCACAGTGGAAGCAATTTATCTTGGAGATGTCCTTCTTCTTCCTCTTCCCTTTCTGTCCCACAGATGCCAGTGCTGCGTCCTCTTCCTCCTCTTTCTTGATTCAACCTCCTTTGTTGCTACTTCCTACCTTGGTCAGCCATCTGATCTCTCTTGGCGAAGAGCTACCCACAATTCTTCCCAATCTGGAAGATTCGCTCTACCCAAAATGCTTTGGACGAATGTCTCCCACTCCTCGAAGACTGCATTTAGGGCGGTTCTCACCATTAACTCCTGATCTTGCATGGCCCCTATGGAAGTGAGTTGGTCCCAAATTTCCTACAACTTGTTGAGGAAATGATCTATCTGCTCCCCCTTCTGCATCTAATACGACCGCAACCGATTCTCCAATAGCATCTTCCTCTACACGGAAGTGCTATGATACAATGTCATTAAGGTATCCCACATCTCCTTTGTTGTATTCTTCTCAGCAATATGCTGAACTACATGATCCTTGACCCCATCAAGGATTATGCACTTTGCCTTGGCCATTGCATCCTCATACTTTTCGTTATCAGCTGGGTCGACTGGGATAGCCACAATTCTCAAGGCAAAGGCCCTGATGCGATGTCTATCTAGAACAGACAAGATCCTGGCCTTCTAGATAACAAAGTTGGACGCCCCGTCCAGCCTGTCCTGATCCCTCAGTCCGTTCATTGCCATCGTCGCTCTTCTCTTTGACTCCCTCTAAATCTCTACTTTCCTCCTAGAAGTTCTCTTCTAGACTCCCTCTAAGTCTCAATTTCCCCCTTGGAAATCCTTCTGCCAACAGTCGAATCGCACCTCTCTGATCCCCTTTTCTCCTGCAACATTATTCTGGATTTCTTGGCTAGAAATCTGCCTAGGTAGCGACTCCCTCTACCTTGGTTCTGTCCCGTTAGGTACTGTTCTTCTTTGACAACAACAACGCCCTACCAGCTTCACGATCCACAATCTACCCACAGCTCCCTAGGCCCCAACAGCTAAAGAAACTGAGCCTCTTGGCTCTGCGCAATCCCGACAGTGGCTGAATTGCTCCTCTGGCCAACTGCGTCACTCCTACCTAGCTGAGCAGGATGACGTGGCTCTTTGTGAGCCTCTTCTACCTCTCACTACTTCTGCGTTGACGTTTTCTCTGGCCCAAAAATGATGACGCAGGCCCTCTGCGTCACTCCTCCGCTGCTTTTTGCTTAGGAACAACTTCTGTCTCTCAGGACAGTTGTTTCTGCTACAAATTTTCTGATTTTAGCTGATGCCTTCAGCTCTCCTGTGATCTACAACCCTCTAATACCATGTTAAAATTTCTAAGTCTAACCGTTAGAAATTTTCCTGCACTATCTGGTTTATTTCACCTACTTTTTTATACTGAACAAGTTATTTCACCATATAAATACTGAAATAAACACAAATGCAGTCTCAACCATCTATAGATCATAAAGAAATAGACAAACACACAAGGGACTGTGAAAATTCTATCATTGCAACAGCTGATTTATTTTACCTACTTATTTCTCAATAAGTTATTTATGAAAACCCTTCAGTAAACATTAAAATAAATTTTGTTGTAGATATCACACCATAATACAGAAACAAACACATGCACAGGAATCAACACATCAACACGGATATCTTTGGACAATTGTCCTCGGAAAACCCAATGTGGGAAAACCGGTGCAGCAAAGGAAGATTTTATTATTCAGCAATTCTTCAGTACAACTGGGTGCCAAACTAGCTTACCCAATAGAAAAAAATCTCCAGCACTTCTCCTAGTCTCAACGTCGGGCTTGTTGGCATTTCGTAGCTCCCAGACCCCCTACGTCATCTCTTGCTGCCCTGCATCAACATTGGGCCTCCCTGCGTCACCCACGCAGGCCCTCCAGTGACTATGCAGTCTGTTGCCTCTGCGTCTGCCTCTCCAACCTCTGTGTCGGTTTTCTGATGTTGTTCCTGACTCTCTGTTCTGTACCCACTGCCTGTTGCTTCTCTGCAAACCACTAGTTCGAATTTCTCAGCTAACCCCACTCCATAAAATGAATTGACTAGTCTCCCTCAGTGTGTTCTCCAACTAACCTTCAAGCCTCTTCTTATACTTTTCCTATTGGTCTTTCAACAGCCGAGATTAAATCTCTAATCAATGGCTAAAATAGATTTGGCTTGATCCATGACTTTTGGAACCTTCTAACCCAGTTTTATATTAATACCCATTAATATTTTATTTTTCTTAATTTTAGACATAGAAACTCCATTAAAAATATTAATTATTTTAATATCTCCCAAACTAGTTAGAATCTGCCCAACCATTTCTGGGTCTTGGAGATCTCATGTGCTTTATCCTCTCCACCAAGTTTCATGGCTAGAGAACATCTGACACTACCCCAAATCAACACTCCCTCTTAGCGAGGATTATTCTCTAGTAATACTCCATACTGAGTATCCCTCTGACTATACGGCACCGGTACCTGTGCTGATGCTAGGCCTCCTTGCCCAATATCCTCTGCATCCTATATTGCTTCCCATGGCTTTGGCTCCGCCATTGCTGCATCTATATGGCGGCTCCCTCTGCATCCGTGTTGTTGTTGGTCCTTTCTCCCAACACTGCAACTCCATCTGCATCCGTGCTGCTGTTGGTCCTACTTCCCAACACTACATATGCACTGCAACCTCTTCTCATCATGCTACATCGTGCCACTGCTGACTGCTACTGCACGACAACATCACCCCCATTTCTGCTACTGAAATGGATTCTTTATCATCCCCATCTTTTCCCTGAAATAATCAAACTTTGTTCTTCCAAGGGCCTTAGTGAGGATGTCTACCACTTGTTCTCCTACAAGAGTATAGCTCAACTGTACAGCTCCTCGTTGGACACAGTCTCTGACAAAGTGACACTGGATATCAATATGCTTTGACCTGTCGTGAAACACTGCATTCTCAGAGAGCTTGATGCAACTCTGATTATCACACATGATCCTGGTCGCCTCCATCTTTGTTCTAAATAGGTTCACAAGCAGTTTTCTAAGCCATATGGCCTCGCACAAAGTTGTGCTTGCAGCCATATATTCTACCTCAGCGGAGCTCAGAGCTATGGACTTTTGTTTCCTACTGCACCAGGAGGTCATTCCTGATCCAATGTTGAAACAATACCCAGAGGTACTTTTTCAATCTACTAAACTTCCAACCCAAACTACATCTGGGAATCCACTTAATCTGATATCCTTACTCCTGGTGTACAAGAGTCCATAATCAATTGTTCCCTATATATATCTAAGAACATGTTTGGCTGCTTCCCAGTGCGTCCTCTTCGACTCCACCATGAACTGACTGAGGGTGTTGACAGCGTAACAAATGTTTGGCCTAGTATTGACTAGATACATCAGGGACCCTATGAGCTACCTGTATAAGGTGGGATCAGTATCCTTGTCTTCTGATGCATTAATTTTCTTCCATTTTTTATCATTGGAGTAGCCATGGGTCTACAATCCTCCATCTTGAATCTCTTCAGAATTTCTGTAGCATATATCCCTTGTGCAAGGAAGATCTCCCCCTTTTGCTGCCAAACTTCCAACCCCAAGAAATAATGCATTCGTCCCAAATCCTTCATGTCAAATTCTGTGGCTAGATTCTTCTTGCAGTCCCTGATGAGCTTGGATGATCCTATTAGGGAGAGATCATCCACATATACTACAAGGATTAGAGGCTCATTCTCTACAACCAGATAGTAGAGATTTGGATCTACATCACTCTTGACAAATCCCATCTTCTGCAGTAGCCATCAATTCGACCATACCATGCTCTAGGTGCCTGTTTCAGCCCATACAAGGCTTTCTTCAATCTACATACATGAGACTTCTTCTCATGTGTCTCAAAGCCTTCTAGCTATTCAATGTATACCTCTTTTTCTATCACCTCGTTCAGAAATGCCATTTTAACATCCATCTGATGAATCTCCCATCCCATCTGTGCTGCAAGAGATATCATGGTTTAATAGATGTATACATGGCTACTGGGGTGAAGGTCTCTTGGTAGTCAATACCTTCATTCTAAGCATACCCCTTAGCCACAAACCTGACTTTGTATTTTTCCACACTGCCGTCTGCAGCATATTTAATCTTGTAGATCCATCTTGAACCTACCACCAATCTGTCTTGAGGCCTTGGAACTACCTCCCAAACATCGTTCACCATTATGGAGTCGTACTCCTCTACCATCGCATCCAACCAAACCCGATGTTGAGCAGTCTCCTGAAAGCTCGCAGGCTCCCCATCCTGAGCTACTAATGCCCGATATCTATCTGGTTGTTTTCGCTCCCTCTTATTGTTCCTTGGTGCACTGATTAAATCCTCTGCATCTTGCAAAATTTGACGAAGTTGCTTGTTCGTTCTTCGTCTGCCAACAGGTGCTTTTGTTAGCTCCTCCTCCTGTGATTCTTCCTGATCTGAGAAAGAATTCTTTACTTCTGTTGGTTCAAGAGGTTTGACCAACGGCCCCTCTTTTGACTGCTCCTCGAAATGCATTTCTCGAGATTTTCAGAAAGCCCTATCCTCCATGAACTTCACATCTCGTTGAACTACTACCTCCCCGCTCCCTGGAAGATAGATTTTGTATGCCTTAGCGTTCTCGCTATATCCCACTAGATATCCTTTCTCTGTAGTTTGATCCAGCTTCTTCCTCTTTTCCTCGAGTATGTGGCAATATGATAAGCTCCCAAATATCCTGAAATTACTAACTTTTGTATGCCTTAGCGTTCTCGCTATATTCCACTAGATATCCTTTCTCTGCAGTTTGATCCAGCTTCTTCCTTTTTTCCTTGGGTATGTGGCAATATGATAAGCTCCCAAATATCCTGAAATCATTGACTTCAGGTGTCTTCCCTGTGAAGACTTTCTCTGGAGTAATCTTGCCCAATGCCTGATGAGGAGTTTTATTCTAAACATAGACTGTCGTGTTGCATGCTTCTACCCACAGGAATTTTGGCATATCCTGATCATACATCATGGCCCTAGCTGCTTCTATGATAGTCCTGTCCTTCCTTTCCGCTACTCTATTCTAGTCCGAATTGTAAGGATCTGTCCACTCTTTTCTTATGCCCTCCTTAGCGCAAAAATCAGTGAAGTCCTTATCGACATACTCTCCACCATTATCGAGTGCAAAACTTTTATTTTCTTCCCAGTCAGATTCTCCATCAGAGCCTTGAATTCTTTGAATTGACAGAAAACCTCGTCCTTGGTTTTTAGAAAAATAAATCCAAGTTTTCCTTGAGTGGTCATCAATGAAAGCAAGGAAGTACTTGGCACCACTAAGAGCTTTAGTGGACATAGGTCTGCATATATCTGAGTGTATCAATCCTAGTACACTCTTGGCCCTGTTTTTACTTCTAGGAAATGTTGCTTTAGCATACTTTCCCAAAGCACATCCTCCACATACATCATCTCGTTCCGTACTAAGATCTGGAACTCCTGTTACAGTGTTCCTGAGAATTCTCAGAGCCCCATGGTGCAAATGTCCCATTCTTTTGTGCCATAGTTCGTTCAAATCCTTGTCTCCATGACTGCCATTTAGTGCCATTGGTGATTCTAGTTGTAGTTTGTACAACCTGTTATTTTTTATCCCGATCTGCACTTTCTTTTTCCATCTCAGGTGTTTGATGTATACTTTCTCCTTGATGAAGAAAATGTCATAGCCTTTGCCTTGAAGTTGTGACATGGAAAGTAAGTTGATTCCCAATCTTGGTATATGCAGCACATTGGTAGCACAGAACCGCTCTCCTGTTTCTGTTTAAAAAACTATGGTACCCCTCCCTACTAGAGTACACTTTGCCTTGTTCCCCATGGTGATCTGAAAGTTCATCCTCTCCTCTTGATAACCTGAGAAACATTCCTAGATTCCCTTCATATTCCAAGAGGCTCCACTGTCTATATACCATACCTCTGATGATGCAAAGCTAGTCACACAAGCCACCTCTTCTTCTAGCCTGGAAGCCAACATAGAGAAATCAAAATTACTCTCTTGTGCAATTGCTTGAAAATCTGTTCGAGTCTCTGACGTAGATGCCTCTACATCATTGTCTAGAGTCCTCAACCCATAATTGATTTTCCCTTCCTGTCTCTGATTACTTGCTCTGATATCATGTGAAAATTCTATCACTGCAACAACTGATTTAGTTTACCTACTTATTTCTCAAATAGTTATTTATGAAAACCCTTCAGTAAACATTAAAATGAATTCTGCTGCAGATATCACAGCATAATACAGAAACAAACACATGCACAAGAATCAACATGGATATTTTTGGAGAATTCTCCCTGGAAAAACCCAATGTGGCAAAACTAGTGCAACAGAGGAGGATTTTATTATTCAACAATTCTTCAGCACAACTGGGTGCCAAATTGGCTTACCCAACAGGGAAAAAAATTCTCCAACACTTCTCCTAGTCTCAGCGTCAGGCTTGTTGACCACTGCACAGCTCCAAGACCCTCTGCGTCAGCACTGGGCTTCCCTACATCACCCATGCAAGCCCTCCAATGACTAGGCAGTCTACTGCCTCTGCATCTGCTTGAGAGGCTCCGCCTCTGCCTCTCGAACCTCTGCGCTGGTCTTTTGATGCCATTCTCGACTCTCTGTTTTGTACCCACTGCCTCTTGCTACTCTACAGACCACTGGTTTGAATTTCTCAGCTAACCACGATCTAGAAATCGAACTGACTGGTCTCCTTCAATGTGTTCTCCAACTGACCCCTGACCCTCAAGCCTCTTCTTATACTTTTCCTGTTGGTCCTTCAATAGCTGAGATTAAATCTCTAATCAATGGCTAAGATTAGATTTGGCTTGATCCATGACTTTTGTAATCTTCTAACCCAGTTTTATATTAATACCCATTAATATTTTATTTTTCCTAAGTTTAGACATAGGAACACCATTAAAAATATTAATTATTTTAATATCTCCCAAACTACTTAGAATCTGCCCAAACCATTTGTGGGTCTTGGAGATCTCATGTGCTTTAGCCTCTCCACCAATTTTCATGGCTAGAGCACATCTGATGCTACCCCAAATCATTCGGGACACCGTTATTTTGGGACAATTTTCCCGGAAAAATCCAACTTGGAAAAACCGGTGCAGCAGTTCTAAGGGTTTTATTATTAAGAAGATTTTCTTGAATACAATTGGGTTCCAAACTGGCTCACCCTACAGGGATATCAATCTAGCAGTAATACCTCTCTTCAGAAGCAGATATTCGGTAAGTCTGCTCCACGAAAGTCTCTCCAACGCCTCCCTAAGGCTCTGCATCAGCTCTTTTGGCCTCTGCATCAGCCTACTGATGCTCTGCGCTAGCTCTCTGGCCCTCTACGTCACCCACGCAGGCCCTCTAACCCCTCTGCACAATCACTCTGGCCCTCTGCGTGGCTCCTGTTGGCTCTGCGTAGCCTTCTCTGCCTTTGCGCTGGTCTTTCGGCACTATCTCTGCCTCTTTGCTATGCACTCACTGCACCTCGCTGCAACTCTGATCACTGGTTCGATTTCTCTTAGCAAACCCCACTCCAGAAAATCGAACTCACTGATCAACTTGTTGTATCTCCAACTGACCCTCAAGCCTCCTCTTATACTTTTTCTATTGAGTCTTCAACAATCGAGATTAAATCTCTAATCAATAGCTAAGATTAGATTTGGCTTGATCCATGTCTTTTAAAACATTCTCACCCAGTTTTCTATTAATACCCATTAATATTTTTATTTTTCGAAGTTTAGACTTAGGAACCCATTAAAAATATTAATTATTTTAATATCTCTCTAACCGGGTGGAATTTCCCGAAACCAATTCTGGGTCTTGGAGATCTCATGTGCTTTAGCCTCTCCACCAATTTTCATGGCTAGAGCACATTTGATGCTACCCGAAATCAACAAACTATGCAAGTTCCCATAAAGGAGGTAGTAAAATTCCCACACCAAAAATGGCATGAGAAGAAAGCTTTAGGGTTTGAAGAAGAGGACACACTAATCACATTGTAAAACCTCCACCTTTCCAATAATAACACTGGTCAAAATCCATTTTTGCTCACCTTAGGCATTAATGACCTCCTACTACATAATGGCATGTTGGATTATGGGGCTTCCGCAAATATCATGCCTTTAAAAGTCATGAAGCAACTCAATCTTAACATCACTCATAGGTACAAGAATGTATGTGGTTTAAACTCCAAACTTGTTGAAGTAGAAGGCCTTGTAAAAGATCTCAAGATGTCATTAGCTATGAACCTTGATATATCATTGCTCATGGATGTTGTGCTCATAGATATACCTGAGGTGTGGGGAATGTTATTGTCTAGGAAATGGGGCGCTATGGTAGGTGGCCAATTTCAAATGGATTTATCTTATGTCATCCCGCAATCCAATGGATCCCCTTTCATTCTCAATAGGGAGCTTTTGCACCCGACTCATGTGGTAAAACCGACTCCTATTCCATGTTACAAGATCTCTGAGGCTGAGAAACCATCTCCTATCCTTGCCTCTGAAGAAGTCTACATCCTTAAAAGGCCAAATCAAAAGCAAAGCAAGAAGTGTAAGACTAAAAGGGAATTCAAATTAGGGGATGTTGTGTTCGTTGACAAAAATGGTAGCATCGGATGTGCTCTATCCTTGAAATTTGATGGAGAGGCTAAGGCACATGAGATCTCCAAGACTCAAATCGTTTGGAAAAATTCCACCCGGATGAAGAGTTATTAAAATAATTAATATTTTTAATGGGTTCCTAAGTCTAAACTTAGGAAAATTAAAATATTAATGGGTATTAATAAAAATAAGGGTGAGAAGCTTCTAAAAGGTGAGGATCAATTCTGTTTTAATCTTAGTCGTTGATTAGAGACTTAATCTCGGTCGTTGATTCATCAACAGGAAAAGTATAAGAGAAAACTTGAGGATCATTTGGAGATACACCGGAAAATACTCAGTATCTCAAGGAAAATCAATTCTCAAAGAGAAGGAGATCGATTTCATAGGGAGAGTTGCAGGGTGGAGAAAGAGGGCACCAGCAGCAGTCAGAGACTGAGGAGGAGGTGACACAGGGACATTGAGAGACAGTGCACAGGGAGATGCAGTCCAGGGGAGACACAGCCCTCACGGAGGCTAATGCAGAGGGGCATAGAGCCATGCAAAGCCATGCTGAGCCACGCAAAGTGACGCAAAAGTGACGCAAAAGTGGGAGAAGGGTCTACAAGGTGTCAGAAAGTTTCCAGGGGAAAGTCTCAGGTGTTTTCTCTTTGTTCCTCTGTAAAATCATTCATTGTAAAAGTGATTGTTGATGAAGATTAATAAAACCCTCATCTGCTGCACCGTTTTCCCAAATTGGGTTTTTTCCAGGGACAATTATCCAAAAACAACTGTGTTGATGTGATTTGTTCTTGTGTATGTATTTTCTCTGTGTAATTATGTGACAACTGCAATAAAATTTATTTTAATATTTGCTAAAGGGATTTCGTAAATAACTTATTGTGAAGAATAACTAGGTGAAATAAATCAGTAGCTGCAGTAGAATTTCAGGTTAGCAATTTTCACATGGTATCAGAGCAGAGATCCAGCAATCGGAGAGAAGAATCGGCTATGGGTCAAGAGCATGATGCAGAGGCATCAACTCAAAGGGACTCATGCAGATTTCTAGAAGATAGCACAAGGGACATGGATCACGATTATTCTATGTTAGCTTCCAGACTGGAAGAAGAAGTTGCTTGCCTAGCAAGCTCTGCCTCCTCTGAGGTTTGGTATATGTATAGTGGAGCTTCCTAGCATATGACAGGAATTCGAGAATGTTTTTCAGATTATCAGGAAGAAAGGATGAATTTTCAGATCACAATGGGAAATAAGGCAAAGCGTACTCCCGTAGGAAGAGGTACTGTAGTCTTACAAACCGAAGGAGGAGAGCAGCTTCGAGCAACCAATGTGTTGCATGTGCCAGCATTGTAGATGAAATTACTCTTTGTATCTCAACTTCAAAACAAGGGCTATGACGTTTTCTTACTTAAGGAGAAAGTATATGTCAAACACTCGCGTTGGAAGACAAAGGCCCAGATTGGAATCAGAAGTAATAGGCTGTATAGGTAGGAATGGGGATAAATATTTAAATGAACTATGGCATAGGAACATGGGACACTTACACCATGGGGCTCTGAGAATTCTTGAGAAAACAGTATCAAGAGTTCTATAACTAAGTACAGAATGAGATGATGTATGCAGAGGGTGCGCTCTAGGCAAGTATGCCAAAGCAGCATTTTCCAAAAGTAACAATAGAGCTAAGAGTGTTCTAGAATTTATACACTCAGACATCTGCAGACCGACGTCCACAAAAGCTCTTAGTGGTGCCTAATACTTCATCACCTTCATCGATGACCATTCCAGGAAGACTTGGATCTACTTTTTGAAAACCAAGGATGAGGTTTTTGGTCAATTCAAAAGTTCAAGGCTCTAGTGGAAAATCTGCTAGGAAAGAAGATAAAAGTGTTGCACACAGACAATGGTGGAGACTCGAGAGTATGTTGACAAGGACTTCACCGATTTTTGTGCTAGGGAAGGCATCAGAAGAGAGTGGACAACTCCCTACCATCCGAAGCAGAATGGAGTAACAAAAAGGAAAAACAAGACTATTGTGGAAGCAACTAAGGCAATGTTGTATGATCAAGATATGCCCAAATTCCTGTGGGCAAAAGCATCCAGCATGACAGTTTATGTCCAAAACAGGACTCCGCACAGGGCATTGGGCAAAATCACTCCAGAAAAGGTCTTCACTAGGAAGACACCTAAAGTCAGTCATTTCAGGATATTTGGGAGTTTGGCATATTATCGTATACCTGGAGAAAAGAGAAAGAAATTAGATCAAACTGTTGAGAAAGCATATCTTGTGGGATATAGCGAGAATGCTAAGGCATATAGAATCTATCTTCCAAGGAGTAGGAAGGTAGTAGTTTGGCAAGATGTAAAGTTCATGGAGGACAGAACTTTCAGGAAATCTCGAGAAATGCCTTCCGAGGTGCAGTAAAAAGATGATCTGTTGGTCCAACCACTTCGACCAGCAGAAACTAGTACCAACAATTCTCCTAAAGGCAAAGCTTCAGAACTGGAGGAATATCAAGAAGAGGAAGCATTGCCACTACCAATGGAAGAATGAGCTGGGAACGCAGATAGATTCTACGGGATGCAAAGGACTTCATTAGTGCACCCAGGAATGATAAAAGGGAGCGAAGACAGCCAGACAGATATTAGGCCCTAGTAGCTCAGGTTGGGGAACCTTCTAGTTTTCAAGAGGTTGTTCAACATCAAGTATGGGTAGATGTTGTGGTGGAGGAATACAGTTCTATAATGGTCGATGATGTCTGGCAAGTGGTACCTAGGCCTCAGGACAAGTCAGTGGTAGGTTCCAGATGGATCTACAAAGTCAAATATGTTGCAGATGGCAGTGTGGAAAAATACAGAGCCAGGTTTGTGGCTAAGGGGTATGCTTAGAAGGAAGGGATAGACTATGAAGAAACCTTCACCCCAATAGCCAAGCATACTTCTATTAGAACCGTGTTATCCCTTGTAACACAAATGGGGTGGGAGATTCATCAGATCGATGTCAAGACGACATTCTTGAATGGGGTAATAGAAGAGGAAGTATACATTGAACAACCAAATGGTTTTGAGACACATGAGAAGAAATCTCATTTATGCAGATTAAAGACAGCCTTGTATGGGCTTAAACAAGCAATTAGAGTATAGTACGATCGAATTGATGGCTACTTGCAGAAGATGTGGTTCATCATGAGTGGCCCAAATCCTAATCTCTACTATCTTGTCACAGAGAATGAGCCTCTAATCCTGGTGTTATAGGTGGGTGATCTTTTCCTAACACGATCATCCAAGCTCATCAAAGACTGCAAGAAGAACCTAGCCACAGAATTCGACATGAAGGATTTGGGACAGATGCAACATTTCTTAGGGTTGGAAGTTTGGTAGCAGAAGGTTGAGATCTTCTTTGGACAAGGGAGATATGCTACAAAGATCTTGAAGAGATTTAGAATGCAGGATTGTAGGCCTATGGCTACTACAATGATCACCAACTGGAAAAAGATTGATGCATTAGAAGACAAAGACGTTGATCCCACCTTGTATAGGCAGCTTATAGGGTCCCTGATGTATCTGGTGAATACCAGACCAAACATTTGTTACGCTGTCAACACCCTCAGTCAATTCATGGTGGAACCCAAGAGGGCAAACTAGGCAACAACCAAACATGTTCTTAGATATATACAAGGAATAGTCGAGCATGGGCTATTGTACACCCAAGGCAATGACATCAGGCTGAGTGGGTTCACTGATGCAGATTGGGCTGGAAGTTTAGTAGATCGGAAAAGTACATCTAGGTACTGTTTTAGCATTTGATCAGGAATGACCTCTTGGTGTAGTAGAAAATAGAAATACGTGGCTCTGAGCTCAGCTAAAGCAGAATATATGGCAGCTAGCACAGCTTCGTGCG
Organism: Pinus taeda; assembly: GCA_000404065.3. NCBI lineage: Eukaryota > Viridiplantae > Streptophyta > Pinopsida > Pinales > Pinaceae > Pinus > Pinus taeda. Next base: position 132,243 of record APFE030260713.1, on the reverse strand, counting down.
AAGCCATATGGCTTAGGAAATTGCTTGTGAATCTATTCAAGAGAAGGATGGAAGCGACCAGGATTTTGTGTGATAATCAGAGTTGCATCAAGCTCTCTGAAAATCTAGTATTTCATGATCGGTTGAAACACATTGATATCAAGTGTCACGTTGTCAGAGATGTGTCCAAAGAGGGGCAGTACAGTTGAGGTACACTCCTATAGGAGAACAGGTGGCAAACATCCTCACCAAGGCTCTACGAAGAACAAAGTTTGTTTATTTCAGGGAGAAGATGGGGATGGTGAAGAATCCATTTCAGTAGCAAAAATGGCTAGGTATCAGGAGTTGTAGTGTAGCAGTTAGCAGTGACAGTGCTATGGGTAGCATGATGCAGCATGTTGAGAGGGAGTTGCAGTACAGATGCAGCAGTGGTAGTGGCAATGTCATGGGCAGTAGTACAAGAAGGAGCAGTGCAATGGATGTGGGGTAGCAAGCCAAGCATCAGTGTAGAGGACCAGTGCAGAGGATCAATGTGATGCTTATATGGTGAAGCGTTGTTAGAGCACATTCCTCGCTAAGAGGGAGTGTTGATTTTGGTAGCATCGGATGTGCTCTAGCCTTGAAATTTGGTGGAGAGGCTAAGGCACATGAGATCTCCAAGACCCAGAAATCGTTTGGAGAAATTCCACCCGAATGAGGAGTTATTAAAATAATTAATATTTTTAATGGGGTTCCTAAGTCTAAACTTAAGAAAATTAAAATATTAATGCGTATTAATAAAGATAACAGTGAGAAGCTTCTAAGAGACTAGGATCAAGTCTATTTTAATCTTAGCCGTTGATTAGAGACTTAATATTGGTCGTTGATTCATCAACAGGAAAAGTATAATAGAAGACTTGAGGATCATTTGGAGACACACCAGCAGATACTCAGTATCTCAAGGAAAATCGATTCTCAAAGAGAAGGAGATCGATTTCAGAGGGAAAGTTGCAAGGTGGAGGAAGAGGAGGGCATCAGCAGCAACCAAAGACTGAGGAGGAGGTGATGCAGGGACATTGAGAGACAGGGCAGAGGGAGACATTGTCCAGGGGAGACGCATCCCTCACGCAGGGGGACGCAAAGCCATGCAGAGCCACGAGCCACGTAGAGTGACGCAGAAGTGATGCAGAAATGGGAGAAGGGTCTCCAAGGTGTCAGAAAATTTCCAAGGGAAAGTCTCAGGTGTTTCCTCTCAGTTTCTCTGTAAAATCATTCCTTGTAAATGCAATTGTTGCTAAAGATTAATAAAACCCAAATTGGGTTTTTTTTAGGGACAATTGTCCAAAACCAACTGTGTTGATATGATTGGTTCTTGTGTATGTATTTTCTCTGTGTAATTATGTGATAACTGTAGTAGAATTTATTTTAACATTTGTTGAAGGGATTTTGTAAATAATTTATTGTGAAGAATAAGTAGGCGAAATAAATCAGTAGTTGCAGTAGAATTTCAGGTTAGCAATTTTCACAAAAAATACTATCCCTGTCAAGATTCATGGTAAGGTCGGTAAGTATTATTATTATATTGATAGATGTGATGACGAATATTGGCCTGAATCAGTCAAATTAAATCATATCACCCTTTCATTGACACTTGATGATGTATTATATATAGTAGGATGCATTGCATGCTGATTTTTGCATTAGAACTAATATCATATTCCTTTTGTCATGTTAGTTTAGGTGCATTTAGATTATGATTTGCATGTAGAATTAAAATTTTATTTCTTGTTAATGTTTATGGCCTAACAAAAGCATGGGCGATCATAAGATGCCACGAAAACATGTTGCCATGTGTGTTTGGTCTTTGATGTGCAAGTAACAGGTCTGCGATCCCAAGAGATTGTTGATTTTCTCATGACCTCCTTGTTTGAGTAAGTTCACATACTCTAATGAGGGATCATGTCCCAGTTGGATCCAGATGTTACCCACCACCACTGGGTGACACCCATAGGAGAAAATTTTCTCCTAGATTGTCTTCAGTCAGTAGCCAGTAGCCACAGATAGTTTGATGTCCCACCATCTCTGCCAATTGAGCTATCCATTATGTACCCTCGCCTATCTGTTATGATTGTATCTTTGAAGGTGCACCTTCCAACCCCAAAGGTATGGCTTTTATTATGTAGTTGAGTATTTTTGCTTACTTATCATGGACAATTCTAGGCATGGATTAGTGGGGGGGATTCGACAGAAAGAATGGGCTTGTTCTATTCTCTTGTGCCCTTGTCCAACTTGGTGTTTAATCTTGTATCCTAGTCCCGTGGGATCTCCTTTATTGGCTACTAGCTATAGGGGTGACAACACATAGGAAATCCCAATTTTGGTTGTGTGGTCCCCTCCGCTCATTATAGCCCCTTTTCACATCTTTCCCATGCGGGTCCACATTTTTCCATTGGGTCCACAAGGAATTAGCCTCCCCCTCCCATTGTCCACACCTTGGGTTGGGCCTAGAAAGATGCCTCGTAGGTTGATGCAACCAAAAGAAAGTTAAAAGCATAATTTAGCCACTTACAATAGGAAATGTACCACAAAATGCAAAAGATGTCTGGCACATACAAATTTAACACATGGGCAAAAGTCAAACATGAGCTCTACCTCTTATCATCGTGGCCATCACCCTGGTTCCTAGGGCCCTATATGAGCTCCTTGCATCATTAATGAACCCATGATTGTCCCACCCCCTAGTGAGAAATGAACTTCCCTACCCTAAGGGGGTATCCACCACTATATCATTCACATCATGCTCTCATTCCCTGGAGCCCCAAGTAGTTAAAAAAGAAAAATCAACATCAGGCAAAAGGTATATGAAGAAGGGTGGAAAAATAAATTCCAAGGTAACTCATGTACCACGATCGCTTCGTTTTACATCTATACACCCAAGTGTGGGCCTCCCTCATTATAGCTACCCTTGTACCATGGCATGTGCCTTGGAGCCTCCCCTGTTGCCCCACGTCATTCCATCATTATTTCATATGACACCTGCCATCTAATGGATGTACCATGAACCTATCACTCCCTTATAGGTTGAAACCACCTAATAGGGTCCTCAATTAACCTCCCTCTTGAGCCTAGAGACACCTGTACATTCTAAAGCCCATTATGGAAGGGCATGCCACTATGAAGTGGCCACTTTATTCCATGATTTGTAAGTTCATTTGCTCAATTGCATTAATGAATTGTTATACTGGAAGGTAAGGAGATGCATTGGATCTTATACAGAATTGTATGTGGATCTTCATCTTGGGGTTTGGTCTCCCTATATGGTAACCAAGCCCTCCAAAGGGTCTTAATGGCACTTTTAGGGTGAGCGTTGAGAGCAATGGGCCTCCACTATAGCAGAGAGAAAATAGCCACATCATGGGATCCTTCAGCACCACCTATTGCTTGCTCATGTCCCATTTATTCGACGATGATGATGCACTTGGATCGCATTGCCCAATTGGCTACGTACTTGCACCACACACTTGGCAGTTGATCCAAGGCCCAAATGGGATTTTGTCTCACCTAGGGAGACAAGGGAGGGCTTGCATCATCATTCCAACCCTTACAGATGAAGCACTGGCTTGTTCGATTCAGTCGAAGACCCATGAGGACATTCTTTGTGCCCCCACAACCATTTGGGAGCACCACAGATCATTTGCTTGGAGATTAAGGGACACCCCCTTCATCATTGTTATTGGAGACCTCCTACTTATTATGGCACATCAAGGACTTCATTTGGCCTTCCAATGGCCCTACTAGCTACTATTCTATCATTTCGGCCCTCTTGAGAGGCTAATTATTCATATTTTGGAGCTATTTGGTGCGCTTGTCACCAAAGTAATGTTATTTTGCACATTATTTTATTTTAGGGGCATCATTAGACTAAATTAGGCCATCTGAATACCTCAAAGGCTCATATAAATATAAGAGAGCCTCATTGTATCTCTCATCATCACTTGGAATGGTATCTCTCTTGAGAAAAGATTTCGAACCTGCAATTGATGGATGAATTCGAGTTTTATTGATGCATTTTGATGTTTGGATCATTGTTATCTTATCTTCGAGCTCTCATTCTTGAAAATGTGCTGGATGGATATACTCTTTTTGTCATGTAAGTGCTCTTTTCATGTGAATTTCTTAATGATTTCTGTCTAATGTATGGAACGCTATGTCTTGATTTTACTTGTGCCCTAAATGTTAATGTGAATTCATGAAACACTTGTAAATTTTGGGTCGTTTCATATGCTATTCATCTTGGCAAGAAGAAGGAATCTTCCTAGGGGTGGGTTGTGCACCTTTTGCCTTGAAACTCCATCAAATCTTGCACATTGAAGTATAAAGTCCTTTTGTGACCTAACTAGTGCCTTTTAGGGCTAGCGAAGCTACAAGGACTCCTTGGTAGAGTGAAAATTCCAAAAGCAAATTCACTTTGACTCCATTCACCACAATTGGCTAGGCATTGGTATCAATCCTTGGTGATCACCCTAAAAACTTCATCTTTTCTCCTTTTCACATTTTCTGCCCTAACCCTAGATGACCAAACTAGGGCATCTAGCAAATTCAAAAGGAGCCACCATCCTAGTGAGTGAGTTGGTGAGGAATTGCACTGGGGTGTCTCCTACAAGCCCCCCAAATTTGAGGCATATCCCATAGTTGGTTTGTGAGAAACATCAAGCCCTAACTCCAAAATTGATTTGGATTAGGTCTTCTTTGGTTAGTGGAATTTGAAGGTCTATATACTCAGAAACTCAAAGAAAGTTAACTATTCTCATGACCTTCTCCTATCCTCACTTAACCTAAACACTTTCTTTAAGATTATTCTAAACCCTAGATGAAGTTTGGATCTTCCCAAGGCTCCTTTGTGGTCCCACACATTCATTACTCCTTATCTCACAAGGTCATTAAGGAACCTTGCTATTCGTAGCGACTGAGGTTTAGGACATTTCTTCATAAGAGAATATCTATATCCCCTAGGTATGATTCTCCCTCTGAGCCTTTCTTCGAGAGCCCCTCACCTTTCCCTACAAGCAAGCAAGCTATCATTTGAGTCTCTCTCTTGAATCTGCTTTGGAAATCACATAGCTCTTTATCATTGACTTATCCCTTCTAGTGATTTCCTTTATACTGGGACTCCCCCCATCGGTGAAAGTCTGTAAAGAGTAGGGGACATTGACTAAGGTGGTAGTGAGTCCTTGTCCTGTTTTTTCCATTTGGTGTAGTAGTTGTCCCTTAGGCACCCCTCCTAGGACCCCTGCTAGATTGTTTGGTAACATGCACTATTGTCCTAGCAACATAATGTCCACAACAAAATCCAAAATGTAATTTTTCATGAGCTTTCTAGACTCGTCCTCATCAACTCGCCTATGTACAAAACCATCAGAGTTCCTCCACCCAAGAGCTTATTAAATCAAACAATATTTAGAAACCTTCAACTTAAGAACTCTTCCTTTATGGTCACTCAAATTATCTAGACATGTAAGATTTCTCAAATAATAAACAATATCTAAATACCTAGTATGATGCTCCAGCTTATCCCAAATGGAGGCGATGATGTCATTGCAACCAATGTTTAATGCCTTCTTGTTGCCTTCAGTAAACACTTTGATGGACCATGTCCTTTGATTATTTTGGTATGCTTAATCTACATATCATATTGTTAAATCCTCAAAACCCACTTTCCTCTTATACCCAAACAATTTTGTTGGCCAAGAATATCTTTCACAACCACACGAGGCAAATATGCTATGATGCTTGAATAACCCACTCATAGGGACTCCATCGGTATGAGATATCAACCATATAAATGCGCTATCCTCATGCCAGATACAACAAACATGCTAAGAAAATTATCCACTAGGAAATTTATATGTCCTCAACATAAAAGTCAAGTCCCATCACCAACATATCACGACAACACTAAAGAATATCACAACAGATTTGGTGCTAAAAATTAATAGATCAACAAACCTCGTTGGGGGTATAGCGCACAACGTTTCACTAACTATTTCCTCTAGACATCACAAACCCACCGCTAAAATAGTGATTAGTAAAACCATAAGGGTGCCATGGAATGTGTGCATCCATAAAATACCCTCCCCTGTATTTGAATGTTCAATCACCTATGTCATCAAGAAATGTCTATCAAGTGCAACTAGGATATAAAGAAAGATCCTCATACAACATCATAGGTAACAAACCCATTACAATTGGACTTAGCATTAGAGAAATTTTGAAGTTTAGAATGGGCCTCTTAAGGAAAATAATAAAACAAGCGTGATGAATTTTTAGAGGAGAAAAAAAGAAAAACTACCTTTTTTCTAACTGTATTTTTGACTTATCTCCTTGTAGGTATAGTCAAATTTCAAGTGTAGGTGCTCATTGGATGTAAAACTAAATTTTGTATCCAACGAGTACCCACTTTGATACTTTTGACAAACCCATAGTAACATAAATTGGAAATACATGAACAAAACATGTTTCCTTGCAGAGTACCCACTCTATATACTTTTGATAGACCCACAATGACATAAACTAGAAGTACATGAAAAAGATGTGTTTCTATAAACTAGAAATACATGAAATCCAATTTATAAAAACACGTTTTTTTCATGTATTTTTAGTTTATCTCACTCTAGGCCTATCAAAAGTATGTCAAGTGGGTGTTCATGGGATGTGGAATATAATTCTGCATCCAATGGGCACCTACACTTGAAATTTAGGTAAACCTACAAGAAGATAAGTTGAAAATACTATTTAAAGAGGTAGGTTCTTTTCTTTCCCTCCAAAACTAGTTACCCTTATGGTTGACATCATCATCTTGAATCCGGTTGGGTCTTTTAAAGTTGATGTTGATAGCACATATATTATGTTTTGAGGCTCATTTTTTACCTATAAATTTCTCTAATGATTCTTGTTCACTTCGAAATATACTCCTTACTTCAAATGAAGTGCTCAATCTTGGTAGCTTTTCCTTGAAGGGCTGAATTAGAAAAGTGGTTTGTGAAGGCTGCAATTCACAGTTTTGCAATTTAATTTACATTATGGATTAATATGTAATATTAATTATGTAATGTGGAATGATTGAAATACAATGTGGCAAAGAGGTTACAATAATAGGAAGTATGTCGATGAATATCTTTTATTATATGCACTAAAGAAAATTCCTTCAACTTTGAGAAGGAATTGTAAAGACAAACTCATAAGCACACATTCAACAACTTTGGAGTCTTGTAGCAACAATTACATAATAGACTCATAAAGTTGCATAAAAATCTATTTCATAAGCTTATTGTAATGGTCTTTATTTACCTTAGATGCTGCCACATAGGCAAGCAATGATGCAAGTACAGGGGTACTGCATGGCGATGCAGCTAATGCAAAGGTTAGACCTGCTAAATATGCTTGCACACCTACAAGTTCCAATAGCAAGTATGAGAATTAATGCATATAAAACATACAACAGCTAGAAGAAATGTGAGGGATAATATCATGTAAACAAATGGAAAATATCATTTTAAAGCAATGAACATTAGAAATAACTTTACAAATTGAGAAAATTTCGTGGTGGAAAGAAAGAAAAGGAAAGACCATTACTTGAAGGGAAGCTGGCTGCAGCAGCACGTGCATCAAAATTGTTGAAGAATGATGGAAGTTGCAATTCAATAATCTATGTAGCAAAACCAATCTGCAAATTAGTAGAACAAAAATGAAAGGAAAAAATAGCGTTATTCATATTTTTTGGTAGACCTTTCCCCAAAACAACACATGATAATGATAAAAAAGTGTGCACACAAAATGTATGTATGCTTGGATTGTTAATGTAACCCAGGGGGATCTAATAAGGAATGTTGTATAACTTGCAAATAAATCCCAAAGCTGTCCTCGAAGATAACTCGACTTTGCACAGATTTTATGATACATATCGGAAATAGAATAGATGTAACCAATCGTGTTTTTCCATTCAAGCTAAATCTTGATACTGCATCATTATAAAAGAAAGGTATTGCCTACAGAACATTTTTATTACTACACTCAAGCATTGATTCCTCAACTATTTCTATATATAAAACTAGAGATTTAACATAAAAAAAATAAATAAATTAAAAATACATGCAAACCTCTTGCTGCTTAAAAGCTCTGGTGTTATGATGAATCTATGCTCTTTATTATTTCTCTCTTTTTGACTTTAGAGGTTGGATATCAAATGTTTCTCCATTTTAACTTATGCACGTACATTATACGAGAAATCTCATTCACTTTGGGCTGCAAGAGAACCCCACTCCTCTCAGAGCAATAAATCTCTCTTCATCAAATATGGAAATATCCTATCCTATGTCTTGCATACGTGTATTATTATCAGGAAAGAGAGAAAATTGCAGTGAGAACATCACATTTTGTCATGAACATAGTCTATCAGAAACATCAAATAGTATAGCATAAATGTAAACATAATAACTAAACAATTCTCTCTTTCAATCTAGCCATATCCTTGGAGTTTTGGAAGAATGTTGTTGGAGGTGATTTTTGTATTTTAAACTCCCTCAAGTTCATCACTCATATTTAAGTTCTCTGACTGCATTTATGTTATTTGTTATGCTAATTCCAGAATATGTTTCTTTATATCCATGAAAAAGTTCCATACTATTATTTCCTTGTTTAAATTATTTTCTCTACATCATTGGAATAGTTGTTTGTACATCAAGTGTAGCATTTCATAAAGATTTCTTAACTTCTTACTTTCGTATATTAAAGGATTACTTGCCATGGACTAGTCTCCTGATTGCTGAACAACATTAGCATCATATGTTTTTTTGTATATGTGAATATAGAAGATAGAGGGTTAGCATGCAATACAAAATACTCAAGGTCAAAAAGGGAAGGTTGGTGATGCATCTTTCATATTAGATAACTTGATAGGGGATAAAGAAATACCCACACTATCTGGGATTGGTATACTCAATAGCCTACAACTAAAACTTCATACCCCTACTTTAAATCTAGGGATATTGGTAATATAAACCTTGTATTGAATGTTATCGAATCAAGATGAACATGCTCATATCCAAACCTCTTATGCAATAGAAATAAAATATGTTCATTGCCACTAGAAAATCATGGACATGACCCATGAGACGAATGTCACTCATGTAGCTGGAGGGGATTTCCTTAGTATTTCTAGTGTTCAAGGGATAGGAAGAGGGAGGTCGAATTATCTATAGAGGAGGTCGAAAACAGTTAGTGTGAATTATCCAGTCAAGCCAGTGCAAGTTGCAGAGGCTACAGTGTAATTTGATCTCCCTGTCTAGGTATTGCAGCCTTTGAGAATTTCAGCCTGTTGTTCCCTTTGAACAACAAAAGTCTCTTCTCCGCTTTTGAGCTTCCCATCTGATCACTCACCCTTCTGATACCATGTGAAAATTTCATCTACCACAACAACTGGAAATTATTTTTCTAATTGTTAATTTATTTAACAATTTATCTGCTGCGACAAATATCAAATAATTCACATTGTGATTTTCACCAATAAATTGTGAAACAAAAATAGCACTGGAAACTAAGAAAATATAGTGCACACATAAAAATATGAGATTGTTATGTTTGGACAAATGTCCCCAGAAAAAACCCAACTTGCGAAAATTGGTGCAGCAGCTAGGGTTTTTTATTATTATGTAGTAGTGAAATTCTGAGTACAATCTGGATGCACAAACTAGCAATCCACTACAGAGAAAAAAATTGGCCACAAAAATTAGTGAGAAAATTTTTGTCTCACCCGACACTGATCTAGCTCCAAAATTGGCTTTTAACGGGCTACACGAAACCCCTGTATCAACCTTTGCTTCAAATCTGCATAGGCATTAGGATGCTCTGCCTAGAATTGCAACTGATCAAGTCGTCTTCCCAATCCAACCTCTGAGAATGTCTCTATACCACCCTTTGTCACACTGGTGATCTCTGTCAGGTAACACTGCTAGAAATGATTACGTTGCTCCTTCAGTCACAATGTTGCTTCCTCAGTCACTATGTTGTTTCCTCAGTCATTGCTATGTTCCCTTAGTCACTAAGGTATTCCCTCAATCACTGTCCATCAACCATCGCGCAACTCTAATTCTGCATCTATGTTGCTTTTGACACTACCATACTACTGCCAACCTTGCATCTGCACTGCAACTCCCTCTCAATTGTTGTTGTTGCAACTGCAACTACTGCAACTGAGAAGCATCCAAAATAATGAATCAATTGTGTTCAGTATGACGCATCTGTCTCTTAAGCATTTGACTGCTACTAGCCAATACACTACCCACCAAGGAATTTGCGTTGTTGTTGACTCTCTATTGTACCACTTTGCATTGCTTCCAACTCTGCACTGTGCTCCCCAGCACCTGACTACTACTAGTCTACATCTATCACTCTAGAATCTGACTGCATCTCTGACACTGATCCATCCTACCACTGAATACTGAGGGCCCATGTATCTAGGTGATGATCCATGAGGTGGACTCCTCAATGGACCTTTCCCTATCTCTACAATCTTTGGGACTACAACTCAAAGTCGCCCCACCTATCTCATGCAAGTATGGCTGCAAACATGGCAAACTTGGACGACAACTTGTTAATATTAGCAGACATTGTTGCCTGGCCCTGCTTCTCCTGCTTGTCCTTCTTCCTGAGAGGACATTGCGTGTTGTAGTGATCGAACTTAGCACACCTGAAGCACTTGACCTTTGACATGTCCTTCTTCTTCTTCTTCTTCTGCTCTCCCTACTGTTGACTGGGACCCTTAGATGCTAGGGCCACATTCTCCTCCTCACTCTTCAGTCCCTTGTTTCTACTGTCGCCGATGGTACTCTTCAACGGAGCCCTCCTCAACTCCTCCTGTTGTAGATCGGACCACATCTTGTCCCACTTCAGCAATGTATCTCTGCCCAAGATACTCTGGACAAATACCTTCCAACCCTCTGAGACACTATTTAGTGTTAATCGCACAAGCTCTATGGGTTGGGGTGCCTCCCCAATGGCTAACAGTTGATCTCAGACCTCCTAAATCCGAGTGAGAAAGGCATCTATGCTCTCACCCTTTTGCATCCTAGTGTTCCTCAGCTTCTCCTAGAGAAACATCTTCGACCTCTCGGAAGAACTCTAAAATAGCTCAGAAAGAGTATCCCACATTTCCTTGGTCGTTCCCTTATCTGCCACATGTGAGACTAAATGATCTCGGATACCAACCAAAATCATCCTCTTTGCCTTAGCCATTTCTTTCTTGTACTCCTTCTGTTGATCGGGGTTTTGGGGAACTACTATCACATTTTCTACATAGGTCTTCAAACCATGCTCGTCAAGGGGAAAGGACATTTTGGCATTCGAAATGACATACTTGGAAGCATCGTAGAGTCTGTCTTGATCTCTAAGCCCAATTGTGGCCATCTCGAATCTAGTCGAAAATCTCCCTTTCCCTCTACTCAGCTACTGGATCTACTACATGCACTCCCTTCTACAGTGAGAAAATCTACTCACAACTACTGCAAATCGGCAACTGGAAAAATTAGACCTCTAAAACTCGAGATCCCTTGAGAGAAATTTTCCCTCATGTGTGCTTTTCTCTTCCACATGACGTTGATTCTGTTGCTGCAAATCCCTCTACGTCCAACCAAGGAATTTTCTCAGGGAAAATCTGAGTTGTTGCTACACCCTCTGACTATTGGAATCACTATTCTGTGTAACTTGAATTTTTTTCAATCTTGCAACTGAAAATCGAACCCTTGCCCAGCAATTTGATCTTCCTATCTAGGTACTGCGCAGCCTCTGAGAATTTCGGCCTACTGCTCCCTCTGAACAGCGAAATTCTCTTCTCCGCTTTTGAGCCTTCCAGCTGATCACTCACCCTTTGGTACCATGTGAAAATTTCATCTATCACAGCAACTCGAAATTATTTTCCTAATTGTTAATTTATTTAACAATTTATCTGCTACGGAAAATATCAACTAATTCACACTGTGATTTTCACCAATAAATTGTGGACGAAAAATAGCGTTGGAAACTGAAAAAATCTGGCGCACACACATAAAAATATGACACTATTATTTTTGGACGAATGTCCCTGGAAAAACCCAACTTGGGAAAACCAATGCAACAACTGAGGGTTTTTCTTATTATGCAGCATTGAAATTCTTAGTACAATCTGAATGCACAAAATGGCAATCCACTACAGGAAAAACTGGCCACAAAAATTAGTAAGACCAATTTTGTCTCACTTGGCACTGATCCAACTCCAAAATTGGCTGTAAATGGGCTCCATGAAACCCTGCGTCAAATCTGCATAGGCACTAGGACCCTCTGCCTAAAACTACAATTGATCGTCGTCTGCCCAATCTAGTCTCTGAGAATAACTCGCTGACACCTTCCGGAAATCTACCCGGCCTCCTATAGCTGACTCTCCAGATCTGGAAATACTTTCCTCCGGACTCACTATCCTTGCCTCACATTGTTTCTGCATCCTTATCTGGCTTTCCAACAACTGCTGCTGCTCTCTGGAAATTGAACTGCCAAATAAATCAAACCCCACAAGTGTCTTCTCCATCTACCCATCGACTTCTTCTTATAATCCTCTGTTGGAGCACCAACGACCAAGATTAGAACTTAATCAAGGGCCAAAATTAATTCCCTATCGATCCATGTAAGTTTCTAGATGATTCTCACCTTATCTCAATTAACACTGGCTAATTAACCATATTCCTTAAGTTTAGACTTAGGAAATATTTAAAAATCGGCTAATAATTTAATAGAGCCATCTCTAGGTGGAAATTCCATAAACGATTTATGGGTTTTGGAGATCTCATGTGTTTTAGCCTCTCCACAAAGTTTTGAGACTAGAACACCTCTGATGCTACAAAATCTAACATACAGTTCATGTACCAATGTCAGAAGGTAATCCGGAGGTAGAGTGAGCGGCTTCAGAGAGTAGTTGGAGGCAAAGTGAATGTTGGATAGGGTTTTCGGAGGCTAAACGAATTTACCAGAGCCACCAGTGCACAATTCTGGGCAGGGGTGTGAATAGCTTGAGAAAGTACAAGTGGGTTGGAGGAGGCCAGATCAAGTTGCAAAGGGACACTTTGTTTCTCCAGTATATTTTGCCAAAGGAGATCAGTTTAGTCAAAGTTTTTCCAATGAAAGGCAAGCAGTTGTAATAATTCTCAAACTCTTGAATAATAATAAAACCCTCATTTGTTGCACTTCCCTTTGGGGTTTTTCCAGGGACATTTGTCCAAAAATAACGTTGTCATATTTATTATGTATGTGTACATTATTTTCTCAGTTCCAATATTTTATTTTCCGCAGTGTATTTTATTTGTGAAGAATTGCAGTGTGAGTTTATTGATATTTGTCGTTAATAATTGACAAAAGACAAATAAACTGCATAAGTTAGGAGATAAATTTCCAATTGTTGTAGTTCGTGGAAATTTCATAGTAACACCATATGGTGAAATAGTTGTATGCAAAGTGAAAATGCGGCACTTGTTACTGCTTAGATTAGCAGCTTGGACAAGGTATGGTCAAGGAACTAGCATTAGGGGAATTTTGAGGTCTAAAATGGGACTCAGGAAAATAATAACATAATAATTAAAATAAGAAAATAAGAATTATGATTTTTTAAAGAAAAGGAAAGGAAACTATTTTTTTTATTGTATTTTCAGTTTATCTCCTTGTATCTTTCCTCAAATGTCAAGTGTAGACACCTTCTGGATAGGGAATTAAATTCCACATCCAACGAGTACCCACTCTACATGTTATTTTTCCTATGTTAAAGGATGGTAGGATGAATAACTTATCTAGCATAAGCATTAGATCATACTTGTGTGGTTTAAGTCATTGATGTGACTACATTTATGCACTACATATAGGTTAGTTGTTTTGGTTTTCTCATTTGTTTGTTTGTTTGGAGATTTTGAGGTTCTCAAGTGCCCCCAATAAAAGCACTTGCCCCGCAGTTGGAGCCAACTGCTACTCCTCTTTCAGCAGGGGTACCCTAGAACATTTTGGTCGTGCCATATAAGCCCAAAGGATGTGCCTTATAGCCCTGTAAAGCCATGTGGGTGTGTGTTATTTTGTGAAAGTGGCTCTTATATCCCTGTCGATGTGGACGGCCATGGCTACTCCTAGTTTTGTTTATTTCATGGTATGTCTGCCCTTGTGGCACTGTTGACTTCTCCCTGGTGGGCGGTAACTACCTACTTTGATGGGTATTGTTATACCCTAGGATGATGTTGCAGGCATAGACACTACTAGGACTCATGATTTAATGGAGTACTTGTGTCATAAAGCCTTGTAAGAGTGATTACCATATGTACTTTTCCCTGACATTATCCCTTTTGATCCCATTGCACCCCCCTACCCCACACGTGCTATGTGTCTTTATGTATTTTGCACTCCCTTTTGGCCTTGGCTATGCATTTTGATAGTCTCACTATTCCCAATGCTTTGTGTTTCCCAAGGCATCATGCTACATATTTTGAGGCAAAGTGGGTGTCCATTTGATTCTCTATATCAAGGTGAATCACTTGTCTTACGAAGCAGTCAAAACCCCCTCACAGTTCTCTAGTTATAGCAATGAACCCACTTTTAAGTTTTTGGGCAAGAGGGTTTTCCATGTGGCATTGCAAGCAACAATATTTGAAGGCAAATGATGAGGTGGACAAAGAGCAAAGGTCAAGCAAGTATCATCCCCAAGCCAAATCAGCTCAATGTGCAAGCAAAGTCACATCAAATCAAGCCTTTTTAAGCATTTGTACTGTTGTCACTCAAATTGTACAGGCACGGTGCGACAATGACTCGGGTCGAGGGTTGTCACTTTGATCCCCGACCTCTCTGTTCTAGTTGTCTCCTAACAACAAGCTATGGGGGCTAGTCCCTATGGAAGATGGAAATGCAAGACTTATCGGCAACCAACAAGTCCGGGAGAAACAATTGAATGGCCTAGCCACTTGGTTGATTTTAGAAAGTTTTAAATATTTGATTAAATTTATATATGAGACCAATGCCTTATGGAGCCAAATACTTGCTTTAGATAAATTAGATACCAGGTGACTGGATGAACAATCGTTTCTTAATGAACTCTTAGCTATCCTAGATGAAATGCAAATCCTACAAGCTAGGTGAAATGCAGGAATCTTGGTTTATTTTAAGTTATATGTCTATTCTAGGTGTATCCTTCCTCTTAACTATTTTGAAGCTAGTCTCTAGAGTAGGTTGTGAGAAAGAACCCAAGGGGAAGAAAGAAAAAGCTTGGTTAACAATACCTCCCTTCAGGCTCTAGCCACCCGATGCCTCCAAAGCTACAGACACTGTGGCTCTGATGACTGCAAGGTCACCGTGTTAACCACTAAAGAGGTACTAGGCTCCTCAAGCTATATGAGAAAGGTGGTCCTATTCTCTATCAACCGAGCTAATGCTCAAAGGTAAAATATTAATGCAATACTAGTTCTAGGATGCCAATGCAAGATAATTGAGTGATTCTTAAGGTAAAACTGTTTAGCGTTACTTTAAGTACTTAATTATGATTGATCTTAAGTTATGGCAATAAGTACTTGACAATGGTAAATAAGATACAATCTCAACCACAAGAATATGTGCCAATCAAGATACAAGAGATAACCAAGATGTAATTGCCCAAGTGTTAAACAACAAGATAGATGTTCCTATCAATGTTTCACCAATATAGAGTTTACAATTGATATCCACTTTGAACATGAACCATAAATCTATTGACAATTAGAGCGCTTATCCACTTAGAACAATTGGCCAATGATTCTTAGACAATAAGATTATCGATCAGATTGGATCTTCAGCTTGTCCTGACGATGAACCACACTGGTTGGTTCGAAACGCGTTGACAAATGATTTTTTATGTGATTTTGCCGAAATTATTCTCACAATCACATTATCAATGCTATTTAGACAATTAGAAGCCTTTAAAATTAAGTCAATCAAGATAATGCCAATATTGTTATTCAAGAGAGATACAATTAGATTAGCAAGTGCTCAAGTTAATACTTAGGTCTTTAATGTCAATGTGTAAGAGAACAAGAGATACCAATATCTGACAACTTCTTAGATTTATTCACTTAAGCAACCATTCAACAAGATTACTGGACTACGAGATTAATGTGTGAGTGAGCTTATTAAGTGCAAATTTGGAACTTATGAAAATCACACAAGGCAACAATAAGTTAGTATTCATGAAAGCAATGTAGAAATTAGCCCAAAAACTCACTTCAATGCTAGCTATCCCTTACACAATATGCAATTATTATCAATAGAGCATGAACAAGTGAAAGCCTTATATTATTTATCTACCAATCACATTCAATGAGCAAATATTAAACCCTATGTTGCACGAAACTTTTACGAACCCAACGTTCTGGGACATACTCGTACCCGAAACTCCGAAAACATGAAATATGCTTGGCGAAGATTTCGTGTTAACAGTGGCTCCACAAGGATAATATCCCCTAGCGAGATGGTGAGAACCTCAACGATCTCTAGTTGAGTGACCAAGTCTAGAAACAAAACTATCAACACTTATATCTAAATCTGCTTCTGAGGGGCTCGACAAAACTATTTCATGAACTCTGAAAATTTATTCCAAAAACATACACAGACAGTTGCTTAACTACAAAACTGAATCACAACAAAACATATTTGATTAAACTACTAATGTTCAACATGAACTTATTCAGAAGTAAACCTAAGCTAATCTAACTTACACATAGGAATAAATGGGCCAAGTGTAATCATATTTCCGTTGAAGTTGCCCAAACATCTCATTAACATTCTCGAATTCCTTCAATGAACTCTAGTCTCCGCCATAAACCAAGACAAGGATCGCAGAATTGACACCAATGAATGGGAAGGTGTTTCATTTAATGTGCTCCCGAAATGTAGGGGTGAAGCTTCAAACCACATTGCTTTAAATAACAAGGTTGTAACTTCAAGTCTCTGCTGATTTGCATTCTTGCACATAGATACAATCCATCCTCAATAGGGTCATCACGAAAATGAATAAATGAGCAATGGTAAACTCAAAAATCTAGGGATGGAAAGGAATCATATTGAGAAATCACAATCAAATCAACTACTTCCTCTTGCTGTTTGGAAAAGTTGGTCGCTGCAATTATCTCCTCCTCTACTAATTCTTTATCATTGAACTCAAAACTAGAAGCTCTATTTGAGGATATCAACAATTCAAGTTGTAAGATATATTCTTCTTCTAGGTATGCAACATCTAGAAATATCTCACAACTCTTTTTCCTTACTCTTTCCCTACTACAAGCTTATTCCATGAGCCAAATGTTGTTGGTATCTCTTTGGTGCAATCTCTCCTCTGACTGCAATTTCCTGCCTGTTGACCACTCCATGTCAACTACCCCATAGCTGTACATTTTTTCACGCATGGATTTCCATAATGTCCGAGCATTCAGATGATCCACAAATTCATCATTATCAACTATATGTACACTGACGTTTTGTAAACCCATTCTGCATTTTGTAATGTAAATGATCCTAGTAAGACAAATGTATGTAACAACCTAGGTAAATTTATTTTTCTGATGATGATTTTTATCTTAGGAGGTTTTTAGTCTCACTGATTCATGTGTGTTTCTAAACATGAATGATTGGCAGAGTTTTTCCCTCCAGCCTCAGCCCCAAAGCTAGGGTGGATTTTGTCGTTGGGATTTTAAATGAGTCCTAGTGTTATTTATCGAGTCTCTGTAAAAATTATTTGGGAATAATTCTAACTATTTGATTAGATTATTTTATTACAAGTCACTTAGTCTACTAGATCATATTTTGTATCACAGAAATGGGTAATTATTGAGGGTCTATAACGAACACGTGTTCCCCCTTCATGGGTTAGAAATGTAATATTTCATCTAAAAAATATTTAGTGCATGGTCCCTCATAGTTAGACACCATGGTCAAATATTAGAGGGTTGGAAGAATTTATAATCCCCTAAAATAAATTAAAATGTTAAAGCAAGAAATTTAATTAATTTAGGTCCTAGGAAAAATTAAATTCTCCAACACTTAAAATTCGTGGGTTTTAAAGTTCCTAATTTTTGGAGATCCCCAGCCAAGGGAATATTGAAAATTTCAAGATATTTTGAACCCTTGGGCCATAGTAATTAATTCAAACTCAATTTTTTGCGGCAATTAACTCCAAACAATCATTTTTTAATTAATTAAAAGGAAATTAAAAGTGAAATTCAATTTTCCTCAAAAAGTAACTTTATTTCAATGGTGATGATTAAAAGATCATTTGATATTCATCAATGGTTGAGATTGCTTTGACGAGGATCAAGCCAACCAGTCGTTGGAGAATCTTTCTATAAATGATAGACCTCTTTCCATTATTTGAATTCGATTTTTCAATCATGTACTTGCTCTAAGAGGACTTCTGTAACTTTTTTTCTAGTTAATAAAATGCAAAGACTTTGGGGTTTCAGATCATGGTGTTCCTCTTTCAAATTTATGTGGTAATATTGTTCTTAATACTTTGTTGTTTTTATTTGCATTGCTAGTTAATAGCCTTTGAGGATTGATCTGTGTACAGGTATATTGCACAGATTTCTAGGTTTTTAAAATATCATTTTGATTTAATTGAGGTAGCAGGTATCTCTATTTCTTGATAATTTTATGGTCATTTTTAAATCTCTATTAATTTGTAATGTTCCAAACTAAAATAAATAGTGAAATGCAAAACACAATCAATTTGTGACATGGGAAAGAAGAATAATCAACAAATGCTTATTAAAACTCCAAAAGTGAGAACTAGCTGAGCCATTTTATTGATGAAATGGAGCAAGTATTATAATATGCATAAATGCACCTAGAATTTCCTCAAGGGCAAGCTTAATAGGACATAGGTGATGAAACAATAATCTCGAAGATGGAAATGAATGCTCTTCTCATGCTCTACATTGTCCCTAGAAACTACACTGCTAGCTGGAAAGAAACTGCAAGAAATATCATCTATAGTGCTCAAAAAATGCTGAAACTTTATATCTGTGATTCTTGTCAAAAACCCAGAGAGAATTTGGGTTGAATCCAACTTCCCAAATTTGGCCTCCAATATGCCCTACACATTCCCAGCAATTCTACACTTCCTGCTGCAAAGATACGGCTGAAAACCCCACCTCCGGTGCTCAAAAAATTATGAAACTTTATATTTTGGATCCTTGTCAAAAACCCAAAAAAATTCAGAAACGTTTTGGCTGAATTTTGAACTTTCAAAATCGACCTCCAATATGCCCCATGCCCCCAAGTTGCTTCAGAAAATGCCCTACAATAAACCCCAACAAAATCCTCCTCCAATCTCATGAAAAATGCAACAATCACTTCTCCAAATATTTCCCTTAACCTCCATGGTAAAGTTCAGCCTCACACTAATACTCTACCCTGCTCGTGAACACCCAGTGTTGCCTCTGTGCTAGCCCAAAAAGTGCGAAAATCAACTTGCTAAGTAGCACACCCCTCCAACTCTAAACTTCTCCCAAATGCCAACAATACTCCTATGCCTCCTCTCCGAAAATTCCTTCACCCAAACTCCCCTGCAAGAAGCCACAAGCAAACTCAACCTCCTCTTCACTGCGTCCTCCAGTAATACGCACCTCCTGGAGATGGATGCAATTGCTGGGAATCACACTGAGATCCTCCTCCTGAAAAAAATGAAAAAAAACCTTCCTAGAGTGGCACTCGAAATCCCTCGAAGAAAGGGTGAGCTCTTCTCTTGAAGAGCTCGTGCTGAACAACAAGTGACTCGGCTAAGCAGCTCGAGCAACCAAAAAGAAATCAATATTACCAAAAAGATGAATGAAATGAGGAGAGCTATCTTTCTTATATAGATTTTGTGAGGCACTTTTCCCTCCATTTTTACCTCCATCGTGGGCCCTCACTTAACCACCTACATGCAAAACTTAACCACCTTCATGCAAACCGAACTAGGGAGTGCGTATTTTTCTAGTGTGGGTGGCCCCCATGTGTAATTTAACTACAACAAAATAACTTCTCCTAAGTCTAATCTTCTAATAAAAATCGAATAGGCCCCACTATCTCCAAAACTAGCCCCAAAATGCAATAATTAGTCTTGTTCCAAATTAATTTAGGAAGGTACATTACATAATCTAACAATCAAATCTAAGTGTGCAGAAGTTATCATTCAGGATTTTGGTGTTTCAATAAATCGTCAGCTGGACCAATTGACTCTCAGTTTATAGAATTTAAAAGAGCCCACAGTATTTTTAATTTCTAAAGTCATTTTATAGAATATTTTACTTGTAGGGTTTTTCTTGGGCTTTTGCCTCTTTAAAATTTCAAATTTATTTCTAAATATTGTGCGAAATTTGTTTAAATCTGGCTAATAGAGGGCTTCGATCTACAAATCTACTAGATCTGTAGAATATTATTGTATATTTGCAGATAGAAAATTTCTAATTCATTGGGGTTCTAGGTATTTCATTTTTTTGCATATACATGTTTTGGGTTTTTATCCTTTGTTTGTGCAGGAACAGCTTTTGAAGATTGCAGGCAATTTTTGTGGATTCCAGAGAGAGATTCAAGCCCCATATAGCATCTTCATTTTATTTGCAGGTTGAGGAGAAATTTCAGAAGGATTGTAGGCAAAATGCTTTAGGGCCCCTAAGGCCCTCCTCTCATTTTCGGCATCCCTCCTTCACGACAGCCCCTCCTCCTTATCCCTCCAACCTTACAGCTTCCACCCTCAAAACCCTCCTCACCAAAAAAATTGTTACTAATATTTTTCTACAAAAATATCGCTTTTAAATTTATTTATTTATTTATAAAAAAAAAAAATGATGAACCTTGGCATTTGGAATTGGAGGATCTCCAATGATTTGGGTAGCATACCTCCAAGTGGCTTCAAGCCCCTAAGGGATGACTGGTGCACACCCTCTAAACTTTCCTCATTCCATTTTGAAAACAAGGTTAATACTGACATAGATTCACAATTAGCTAGAGTTTAGCAGAAGATTTAATTTACATCTTTACTGATGTATAATTGCAGAAATAGAAGTTAGATTTAGTAACTTTTGCAAACAAATTTCTGAAAATTGTTTTACTGTTGTTCAGTAGTTTATTTCTGAGTTTTTTAGATCAAATACATCAATAAATCAGAAAGAATTAAGCTCATAAATTTTATGAATTTAGTAGCAGATTTTATTTACATTTTTACGGATGTGTAATTGCAGAAATAGAAGTTAGTTTCAGTAGTTTTTGCAAACAAATTTCTGACAATTGTTTTACTGTTGTTCAGTAGTTTATTTCTCAATTTTTTAGATCAAATACATCAATAGATCAGAAAGAATTAAACTCAGAAATTTTTTGAATTTAGCAGCAGATTTAATTTACATTGTTACTATTGTATAATTGCATAAATAGAAATTAGCTTCAGTAACTTTTGCAAACAAAATTTTGAAAATTGTTTTACTGTTGTTCAATAGTTTATTTATGAATTTTTAGATCAAATACATCAATAGATCAGAAAGAATTAAACTCGGAATTTTTCTGAATTGTAGTTATTAGTTTGTCATTTAAAATTTTATGTTGTTATACATAGAAATTTCTGAATATTGCATGGTTAGAGGACTACTGTTTTAGAATATATTGTTGGTTTTAACATTTGATTTGAGAGTAGATTACTAGACTGATATTTCATTAATATGAGTTGAGCTTGAAACATTTAGTTTAATTTTTGAAGTTCATTTGTTTTTACATGCTTATGCAAGCAGGACTAATCTAATTTTACTTATACATATAATGATCTTGATTGAGTATTTCATACAAATGAATTGTTGAATTTAGAAGTGTTTTATTTCCAACATTTTACATTTTAGTCCATTGTGCATTTCAGTAATTATTTCTGCAAATTTTATATTTTGCAGAGCTGTTATGAGTACCTGCTTTCACATTTAGATCACCACCTCTCTGAGCCTTAAGTTAAGTAACATTTAAGACATATTTCAGATAATTTTAGGCCCTCATTTAACTAAAATTAACCAAGTCTCTGCATTTCACATAGTTTTAAATTTAGCATTTGCATATGAGACAATCAAGTCTTTTCAGCAGCAGTTTCTCATCCTTTACTTGAACTTTATTTTCTTCGCAAGAAAGTTGAATCCACAAGGCACTGGTATCACTTTCTTCAAATTATTTTGAATCCTTAAAATCTTGCGCAATCTAAAACAAGTATTGGTTGCTTAGTTGTGTCTCCCAGGTTGGTTAGTTCCCAACTAATCTTTCTTTTCTTCATTTCCATAGGGTCTACCCCTCTTAGTCTGCTATTGGAAGACAACTCAAATGGAGTGATTGGGAATCGGTGTGACAGCCCCCGATCTGAGCCATTGTCGCGATGCCTAAACATTTTGTGTGACAACACTACCAATTGAGCATTATTCCAACTCATGGAAAAAAAATTCACTCTCTCAATCATCTAATCAATAAATTCTAAATCTGCCAAAGAAAGGCCAACCCCGAAAGCCTTTTTTGATGTCCTATTATAGCCTTCTTTCATACCCCTTCAACTTCCTCTCCTAATGTCTAATAACTCCAAGAAACGGTTACAAAAGAAATCAGAATGTAACTGCCCTTTTCCAATGTGGTAGAGAAGGGGACCATGTATTTTCATGGGTGACATGTGGCACACTATGATTCGAGGCATAGCCCAAGTGTCATGCTTTGAGCTACCTGTTGCACTCAAATTGTCAAAGCTCCAAGGAAGCAGAAGTACCAACATTTTTCAATAAGGATCGGATCACATATAAATGGTCCACGTGTCATGGTCATCTCATTTTGCAAGTTATATATTGTAAATGATCTTAGTAAAACCTTGAGCCTATGTAACAACCTAGGTAAGCCTATAATTTGATGACGAATTCCATCGTAGGAGGTTTTTTAACCTCACTGATTATTTGTGTTTTTCGACACAGCTAATCAGAAGAGTCTTTTCCCATCAATTTAAACCCCCAAAGCTAGAGTAAAGTTTGTTGTCAAATTATCAAGTGAGTCCTAGTGTTTTAGTCGAGTCTGATGTAAAAGTGGTTTGGGAATAGTTTAAGCTAATTGGCTTAATTATTTTATTACAAATCACTTGGTTTACTAGATCATATTGAGTTGCAGATGGGTTATGTGTCTTGAGGCACTAAGACAAATGTATATTCCCTCTGAGTTTGTAAATAAAAAATCATATGTATTAGAGGGTTGGAAAAATAATTAATCCCCTCATGTGTAAATTAATTAATTTTTCTCGCAAAATAAAACTAAATTCTAAGCCAAAAAATTAATTAAGTAAAGTCAAGTTAAATTGTCTTAGGAAAATCTCCGAATGGAAAAATTCGTGGGTCTTAAAAGAATCAATTTTAATAGGTCTTCCAACAAGGGAATATTGTTTTTTCAAGAAAATTTGAACCCTTGGACCTTGGTGGTTAAATCAAAGTCAATTTTTTTAGGAAACTAACTCTAAATAATTAATTTTGAGTTTAACTAAAATGGAATTAAATGAGAAATTCAAAAATTTCTCAAAAATAAAAAATCAAGTGCCAAGATTAAAAGATCTCTAAGTGTTTATCAACGACCAAGACTATTTTGACAAGGATCACAGAAACTAGCCATTATTTTTCCATTTGGAGAATTTACTATAAATTAGAGAGTCAATTGAGTCTCTAGTCATCTTGATCTTTTTGGCTAGAAAATTTTTGCTAAAACAGCTTTGTAACTATTGTCTCGTTGGGAACTATTTTTTCAATCATAATAAAGACTTTGGGTTGCAATTCAAGGTGTTCTTGCTTATTGATTTGTGGTATGTGCTAACTACAGGCATCTCTATGTTGTGTTGAATATTAGTAAGATTTTTTTTCATTAGATGGAGATAGAACCATACTATTGATAGCTTTGGGTTAATCTTAGGTGGTTTGATTCCCCATGTGATCTAACAAATTATTTTGAAATAAATTCATAGTGCTTGCAAGTACCTCAGTCCTTGGCCTCCAAGTTCACAAACTTGGGCAAGAATCATTGTTGCTTGGGTTCCAAATATTTATATGGTGGATTAAATCTTCACTAAGGCTTTAGTATACATTGGGTTTCTAAAGTATTTTTAGCCATTCTTCAAAGAAAAAACTCAAAGAAAAAACTCCATAAAAATATTTTTCTCAAAAATTTAAAATTTTTAAAACCCTTATATATTTGTAGGTTTTGTGAATAATTTTGTAGATCTAACTTGTAAATTATTTTTTCTAACTTGGGATTTGGGGATTTTTAGTATTTTGTATATATTTCGGGTTTGGGTGTTTCTATTGTCATTTTTGCAGGTTGGATCAAGGAATCAAGTAAGAGAAGAGCTAAATCTAGGTCGTTGAGGATAAGATCTAATCTCTAGACAATTTTGCAGGGACATTTATTGAAGATTTGACGGCAAAATTCAGATCCAAAATAAATAAATAAATAAATAAATAATACTAATAAATAATACTAATAAAATAAATAAATAAATAAATAATAAAAAAAATTGAGACACGAGTTTTCAAATTCTGGCCTCCTCTTGCCATTTCAACCCCCAATCTATCATTCCAACCCTTTTATCCCCACAAATTTGCCTCCTTTAACCTTGTTCTCCATTTCCTTAGCCTATTTTGCCCTAAATACCCTAATCTAAAGTTTGAAGGCTAAATACTTGGTGGTTTTGAAGACTTAAGGTCTCAAAATTCTTATTTTTCAAGCGACAAAGTGATCCCAAAGTTTTATCGATTTTCAACAGTGGGATCTTCAAGGCCTTGGACCTAGGGTTTGACCTCTAAACCCTTGTTTTTTGCAGCTTTATTACAACAAGCATATTAACAATAATTGTACCCTAAAATCACATACCAAATGGTCAAAATCATTTAGAATTGCAAAATCTTCATTTTCACAAATTTTGTCCTCTTGGGTATTTGAGTTTTGCCCTAAATCTAACATTTAAGCTCGTTGAATTTTTGTGCATGGCTGAATTTTTCTGCATGTCTGAAATTTTCTGCAGTTCTAAAATTTTTGAATCAAATACTTAATAAGGACCAAAAACAGCAATTTTCAATTTCCAAAAAATTTTACTATTTTTGGAAATATTAGGGTTTGTCTTGAGCATTGTTGGGTTGTTGATCTATCATTGTTTCATTGCTGTAATAACATATCAATTTTGAAATTTCTAAATCACATCCTCTAAATAAATCAAAAATTAATTTTCAAGTTTAGCGAAATTTTTCTATTTTTAGAAATAGTGGGTAGCTATTTTTGTCTTGATTAGTTTCTTGATCTGTGGTTAACTCACTACTGTAACAAACATATCAGTTCTGAAAATTGCTAAGTCAAACTCTCTAAAAGCCCTAAAATCGAAATTTTCAAGTTCTGGTGCATTTTACTATTTTTGGGCATATAAGCCATCTATTTGTAGCAGTTTTATCTTGTTGATTTGTCTCTGCTTACTGCTGTAAATCAATAAATCAGATCTGAAATTTGACGGTATGCATCATCTTAAAGTGATCTAAGCAAGCTGAAGTACATTTGCAAGTCATTAGAATTTCAGTGTTTTATGTGTTGGGCAAGTTTCATCATTTGAAGTATTTTATGCACTACTACGACAACATTAATAAAATCTGAATTTTCTAAAGTAGTATTGCTGGTATAAATCTGTGATCAACATCTTGATTGACTATTTTAAGCATTTGACATCTTGGGTTACTTGGTATCTTGTGGCAGATTGTTGAAATTTACACTTGTACCTCTAAGCATTTTATCTTGTTTAAGATTGTAATTCATTATTGTTAAGAACTCTTAAAAATATATTAATTAAGTACTTAAACTACTTGAGAAAATTTTAACTCAAGATAAATCTCACTCATAATCGTTTGCATAAGCATACTAAATCTAGATTTGCATTAATAATTTACCTCCTAGCATAAGCTAGGTTGATTGAGATATAGGAAAACCCTTCTTATTTAGCTTGAGGGGCCTCAGCAACTCTTCGGTGGTTAACACGGTGACCTTACAGTGGTCAAAGCCACAGTCTCTGTAGCGCCGAAGGCATCGGGTGATAGAAGCTTAACAGGAGGTATCGTTAATCAAGCCCTAGCCTACTTCCTATTAGCCTCCTTCCCACAACCTACCTTAGAGCTCAGCTTCAAAATAGTTAAAGGAAAGTTACACTTAGACTAGGCATTTAACTAGAATGTACCAAGATCACTGCATCTTACATAGGTCCTAGGACTTGCATATAATATAGGTTAGTCAATCATTCAAGAAACGGGTGTCCATCCGGTCATTTGGTTCCAATTCATAAGAAGCAAGATTTTGTGTTTACATTAAGGCATTGGTCTAATAATAGAAAATCTAATTTAATCAATAATCTTGCTTAATTTCAACCAAGTGGCTAGGCCACTCATCCGTGTCTGGCAAGTAAGTTGATTCTCAACTTGTTTTCCTTCACTTCATTCCATAGGGACTAACCCCCATAGCCACTATTGGGAGACAACTAGAATGGATTGGGCGGGGATCAGAGTGACAAACCCAATCCTGAGCGTTGTCGTAGTGCCTGTACAATC
Organism: Pinus taeda; assembly: GCA_000404065.3. NCBI lineage: Eukaryota > Viridiplantae > Streptophyta > Pinopsida > Pinales > Pinaceae > Pinus > Pinus taeda. The sequence continues at coordinate 105,610 of APFE030260713.1, read as the reverse complement.
CGGGCGACATCATTTTTTGGCACCGTTGTCAGGGACAAATTTTTCCATTCCCGAGGTTTACAACAATTTCTCTATCTTCAATCTTTCCATCTGTCTTCACTCCTTGTCCCGCCAGCGCCACAACATTTTTTGGCGCCATTGTCGGGGACCAATATATTGGACCTTGGTGTTGACGACATTCTCATTAATCTTTGTAATCCTCTGATCCATTTTCACCTTCTTGACACCACACTCACTAATCTCCTTATCACCTTATTCACTCCTCTATTTCCACTTTAGCACCTGGACATTTGGGTCAGTTTCTTATTTGGGTGCTGACTCCACTATTTCATCCATTCACAAAGGCTTACATTAGAAAGAATCCTGGTAACTCGCTCAACCCTGCTCTCAAAGCTCGGTTAAACAAATTACATTCTAGTAAGAATTCAATTTTCTCAGACATGAAGTCTTCCTTGATATCCACCTGTTTTTCCCTGACTAACTTTTCGGTTTTTTGCCTTCTAGATTTTGGAGACAAATTCATGTTCAAGTGGCGACTCCACTTCTTTCATTTTTTGCAAGAATTTCTGCTAGAGGGTTCCTTCTTGTGGATTTCTCTCTCTCTGACATCCATTAGCTTCCCTTTCTCCTTAAGCAGGTCATCATGGATGACTTGTTCGTCCCTTTTCGTTGAACTAACACCCAAGGTTATCCTCATGACCCTCCAGAAGAGGAAGACGAGGTTAAAGAATTAATAGAGATCGTCAAAAATATGCAAGTTAAGAGGAATAATCAATTTGCTGATATGCGGAATCTCATAAAGAAAATACAAGAGAATCAATTACAACATGTTAGCGATCAAGAAGCACCATATTGTAGATATTGTAATCAATTTCATGATGAATCCACTTGTGCCATATCAAGAAGAGTCCTTGATAGTGGAAAGGGAGGAACTAGTAGCCAAATTACTCATTTTGACGATAGAAAATAAAATGATAAGCATCTTGTTGAGGAATTAACTCAGATGATCAAAGACATGCAGTCTAGTCAAGCAAAATTAATAGCAGATTACGCTAGAGAAATGACTTCCATGGAAAACAAGTTACAAGCAATGGAAGTTGCTCAATATGGTCAAAAGATCAACTTTTAGAACATGGTGGATACCAGTGATGATAATATCGGCGATATATTGCCGAATATTGGAAATATCGTGATATTTTCGGCGAGCCGAAACATCGCCGAGAAAATATCACAATAGTTTGGCTCTCGGAAATATCACGTATTGCTAATATCTCGGCAAAATATTGCGAGATGACAAAAAATATCACCGGGCGTGTTATGTCGTGGCTAGAAAAAGGGAAAATCATTTTTTTTCTTCATTTTTGTTTCTGAGTGTTGGAGAAGGAAGGGGAAGAGTTTTGTGGTGGTTGTCAAGAAGGGTTTGAGGATCAAACAACGATTATCACCACCAACTAAGGATTTTTTGTGGATCAAAGATTGAAGAACAGTGAGACAAACTTCATTTTTTCCATTAACAGGTATGTTCTTAAAAATCCCGATGTTAATGATTTTTTCATAGATTTAGGGTTATGCTTGCTTGCCTCTTTCCCTACCAACATTTTGTTTTTTTGTTTTTTTTTTTCCATTTGCTATGATTTTCATGCCCATGAGCCAATGCAAGGGTTTTCTCCATTTTTTTTTTAAACTTTCCTATGCACCCTCTTATTGCCATTTTTCATTCACATTGCAAAATGCAAATAATGTAGTAATTTTTTTTAAATGAGGTGGTTATTACTTATTATTTTTTGTTTTGGTGGCTTTAATGCCAATTTTTTGTTTTTTTGTGCCCTAGGTTTGAATTAGTTCACTACAAATGTCAAATACTATGTTGCAGGAAACGTAGGGCAAGGGGGTGTTTCCGTACGGAAACGGGTACGAAATGCTGAAACGCGTTTGGTACGGCCCTGAAACGCGTTTCAGGGCGTACCTGCCACGTTTCACGAAACTGAAACGTGGCCAGTACGGCCTGAAAAGCGTTTCAGGGCCATACAACTCACGTTTCAGCGTTTTACTTGTGTTTAAAAAAAAAATCAGTTTGTTTCCTAATTTATTTTTAAGTTATCCAATTGACTTCTAATTGCTTCTAGATGCCTGTCTAAAGTTATAAAAGTGAACTTTTGCCCTAGTGTTGATATGCAGTTCATGGTAATGTTAAATTCTTAAAGTAAAAGTGATATTCTCCTTTATTTTTCATTTTCATCCTTTTACTTAAATTTTTAACATTACCATGAAATGACTCAGGATGTTTGAGAGTGGTTTCGCCCTCATTGGATTTCATATGGAGAAAGTAGAATTTCAGATCTCACTCAAAATTCAACAAACTTATTTGTTTTTCAGGATTTCAGGTTGGGGGGATTGCAATGTTTCCATTGGATTTTAACATGTACTAGGGTATGAAACTTGTATTTAATCAAGAGAACCAAGTCCTCTATGCAGGGGAGACTCCCAATAATGAAGCGCATGTAGGGTACTAGGGTATGAAACTTTTATTTAATCAAGAGCACTAAGGTCGTTCGACCATGTAAGAGGAGACTCCCAATCAAGCACGAGACAAGAAATTAGAAATTTCTCGTGGCTGATTTTGGATATTTCTATTTTCCATTATGTGATCATTCATGAGTAAATGTGAATGTAAATTTAGAGACTTATAGTTTATGGCATTGACAATTGACAATTTTATCATAATGTAATAAATTAGAATGTATCATATATGATTAATGATGCACATATTTCTTAAATGTCTTATATATATATATATATATATATATATATATATATATATATATATTCGCGTTTCCCCGTTTCCAAAATTTGGGGAGGTCGCGTTTCATATCGCTTCCTGTTTTGGAAACTCATACCCGTTTCCCGTTTCGTGCAACTTAGGTCAAATATGCCAAAAGCCTCAGACCCATTTTGGGAGTATGGGGAGGCTGTTGGTGGGCTAAATTGGTCATATATATCATGCAAATTGGGTGGGACCAAGATGTCAGGAGGGGTTACACGATTGAAATACCATCTAGCTAGACTCCTTGCACATGATATAGATGTAATGCCTTGTATGGTTTCTAGTGTGGAGGTTATACAAAAATCTCTTGAAGCAATTGTTGAACAAGACAGAAAGAAAGCTGCTAGGGAGAGGCCAATGGTCTCAGATAGATAACTACTAGTTTTATTTGTTTTGCAACTTTTGCTACATATAAGTTTATAACTCATGATGATGAAATACTTTTAAAGTTTTATATATGTGATGTTATTTTGTTTGAGTCCTTGATTGGACAATTATCAGGGATTAGCAGGATATGTGATGTTATTTTGTTTGAGTCCTTGATTGGACAATTATCAGGGATCAACAGGATTTGGTATCGCCGGATTTGGTATCGCCTTTGAAGTTTGATGTATCATTTCTATTTGACATCATATATATCAATGCTTTCTTCATATTTATGTGCCAATGTGTTTAGTTCATGTTGTTATTGCTTTATATGTTTAGAAATCTGAAAAAAAATTGAATATATTATGCATTTTTCATGCTTGTCAATATTTGTCGATATTGCCGATAAGATGTTTTCTGGACCCTCGCCGATATTTTTCCGATACAGATATTTTCAACACTGGTGGATACCATAAAAGAGGAACATGTTGAAGAGTTAAGTTCCATAAAAGTAAATCTTAAGAAAGAAATGAATTCTATTCAAGAAGATCATAATAGAATAATAAAGGATGTGGAAGCTAATCAAATATCTCTTTAGAAAGAGTTATTAGCTAGAGAAGAAAAGCATACTGAGGAGCTGAAAATCATGGAAACTAATCATTCTAATCAAATGACCACCATGCAAGACCATTTGATCACCATGGAGGAAAATCATGGCAAGTAAATCAGTGCTATTGATGATAAGCATTCCAATCAAATGAAAGCCATTGAAGATAGGTTCTAGAGTGTGATTAAAATTTAAGACCATGGAGGCTGATCACATATAACAAATGAAAATTATGAAATCGGAACATGCTGGCGAAAGAAATGCCATAAGAATTGAACAGGTCACTCTTCAAAGTAAGCTACAAATGTTGGAAAAATCACAACTCCAACCAAGACTGAAGGATCCAGTACATGAACCTCCCAACCCGCCCACAACCTTCATCTTATTATGAAGAAGTCATTGATTCCATTGGGAGATGGTTAAAAAAGGATGATCCAGGCAGGAAGGAAACTAAAGGAAATCAGATCGATGATTGCAACACTGATTCCGCGACTTTGACAGAACAGGGTCACAAAAATAAGGAAGAGTAGGTCACAAAAATCAATGGAATTACAAATTTTCCAAATGAAAGTTATTTGAATCAGATAGAAAGTTGCATGTTGATCACGTCAACATCAACATCGCGTCCTACCGAGAGCAAGCGTAAAAGGTGAAAGAGAAGAAGGAAGAATTTTGATGCATCTGATGCTCGGGAGCATCTCGATATTCGGATAAGACAGAGTCCTAGCAGTGTTAGAATTCAACGTGGCACATCCAAAAAGCATCCCACAGACTTGCCGAAAAGTCAGCAGATGCTCAGTATGCACTATGTTGAGGACATCTGATGCCATGGGTATCATTTGGTATAGTATCTCTAACTCTGTTCCCTTTTTATTTCATGTCATTAGATAGTTTATTTCACGCATTTATATTATGTCTTTTATATTCTAGTTTATTAGTGTAGATTTTCTATTCCAACGGTATTTTCTACATATGCATGATGATTTTGATGTTGAATGGATATCTATTTGATGAACTTTTGTTTCATTGGACACAGGATTTTGGGATTCTCACGTTGCTTCTTGGAAGCAACGTGTCCCCATATGGAGTCAGATGTTGCACTTAAATTGTCAAAGTTCCAAGGAAGCGGTAGTACCAACTTTTTTTAACAAGGATCGGATCACATATCAATAGTCCATGTGTCATGGTCATCCCATTCTGCAAGTTATATATTGTAAATGATCTTAGTAAAACCTTAAGTCTATGTAACAACCTAGGTCAGCCTATAATTTGATGATGAATTCCATCCTAAGAGGTTTTCTAACCTCACTGATTACTTGTGTTTTTCAACACGGCTAATCAAAACTCAGAAGAGTTTTTTCCCTCTAGCTTTAAACCCCCAAAGCTAGGGTGAAATTTATTTTCGAATTATCAAATGAGTCCTAGTGTTTTAGTCGAGTCTGATGTAAAAGTGGTTTGGGAATAATTTAAGCTAACTAGCTTAATTATTTTATTACAAATCACTTAATTTACAAGATCATATTGAGTCGCAGATGGGTTATGTGTCTTGAGGAGCTAAGACAAATGTGTATTCCCTCTTTGAGTCTTGTAAATGAAAAATCATATGTATTAGAGGGTTGGAAAAATAATTAATCCCCTTGTGTAAATTAATTAATTTTTCTCGCAAAATTAAATTAAATTCTAAGCCAGAAAACTAATTAATTAAAGTCAAGTTAAATTGTCTTAGGAAAATAAACTCTTTGAAAGGAAAAATTCGTGGGTTTGAAAATAATCAATTTTTATAGGTCCTCCACCAAGGGAATATTGTCCATTTCAAAAAAAATTGAACCCTTGGACCTTGGTGGTTAAGTCAAAGTCAATTTCTTTCGGAAACTAGCCCTAAATAATTAATTTTGAGTTAATTAAAATGGAATTAAATAATAAATTCGAAAATTCCTCAAAAATAAAAAATCAAGGGCCAAGATTAAAAGATCTCTAAGTGTTTATCAACGACCAAAATTATTTTGACAAGGATCAAAAAAACTAGCCGTTATTTTTCCATTTGGAGAATTTATCTATAAATTAGAGAGTCAATTGAGTCTCTAGTCATCTTGATCTCTGGCTAAGAAAATTTTGCTGAAACAGCTTTGTAACTATTGTCCCACTGGGAACTTTTTTTCAATCATAATAAAGACTTTGGGGTGCAATTCAAGGCATTCTGGCTTATTGATTTGTGGTATATGCTAACTATAGGCTTCTTTATGTCGTGCTGAATATTGGTAAGATTTGTTTTTTCATTAGATAGAGATAAAACCATACTATTGATAGTTTTGGGCTAATATTAGGTGGTTTGATTCCCTCTGTGATCTAACAAATTATTTTGAAATAAATTCATAGTGTTTGCAAGTACTCCAATCCTTGGCCTCCAAATTCACAAACATGGACAAAAATCATTGTGGCTTGGATTCCAAATATTTATATGGTGGATTAAATCTTCGCTAAGGCTATAATATACATTGGGGTTTCTAAAGTATGTTTAGCCATTCTTCAAAGGAAAAAACTCCATAAAAATATTTTTCTCAAAAAATTAAAATTTTTTAAACCCTTGTATATTTGTAGATCTAGTGAATCCTTTTGTAAATTTAACTTGTAAATTATTTTTTCTAACTTGGGTTTTGGGGATTTTTAGTATTTTGTATATATTTGGGGTTTGGGTGTTTTTATTTTCATTTTTGCAGGTTGGATCAAGGAATCAAGTAAGAGAAGAGCTAAATCTAGGCCCTTGAGGGTAAGATCTAATTTCTAAAAAAAATTGCAGGAACATTTACTGAAGATTTGACGGCAAAATTCAAATCTGAAGAAGAACAAAAAAAAAAAATCGAGACACATATTTTTAGTTTTTGCCTCCTCTTACCATTTCAACCCCCGATCTATCATCCTAGCTCTTTTATCCCCACAAATTTGTCTACCTTAGCCTTGTTTTCCATTTTCTTGGCCTCTTTTGCCCTAAATTGCTCTGAAACCCTAATATGAAGTTTTAAGGCTAAATACTTGGCGGTTTTGCAGGTTTAAGGTCTCAAAATTCTTATTTTTCAAGTGGCAAAGTGATACCAAAGTTTTATCGATTTTCAATGGTGGGATCTTCAATGCCCTACAATCACAAACTAAATGGTCAAAATCATTTAAAATTGCAAAATCTTCATTTTCACAAATTTTGGCCTCTTGGGTATTTGAGTTTTGGCTTAGATCTAACATTTAAGCTTGTTGGATTTTTCTACATGATTGAAACTTTCTGTAGTTCTGAAAGTTCTTAATCAAATACTTAATAACGACCAAAAGCTGCAATTTTCAATTTCCGGAAAATTTTACTATTTTTGGACATATTAGGGTTTTCTTAAACATTGTTGTGTTTCTAATCTATCATTGTTTCACTGTTGTAATAACATAGCAATTCTGAAATTTCTAAATCACATCCTCCAAACAACTTGAAAAAAAATAATTTTTTCAAGTTTGGCGAAATTTTTCTATTTCTAGAAATGTTGGGCATCTATTTTTTGGCTTGATTAGTTTCTTGATCTGTGGTTAACTCGCTGCTGTAACAAACATATCAATTTTGAAAATTGTTAACTCAAACTCTCTAAAAGTACTAAAATCAAATTTTTCAAGTTCTGGTGCATTTTAATATTTTTGAGCATATAAGCCATCTATGTTTGACAACTTTATCGTGTTGACATGTCTTTACTTATTGCTGTAAATCAAGAAATCAGATTTGAAATTTCACTGAATACATCATCATAAGGTTTTCTAAGCAGGTTGAAGTACATTCATTGGTCATTAGAATTTCAGTGTTTTATGTGTTGAGCAAGTTTCATCATTTGAAGTGGTATATGCACTGTTGTTACAACATTGATAAGATTTTAATTTTCTATGGTATTGTTGTATAAATCTGTGATCAAGATCTTGATTAACTATTTTACGCATTTGGCATCTTGGATTACTTGGTATCTTGTGGCATATTGTTGAAATTTACACTTGTATCTCTAAGCATTTTATCTTGTCTAAGACTGTAATTCATTATTGTTAAGTACTCTTCAAGAGATTATAATTAAGTACATAAGCATAGTGTTGCAGGAAACGTCCCCCCCCTCGGATCTAAACTCCAATCTGTGATCCGTACGGATGCGTGGGGGAAGCATTGTAGAAAACACATTTCAGAAAAATGAACGTGTTTCAAACTAATAAACACGCTTCCTGGAAATTCCAGAAGCGTGTGACCGAAACGCGTTTCGGTTTTTCTGAAATGCACTTCGTATGGCACTTTGGCCATATGAAGTGCCGCGCTTCGGAGTACGAAGCATACGGATCGCGAGCGATTCTGTACACGCTTCCTCCATTACCGCTGTGTAGCCAAATAAAGTTGTTTTTTTAATTTTTTAATTTTTTGGCATTTTGACTTGTTGGGGATGGGTCCACCTTTGGTTAGGGTGAGGAATGAAGGGATTTAAGCCCCCATTCATCTCTCATTTTCTCACTTTGAGTTTATGAGAGTTGGAGAAGAGAAGAGAGAAGAAGAAAAGAGAGGAGAAAAGACGAGAGGAGAGCTTGGAGGAGTGAAGAAGGAGGAGCTAGGAGAAGAAGGAGCTTGGAGGACTTCCATCTACAAGAGCCAAAGAGGTAAGTGCAAACCCCAAACTCCCTTATTTTTTTGACATTATTTTTTTTATTTTTCTCCTCCCTCTCCTACTCTTTCCCATTTCTTCTACTTGCTCATTTAATTGCAGGTTGTCCACCACTTATATCCATATTCCAAGATGGTGTTCTTTTGGCTTCTATGTATCATTCCACTTTTGGTTTTAATGATGGCAAGGGGGAGGAAGAATAAGGGAAGAAGCACAAGAGGACAGTGGTCCAATATGAGTGACCCAATGTATGATGAGGAGGAAGGGTTTGAAGAGGAAGGGGATGAAGTTGAACCTGAAGGGGAAACTGAAACACTAGAGGGGAAAGCTGCATTAATACCCTTGTGGAACTATGTGACCAAACTTGAAGGGGGAAAGGGTGGTGGAAGCTACAAAATTTTGTGCCCTCATGGTTGTCATGGAGGAAAACCATTTAGTGGTTCATATACCTGTGTGAGGAGGCATCTGTGTGGAGTGATGGACAATGATGATAAAAAGGGTGTTGTGGGAATACAATTTGCCCAAACATTTCATCTGAACAAAGAAGAAAATACATCCAAATAGAGGAGGTTGCACAACAAGAAAGCAAGAAACAAAAAACTCATTCTAAATCAAGTGCAACCTCTAGATTTGGTAGCTCATCTCCTCATGGTACTTCTGGAAGCTCTGGAGGTAAAAGAACAATAGGGGATTTCCTTAATGTTGTTGGGAGGGATGATATCAATGGAAAGATAGTCCAATTTCTTTGTGCTTGTGATGTACCATTCAATGTGCTTCGCTCTCCCTATTGGCATGAAATGGTAAAGGCCATCAATGAAGCCCCAAAAGGATACAAGTCCCCCAACTATGAGAAAGTTAGAACAGTGTTATTAGAAAGAGAAAAAGCAAAGCTTCAAAGAGTTTTGACACATTTTACAGATGAGTGGGTAGATTGTGGGGTATCCATTGTATCAGATGGGTGGACAAATATTAGAAACCAACATTTGATAAATGTTCGTGGTGTTTTTGCTAGTGGTGCAGTATTTATTACATGTCATGACTACTCCTCCATCAGTGCATCTTCCCAAAACATTGCAGATCCCCTATTGCAATCAATCAAAGATGTTGGTCCAAATAATATGGTTCAAGTGATCACAGATAATGTAGCAAATTGTAAATGAGCAGGAAAAATTATTGAACGTACTCATCCACACATCTTTTGGTCTGGGTGCCTAGTTCACACATTGAACCTTTTGATGCATGATATTGTGAAGCATAAAGAATGTGGGTGGATTAATGAGCTTTACAGGAGAGGGAAGCAACTCATTCAATTCATCACAAGGCATACAAGGGTAAACTACTTCTATGGCACTTACTCCAAGTTGTAGTTGCTTAAACTTGCAAAGACAAGATTTACCAGTTATTACCTCACCTTTAGGCGGCTAGTGAAGGTGAGACAAACTTTAACTAATATGGTGTGTGCCGAAACATGGGATGAAATTAACACTGATAGAGATGGTGCTAATGTAGCCAAGGAAACTATTCTTGACATGTACTTTTGGTCACAGGTTAAATATGTTTTGCAATTCACCAAACCAATTTATTACATGATCAAATTTGGAGATTCAGATTGACCAATAATTGGGGAGGTGTATGAGCAAATGGATAGCATGTTGGGGCAAATTAAAGACATTGTTGAGCCTAGAGATATCACCTTGTACAATTATATTCGTGCAGAGGTGGAAAACCGATGGGAAATGCTAAATGTTCCATTGCATGCATTAGCATATGTTTTGACACCTAAATACTATCATCCATCATGGCTTTCAACACCAGCACCTTGGGGGGGGGGAAGCAGGAGAAAACCACACCAATATCAAGAGGTTCACAAAAAACATATGATTGCATTGAGTTAATTAGTCCCTGATGAGGAGGAGTCTGCCATGGTACGGAGACAATTGAGCAACTATACGCTTAACACTGGTCTATTTGGGAACATGCATGCAATTAGAGATCGAGAGACTTTTTCTTCTCTTAAGTGGTGGAACATGCATGAAGGGGCTACTCCACTTCTACAGACTTTGGCATTGCGGGTGCTATCACAGGTGGTAAACACTTCTTCTGTAGAGAGGTGTTGGAGCTCTTATTCTTTCATCAACAGTGTTAAAAGGAACAGGTTGAGTTTAAACCGGGCAAAAAGCTTGGTTTATGTTCATTACAACTTGCAATTGTTGTCCCATTACTATGATGATGCAAAGACTAATAAAGACCTTAAGATTTGGGATAGGAATCCAGAGGAGCCCAATTTGGAGTGTTGCGATTAGAGCAATTAAAGGATGCTCTTATCTAGGTATGTCCATTGTGGTATGAATTTTCCTTATAAAGCATTTCTCTAATTCATGTTTTTAATTTTTTTTATTAACTAGTGTTTTTTTTTTGTATAAATTTTTTGAGCGATTCCAGGATGATGATGATCGTGTTGAGATGCCAACCCCATCTGATCCCTTGGTTCCTGGGTTCCATGGTTCAACACCAACATCAGGGGGTTCGTCTTCATCAGTTTCAATGCCACAACTTCCAAAGGCACCATCTTCTTCATTGCCACCACGTGGAGGCCCGCCACCACATTCTGTTCGTGGTGGAAGGAGGAGAGATTAGTAGATATATTCACAATTTACTACTTTTGTCATAGATTAATCATTAGACTTGTAGGCTTGTGAATTTGAACCTTTTTGTCTTCGCAGTGACCAAGTGACATATTTTGTACACATTATTATCTGAATTTTGGGCATGACAAATGTTGATAGTTGCTCACTTGCTAGATAAATCATAATATGCTCTATGTTTTATGTTTTATAATATGCTTAAATATTTTATGTTTTATAATATGCTTACAAATTTGATGTATGTTTGTAATTGCTAGAATATAGATGATTGATGTTCAAATAATTAATCATTGATATACATACTAGTAACTACAATGGAATCATGGATGCCATATCTATTTTGATTTATGCAAAAATATGCATGTTTTCATGTCTTCTACAACTAATTTGGTATTTGGGATGTTTGTTTTGAGTATAAATGCAAAAAAAAAAAATATATATATATATATATATAGCAGACACTTCGGCAAACGCTTTGCTTCCTAGATTTTTGAAAAATGACACTTTCACGTCCCCGCTTCCAAAAAAAGTCTGCGTTTCGTCCCCGCTTCCAAAAAAAGTCTGTGTTTCGTCCCCACTTCGTGCAACATTGCTTAAGCAACTTAAAAAAATCTTAACTCAAAATAAATCTCACTCAATCTCTTGCATAAACATAATAGATCTAGATTTGCATTAATAATTTACCTCCTAGAATAAGCTAGGTTGATATAGATATAGGACAAGCCTTCTTATCTAGCTTGAGGGGCCTCAGCAAGTCTTCGATGGGTAACATGGTGACCTTGCAGTCATCAGAGCCACAGTGTATGTAGTGTCGCAGGCATCGGGTGATGGAAACCTAATAGAAGGTATCATTAATCAGGCCCTAGCTTACTTCCTATTAGCCTCCTTCCCATAACCCCTTGGAGCCCAGCTTCAAAATAGTTAAAGGAAGGCTAAACTTAGACAAGGCGTTTAACTAAAATTTACCAAGATCACTGCATCTCACATAGGTCCTAGGACTTGCATATCATAAAGGTTAGTCAATCATTCAAGCAGGAGGTGTCCATCTAGTCATTTGGTTCCAATTCATAAGAAACAAGAATTTGTGACTCCATTAAGGCACTAGTCTCATAATAGAAAATCTAATTTAATCAATAATCTTGTTTAATTTCAACCAAGTGGCTAGGCCACTCATCCATGTCTCCCAAGTAAGTTGATTCTCAACTTGCTTTCCTTCACTTCATTCTGTAGGGACTACCTTTCATAGCCTGCTATTGGGAGACAGCTAGACCAGAGTGGGTGGGGATGAGAGTAACAACCCCGTCCTGAGCTTTGTCATGGTGCCTGTAAAATTAGGGCGACAACACTTCCCATCAACCCTCATGGCTAAGGGTGACCTCGGCTTACTGCTCAAGATACACGAGTCTCTTCTCTGTGGTAATGTGGAATTCTCTTTCCTATTGCAATGAAGAAGGCAATGTTGTAGCATCCTATCCCTAGGATTTTATTGCCCCACACTCCACATTAGTATTTATGCAGAGTGCGGAGGGAGAATTTCTCAGACCTCACCTTCTTTCTCTACACCTTAAGCCACATCAATAGCCAACTTTGTATCTGCCTTCACCTTTGTTGTAGAGTGTGCAGTGCAGAGATAACACTTGCCTCCAACATGTCAAAACCTCCATGTGCTCAAAGGCACTACATTCTTCTTTGCCATAGCTGATTTCAAGTCTTGTCCTCTACATGTTGCGGAGTGTCGAGCATGGACTTTGCAGGTAACACTTGCCTTTGATTCATCTATACCTATGCATTGCAGAGAAAAAAAAAAGTTCTTTCAAAGGTTGTCCCAGATTTCCCCAAGGCATTGGATTATATGCTTCTTCCAAGACTTTGAGTTGAAAACAAGCCCAAAGCCTAATCTATTTCTATAGAGATTTCCGAATTGAGTACTAAGCCATTTCAATTTCTTCGGATGATCCATTCAGATCATCTACCTCTACCATCAAACTCAGGGATGTTTCTTTCTTCATCTATTTGCCTGTTTTACTTGGTGACTTATTAGTAGATATATTCACAAGGTGGTTTTGTCTTTGGTAGAACTGAATACGAGCCAAGTCCCTTTTCCTTTGCAGCTCATTCATAATCCTATCTTGTCGAGCAATATTCTCCTTTTTTTTTGTACTTGTGCTTGTTAATCACAAGCCAAAGCCATTACTTGCTCCATTTTTACTTACCTGTGAAGAAAAGTTGAGGACTGTACACAGTGTGATTAAAAAATCATCAAATTGATGGATGAAGGTACTGCTTTGGAGCCATAGGAGTTATAGATTGATTTGAATAATGTTGTGGAGGTAGTATACCAGTAACTAGGGTGATGGATAGGAAATAGAAGGAAAAGGCTATTTAAGGTGCCACTATCTCCAGTATTGCCTATTGGTTTCAAAGAGGAACGATAGAAATCCTACCATGCATTTGATAGCAGGAACAACCAGTGTGCTATGAATACTTTTGAGAAAGAACTACTAGCTCTAAGGTGTCGTATCCATAGTTCAAACAGCAGCAAGAGAAGGAAATGACAAAAAACTGTTGATACAAAGAGCAAGGACTCCTTGCGATTTTCTAAAGAGGATCAAATATTTTAGGTGGGATTACAACCCGAAGAGTGTAGCACTCATAGGATCTACAACTAGTTTCCTAGATTTTTGTACAAGACAAAGTGGACTTTGTTGGAAGAATTATGAAAGTAAATCCTTCTGGGAAATGTATCTTAATGAACAATATCAACATCAATGTGTTAGTTTTTGTAGCATCGGATGTGTTCTGGCTTTGAAATTTTGTGGAGAGGCTAGAATACATGAGATCTCCAAAACCCAGAAAACGTTTATGGAAATTCTACCTATAAATGACTTAATTAGATTATTAACTGTTTTTAAAATATTTCCTAAGGCTAAACTTAGGGAATATGGTTAATTAATCAGTATTAATTAAGTCAAGGCGAGAATCATCTAAAAACACACGTTGATCGATCCATAGATGATCCTAGCCATTGATTAAGTTTTAATCTTGGTCATTGGTGCTCCAACAAAGGATTATAAAAGGAGGTCGATTTGATGATGGAGAAGACACTTGAGAAGTTCGATTTTATGAGCAAATTGATTTCCAGAATAGCAACAGTCAGTTGCCGGAGAGAGAGCCAATGAAATCAAAGTAGTGAGAGAGGGGTAAGGATAGTGAAGTCGAAGGACAAATCTAGTGAGTGCATTTGCAGAGAGGCAAAAAAGCGATGGTGAGGTTGACACTGAAGCAGCGTACTAGCCTTTCGATTTTGCTTGGGAAAGGCGAGTTTCATTGCCAAAAGCTGGACAAAGGTTCCGGGGGCCAGGAGATATATTTTCCCATACAGCAGCAGACCAAACGGTTTGAGGAGAAGTTGGTTCGAACTGAGTGCAGAAGGAACTGTGCTAGGGTGATGCAGTAGCTGCGCAGAGCCAGTTTGGATGGCTCACTTGGAACTGAGGTTAGAGCCCAAATTTCCCTGTGGATTGAGGAATTTTTCTCACTAGATTTTTGTCAATATTTTCTCTGCAGGATTGCCAGTATTTGGCATCCAGATTGTACTCATATTATTTCACTGTTGCTTAATAATAAAACCCTCAGCTATTGCACCAGTTTTCCCAAGTTGGGTTTTTCCTCCCACATTGGTCCAAAAATAATTGTGTTGATGTGTGTGTGCTAGCATTTCTTCCAGCATTTATTCTTTTGCAGTTTTATTTGTGTAGGTTGTAGTGTGAGTTATTCAATATTTGTTGTAGGAACAATAAATAAATTGTTAAATTAAAATAACAATTAGGAGAATAACTTCCAGTTGTTGCAATAGGGTTCCGGTATTGGAATCTTCACATGGTATTAGAGCGCAATTGATTAGTCAGAGAGCTCAAAGGCGAAGAGAGAAGGGATTTCGCTTCTCATTGTGGGCAGCAGGTCGAAATTCACAAGGGCAGCATAGTCACATTGGCAAGAGGCTAAGTTATTTGAGGAGATTCGATTTTTCTGAGTGAAGGGCAGAAAAATTTGATCTCTCCAAATCGAGTGATTCCAAAGGCAGAGGGAACAACTCAGTATTTTCGTGAAGCAGATCTCTAGTTGGACGTAGTGGTTTTGCAGCAGTTTGCTAGAGCAGAGCCAACGCTGAGTGGAAGGAAGGAGAAACACACACGGCAGAGGGGAAATTTCTCTCAGGGGATCTCGAGATTTAGATATCTAATTTTTCCAACTGTAGATTGGCAATAGTTGTGAGCAAATCTTCTCACTCCAGTAGCGAGTGCGAGTAGCAGATCCAACAGCCAAGCAACCGGAGGGAGTGAAAGTAGCAGATCCAGCAGCAGGAAAGAGGGAGATTTTCGGGTTTATTTTCTGCAATTTAGAGTTTCCAAATTTTGTAGCTTTGCAGGGATCGCGGTACAGGATTTCCATAGGAGGTTGTACAAGTTAGCCACAATGCAGATCTAGGCAACAAATCGCCTTCCAGTTTTCGGAGACAAGTATCAGAGGAAGTGCGAGTTGCAAAGAAAGGAAGGGTCCCAGCTAGGGACTAGGCTCAATAAGAGATAGTGGGGCACTAGATCCAGGTGGAGGAGTATAAGACTCCAGTGTGCCAGATAAGCAGGGTCCAGCGCAATGGCAACAAGGAGATCAGTTAGATCAGTTCCAAATTGTTGCAGCAGGACCATCACCTCGCTACAGGAGCCCACAATATCATAGTAGCAGATTCAGTGTCAGCATGCACTGTCAATCATTAAGTTGGAAGCTGCAGATCTAGTTGCAGTCAGTACCCGAGAGACAGTTGGAGAGCTAGATGCAGTGACACAAGCAGTACGAATTGCCTAGTTGCAGTATGCAGATGTACTTCCAACCAAAAGATTCCCAGCACAAAACTTCACAACCCAGTTTCTAATGCAAGAGGACAGTGAGAGATGCCAAGAGGGAGCAGAGAGATTTTCCATTGGGAGATTGAGACTCAGAGGGAGTCTAGCATCAGAGGGAGACACCCTATGGAAGCTAGCGCTTCAGGATTTGGGGAGATCAGACTCATTAGTGCAGTAGTAGCAATAGTATGAGTAGATTAGAGTCCCATAGTTGTAGAGTTGGGCAGGATTCTTTAGGAGTGCAACTCATGGATCATTACCTGGCTATAGGGACCAATAGTATTCAGTACCAGGATGGATCAATGGTAGTTGATGCAGTCAGTACCAAAGTGACAGTTGCAAACTAGTGGCAGTCAGATGCTAAGGAGTGCAATGCAGTGTTGACAACAGAGTGGGTGGCTCAATGCAGAGTTGGCAGCAGCGCAGATTCTTTAGTGACAGTGCAGATGCTAGTAGCAGTGAGAGACTCGGGAGACAAATGCATCATACGGAACACAGTTTATTCAATATTTTGGATACTTTTCAGTTGCAAATGTTACTGTTGCAGCAAAAACAGATGAGAGGGAGTTGCAGTGTAGATGCAATGTTGGTAGCAGTTCAGCAGGGTCAGCAGCAACACAAATGCAACGTATATCAGAGTTGCGTAATGGTTGGTGGGTTGTATGGTTAGACATCAACAACGTGACAAGAGATGATGCAAAAACAGGGTGCTAATACAGGTTGTACAGTAGCACTAGAACACATTCCTCGCTAAGAGAGAATGTTAGTTTTTATAGCATTGGATGTGTTCTAACTTTGAAATTTTGTGGAGACACTAGAATACATGACATCTCCAAAACCCAGAAATCGTTTGTGGAAATTCTACCTAGAAATGAGTTAATTAGATTATTAACATTTTTTTAAATATTTCTTAAGTCTAAACTTAGGGAATATGGTTAATTAATCAATATTAATTACGTCGAGGCGAGAATCATCTAGAAACACACACGGATCGATCCAGAGATGATCTTAGCCATTGATTAAGTTGTAATCTTGGTCGTTGGTGCTCCAATAGAGGACTATAAGAGAACCTCAATGTGGCGATGGACAAGAGACTTGAGAAGTTCGAATTTATGAGCAGATCAATTTCCAAAGTAGCAGCAGTCAGTTGTCGGAGAGAGAGCCAGTGAGATCGAAGCAGTGAGAAAGGGGCAGGGACAGTGAAGCCAGAGGAAGGATTCCAAATACGGTGAGTGCATTTTCAAAGAGGCAGAAGAGCCACAATGAGGTTGACGTTTTGGCAGTGTAGTAGCATCTAGAGGTAGTTTTGATTTTGGTCAGGAAATGCAAGTTTCAATGCTAGAAGTTGGACAGAGGTTCTTAAGGCCAAGAGAGACATTTTCCCATACAGCAACAAACTAGCCGACTTGAGGAGAAGCTGGTTCGAACTGAGTGCAGAAGGAATTGCGCTGGGGTGATGCAGTGGCTTTGGAGAGCCAGTTTGGATGGCTCACCTGGAGCTAAGGTCAAAGCTCGGATTTGCCTGTGGAGTGAGGAATTTTCCTCACTAGATTTTTGCTAGTACTTTCTCTGCAGGATTGCCAGTATTCGGCATCAAAATTTTACTCAAATTATTTCACTGTTGCTTAATAATAAAACCCTCAGCTGCTACACTGGTTTTTCCAAGTTGGGTTTTTCTGAGGACATTGGTCCAAAAATAACTGTGTTATTTGATGTGTGTGTGGTAGCATTTCTTCCAACATTTATTATTCTATAGTTTTATTTGTGTAGGTTGCAGTGTGAGTTATTCAATATTTGTTGTAGGAAACAATAAATAAATTGTTAAATTAAAATAACAATTAGGAGAATAATTTCCAGTTGTTGCAGTTGGCTTCCAATATTGGAATTTTCACACGATGTATCCTCAGAAATCGATGGAGATGGTGCAATTGTGGGCTCAATCACACAAAGCTTAGTGAATTGGAAGTCCTGAAGAAATTTTGTCTGATGATTCTAAATAAAGACGCAGGGATGAAGATTATCAATCGTTTAAGTTCTTCAAAGATAATATTCCAGAGTCCGAACAATGTTCAGGAGGTGTACATGCTAGAAGCCATTAGATTGAGGGTAGATAGCCTCTGGAAGCAAGTATACAATGAGTGCCAAGTAGCGCTAAAGTATTTCCATATAACCAAGGAATTGCAGAAGGTGCCAGGTATTAATATTGAACAAACAACAATGAATTGGCGAATTGTAGAAGGCACCAGGTCTTAATATTGAACAAGTGACAATGAATGGGAGTATTGCAAAAGCCAACATGTCTTAATATTGAAAAAACAACAATGGAATCAACTGTAAAAAGTCTGAAAGAATTTGGTAACATCGGAGGCAGTAATATGAGGAGAATGCAATGTTGTTTTGGGGTAGCATCAGATGTGATCTAGGCCTCAAATTTTGCAGGGAGGCTTGGGCACATGCATTCCAAAGAACCCAGAAAGCGTTTTGGGAAATTCCACCCAAAGATGATTTTATTAAAATAATTAATATTTTTAATGGAGTTCCTAAGTCTAAACTTAGGAAAAATAAAATATTAATGGGTATTAATCTAACTGTAGGTGTAACTTCTAGAAGAAAACGAGGATCAAGCTAAAATGATCTTAGCCATTGATTAGCTTTTAATCTGGGCCGTTGAATGTCAACGAGAAGATTATTTAAGAGAGTTTGAGGTTCATTTGGAAAACACACTGAGAGAGATCAAGAGATCGAATTTCTGAAGTGAGAAGTTCTCAGGAGGAAATTTGATTGAGGATATTTCTTGCAGTTGAGGGGCACGGATAGTTGGGGTTGGAGGATCTTCTCTAGGATCCCGAATACTCAACAAAGAGGCAGAGAAGCACCAGTGGAAGCAGCACAGACCCAGGAAGGACTGACGCTGGGCCAAGAGGGCCCACGCAGTGCTTGACGCAAAGCCAGAAGGGCCAACGCAGAGGCAAAGATGTCTTCTAGCAGAAGTTCGAAACTTGTCAGGGCGCTGCCAGATCAGCCAGGAGGGTTTATGTCAGAGCTCCAAGAGGCAAGGAGACCTAGTGCAAAGTTGACACAAATCCTCGAAGAGCTCCATGCAAGCCCACGCAGTTACTGCGAAGGGGCAGCACAGTTGTAGTTGGGGATAGTCATTTCAGCTGCCAGATCAGCCAAGATTTAGTTGGTGAAGTTAGGTAATCTCACTAAGTTTTCTGCAAGTGTCTTCTTCTCTGTAATTGGATTGTCGGAAGAGAATCCAGATTTGTATTCAGAACTACTGCTCAATAATAATAAACCCTCAGAACTGTTGCACCGATTTTCCTGCATTGGGTTTTTCCGAGGACATTTGTCCAAAAATAACGATGTCATTGTGTTGTATTTTCTTTCTTTCTCAGTCTCTCGTTTCCGCATAATATTTAATTAAGTGAAGGCTACAGTGTATATATTACGATATTTGTCGTAGGAAACTGCATGTAATTTGTTTAAAGGAATTTAACAAATAGGAGTAATATCATCAGTTGCTACAGTAGGGATTCCGGTTGAGGAATTTTCACATGCAATGTTGACCACAGATGAGGAATCATTGAGGAAATAGCGACCCTGAATAATATTTTAGCATTAAACTGAAAAAGCTACTGCAGTAAAATATCTTATTCTCAGAAAAGTGGTAATTAGAAGGGATTTGCAGTTATCCCAAAATTTAAATTTCCAGGTTGGAAGAACAAGAATGTTATGAAATAATATGTTTGGTGTTAGTGAGGGTGCTTGACATTTAAGTCTAGAGGAGATGTTGGCATGAGAAAATTGTTTAAATGGAAATCAACTGGACTGAGTCCACCAAGTTCTCACTTCACTCGAGTAAGTTCACTCGCTACTCTACTGAGATGAATCCATCAAGATGATCCTACCAGGTGTGAAGCAAGGCAATTCCACTAAACCATGAATCCTAACAACAACTCATGGCAATGGTCAATATAGTCAGAAGAAAACAGTGTACTTTCATGCAATGACAAGATAGTTTCACCTTGATTAACAGTTGAGCTTGGTAGTTGGATGAAAGTTAGTCAAGTGTTGAATAAGAAAAGTATAAAAGGAGAGACTGATAGGAAATTTGTAAAAGTTGTTGGGCACTGCAAAGTAACTGCCTAGTATTCTCTCAAGCAGTCAATTTGGAATATAATAAAAGGAAGGCATTCATTTGCAAGTACAATCATACAATGTTAATGTTATTGTGTGCTTTTTGTACCGTTCTCTTTATTTACCGTCATGTACAACTACTGATTAAATCATTAAAGTAATGGAATAAACACTCTTAAAAGTGAGATAAAAAAGAAAAAGAAAGTAGCTATCAAGATGTCAGAATAGCCTACTTCTAATAGGTTTAAACCCATAATAATTGCTATTCCAGAAGCAGCAACTGGAAGCCCCTGTCCAATTTGCCCATATGCCTTTCCAGCAAATGATGCTGCAATACCAAGAACAGCCAATGTTGTTGCAAGCCCAGCTGAAAAGGCCACTGAATCAACAACAACCTGTTTATAGAAGCAAAGTATTATAATTTCCTGAAACAATGGATTTCTATAGGGTTTGAACATTGTGTTAAATCATAGTTAATGTACAAGAAAATGCCTGATCCATTTTCTAAACATACCCAAAAAGAGTTGAGCCATGAGAAAAAAAGATACAGTTAGATTGAAAAAAAATAGCTGCCAAAAAATGCAAGCAAAGCTAGAACATGGAAACAGGAAACTCTAAAAGACCAATAATTCACCTGCAAACGCCCTTTCCCAGACCCAAAGGCCCCTGAAAAACCTCCAACGATTGCTTCATATCAGGAAGATTGTCAAAACAAACAAAAAGACAGTGCATACAAATAATACTGTGAAATTGGTCATGAAAACAAGTTCACAAACTTCTGCAATACACTAGTGCTTCTATAACCATTACATACCAATGTAACCAAGCGTCAGTGGTAATACACTAAGTGTGCATGGAGATAGACTTGTCACGAGGCCTGCACCAAAGATAACTACCAAACTGCAAACCAAAAGAAGCAAAATTAAATATTGAGAATAACCAAAGGGATAGGAACATCTTAGAAACTGAATGGCAACTTAGTAATGGGGGGAGAAAAAGATTGGAACAAAACACACAAACTGCAGACCTGGTTGGACTGAGAGAAGATAACTCTATTTGAACAGCTTCATTTGCCTGCTGGCCAGATGTGTACAAAATGTTGCCTAGCCAATCACCAATGGAAGTCAAATCTGCCAAAAATGCAGCTGATTTTACTGTTTGAGGATCTGTCTGAACAACAGGAAAAAATACGAAAAAGGTTCAATGTTTTGGCATGGTTAAAATTCTGAACCCATTCTATTTCTCACTTTATTGTGTTATTTAACAGAAATCCAACAACCAAAAGCAATACAAAAGAGTAGAAGAATAGAAAGAGAAGTTCACCTATCAAAAAGATAGTCACCCCCTAAGTCATCTGAGCATGGTAATACCTTGATCATTGTGTTTCATTTTCTACTTATGTTACTGTATTCATTAATTTCCATTATGCTTTTAGAGATTTGTTAATGCATATTTATCTCACAGTGGCATTTGGTTTTGAGAGTTTGCTCTAGATAGGGAAAGTTTTAGTAGATTTTCCAATAAATCTCTAAGATCTCTTTATCGTTGTATTTCTTTTAGCCTATGTGGATCTAATGTGTATTTGAAGTTGTGTAAAAACATATCTTGGATCAAGCCTCAAGCGTGAGGGGAAATTCTTGGACAAATCATCCCACTGTTGAGCAAGTTCATTGAAGAACCCACATTTGTCATCTCCCAAGCCCTCATCTTACAATTTTGTGTTGCAAGGATCCTTTGCTTTTAGCTTGTGTTTCAAAATCCATTTTCATTTAAAATGATTTGTCTCAATTTCTTGTGCTAATAAGGATTTTATTTTGCTATTGAAGAGCATGTTGGAAATTAGGCAAGGAAAGGAGTTTTGCTCCAATCCCCTAGTCTAAATTTTGTAGAATATTTGTAGATTATTTGCTAACATTCCTTTTTGTTTTACACTAAGTTTGAGTGTGGGTTTTGCATAAAATTCAGATTTATTTACGGACTATGCTCACCTTTTGTGTTGAAAGGATTGAAGAAGCTAAAGTTTGAAACTCTAACCATTTGTTCTAGGATCTCAAGAGCATTTGAGCATTGACTTCAAGGAGGCCATGGGCATTTTGGGACAGCAGCAAATTAGCTTGTCCGTGGCCCTTTTGGTCCTTGTAATTTTCGGATTTCAAGTTTGTCCATTGGCCATTGTGCTTGCCACTTCTTGGAAGGAGACACTAGTTCCTAAGGATCTCTATTTTGTAAATTTCTCCTTCTGCTTTGGGGCAGCCCATTAAGGGGCCTTCTACTCGTTGTAGAAAAGCTAATAAAGGATCATTTTTCTTGTGGGAACTTGGGTTTTACCCTTAGCATTCCTTCTCTCCATCTAGGGAGAGAAATATGTGGGTGGATTAACTTTTGCATTCTCTTGGTTTCCGTTTTAATTGCATGCTTAAAATTTACACAACCTTACTCATCACATTTTTATTTTATTTAGATAAGTTTGCTACAATTCAACTTAAGGATTTGCACTCTTTATTTTATTTATTGCTTTGAGCTACAAGAACTTTACTTTGAGCAATCTATCCTTCACATCCAAGCATTTTTATTTTTGGAAAACTTTAATTTTGTTTACTAATTCATTTCCATTTAGTGTACAAATTGTTTCATGTATACTTGAGTTCAAGCTTCATTTCTAAATGCTACATTGTTATCTTGAGTATTGGAGTATTTTGTTGTCTACTTGAAACAACTTTGTTTCTCAAGCAAATTGATTACATCATTCTAATTTACTTACAAGCTAATCTCCAATTTGAAAGTTACATTTGTAATATATTGTTGAGCACCATTTCCTTACTTTGAAGCATTGCAAATTTAATATTTGTTTGGGAGAACTTACATTTCATTTCAGCATTTTAGATTAGCTTGCATTTCTAATTTACCTCCAAGCATAAGCTTGGTTGATAGACATTATAAGGATAGCACTTTCTTGGAAACAATTTCCAACTGGTACAAAGTAAGGTAAAGAGTGTGTGAACCCACAGTTATGGAGATGGTTTGTCCCCTTGTAAGAACAAAGGCACATGCTGGCTCGTAAGACTGGGGAGAAGGGTATTGTTAACGACATTGTCGTGTCCTCAACCCCTAATTCTTATAGTCACCCCAACTTTTACCCTTTAGCAAGAGTTCAAAAGGAAGATCTCTCACTTAAATTAGGCATCTAGCTTAAAATTTACCAAGATAATTGCATCTAACCTTAGTTAAGTGCATTTCATATTAACACACTTTACTTTTAAATCTATTTTACTTGCAAATTATTTATATACTTGTCATGACAAAAATGTTTTAAATTGATTATCTCACTTGGGAAAGTACCATATCGTTCATTTTGCAAAGTGAAATTTTAGCTTGTTTCATGTTGCAAGTTATTTTATTTGCCTTCTTACATGCTTTAGCATTGTGAATGATTATATTTTGAAAGCATTTCTTTGGAAGCAATTTTAAATCTTGCTAACATCTTCTTGATTGACAGGGTTACTTATGTTTCACTTTGAAATATTTCATTTTAGAGCAAGTGTTATTTATTTGAAAATAATATTGAAGGCACTGGTCTTATATGCTCATCTTTGATTTATGTGTTGATGGTTATTGAACTATATTTTATTTCATATTGTTCATCATATTTTCTCATAATCTCAAGTAGTCCAAATTAACCTTGACATCTCATAGAAAACTCACTTCCCCTTTTTAACTTAGTTTTTCATTTAGGGACCACCCCCCTTAGCTTGCCTAGGAGAGAGCTTAAACAGAGAGGGTTGGGAATAGGTGACAACCCCATCTCTTAGTTTTGCTACCAACCACACCTTGTGGGGTTAAGAGCTTTTCTCACTGACTTAGGTGTGTGTGACAAGCGGCAACAACATTCTTTGGCGCAGTTATTGGGGACAAGTCTTCTTGTACCTATAAAGTCGACTAATTTTTTGTTTTTGTGTTAGTTTTTGTAGCATCGGATGTGTTCTAGCCACGAAAATTTGTGGAGAGGCTAGAATACATGAGATCTCCAAAACCCATAAATCTTTTCTAGATATTCCTCCTAGAAATAACTTAACTAGATTATTAGTTAGTTTTTAAATATTTCTTAAGTCTAAATTTAGGGAATATGACTAATTAATTAGAAT
This sequence comes from Pinus taeda, assembly GCA_000404065.3. Lineage (NCBI taxonomy): Eukaryota > Viridiplantae > Streptophyta > Pinopsida > Pinales > Pinaceae > Pinus > Pinus taeda. The sequence goes on along the minus strand of APFE030260713.1, from coordinate 81,324 downwards.
TAATTAAGTTATGATGTGAATGTTCTAGAAACTCACATGGATCGACTTCAAGTTAATCCTAGCCATTGATTAAGATATAATCTTGGCGGTTGAAGTCTCAACAAAGGATTATAAGAATAAGTCGATGAGGCTTGGAAAAATCACTTGAGAGGTTTGATTTCTCAACAGATCGATTTCCAGAGAAGTAGCAGTAAGTTTCCAAAGGGAGAGCTAAAGATCGAAGCAGTGAGAGAGGGGCAGGGACAGGGATTCCATATCCAGTGAGTGCATTTGCAAAGAGGCAGAGGAGCCACAAAGAGGTTGATGCAGAGCTACGCAATAGCCTTTAGAGGCAATGTCGATTTGCTGGGAGAGTGACATTTTCAGTTCCAGAGGCCGGGAAGGAGTCCCAAAGTACTGAAGAAGTGTCTTTCTGGTCAGCAGAAGGCAGAACGACTTCATCAAAATTCAGCAGAAGGAAATCCATCCATCCAGCTACGCAGAGCAATGCAAAGGCTGACATAGTGCCTCAGAAGGCTAAAATTCTAAAGGCAAGTTGTGTCGGGGATTTGCCTGTGGAGTGAGGAATTTATCCTCACTAGATATTCTTTCCAGTATTTCTCTGTAGGATTGCCAATTTCGGCAACCAGTTGTACTCAGTTTATTTCGCTGCTACATAATAATAAAACCCTCAGCGGTTGCACCGGTCTTCCCAAGTTGGGTTTTTCCGAGGACATTGGTCCAAAAATAACTGCCATTTTATGTGTATGTGCTAGTATTTTTTCCAGTGTTTACTCCTTCCGCAATTTATTTGTGTAGGTTGCAATGTGCTTGATTCAGAATTTGTTGTAGCACACAGTAAATAAATTGTTAAAATTAATTTAACAATTAGGAGAATTATTTCTAGTTGCTGCATTAGGATTCCGGTTGTGGAATCTTCACATGGTATCGGAGCACAAATGATCAACTGGAGAGCTCAGTAGCAAAGGAAGAGAGAGTTTTGTTGTTCATTGAGGAGCAGTAGTTAGAAACCCCAGAGGCAGTGTAGTCACCTTGGCCAAGAGGTCGAATTCTTGAGGAGAAATCGATTTTTTCTGAGAGAGGAACAACAAAATTTGATCTCTCTAGATCGAGGGTTTGCAAAGGCAGAGGGAGTAGCCAATATTTTTCGTAGAGTAGAGCTTTAGCTGGACGAAGTAGTTTTGTAGCAGGTTGTTAGTGCAGAGCTAGCATCGAGAGGAAGAAGAGCACACACTGAGGGAAAATTTATCTCAGGGAATCTCGAGTTTTAGAGATCTAATTTTTCCAGTTGCAGATTGGAAGTAGTTGTGAGCAGATCTTCTCGCTCCGGAAGGGAGTGTGAGTAGCAAATCCAGCAATCGAGCAACGGAAAAGAGGGAGATTTTCGAGTTTATTTTCTCTAGTTTTGAAATTAGCAGATTTTGCAGCTTCACGGAGATGGTCGTACGAAATTGCCAAAGATGATCGTGTGAGTTAGCTAGAATGTAGATTTGGGCAGCGGATCGACTTCCAGTTGCCGGAGATAGGTACCAGAGGAAGTGCAAGTTGTTTAGTGGGAGTTGCAAAGTGAAGAAAGATCCCAGTAAGGGACAAGGCTCAAAAGGAGATAATGGGGCACTAGATCCAGGAGGAGTATGAGACTCCAGTGTGCTAGATGGGCAGGATCCTTGAGGAGTCCACCTCTTGGATCAATACCTTTCTACGAGAGCCCATAGTATGTAGTAGCAAGATGGATCAGTGGCAATAGATGCAATCAGATGCATAGTCTAATTGCAGTTAGATACTGGACAGCGCAGTGCAGAGTTGGCAACAGTGCAGAGTCAACAGCAACGCAGATGCCTCAGTGACAGTGTAGATACTAGCAGCAGTCAGAGACTCAGGTGACAAATGTATCATATTGATCACAATTGATTCAGTATTTAGGAGGCTTTTCAGTTGCAACAATAGTAGATGGAAAGGGAGTTGCAGTGCAGATGTAGTGTTGGCAGCAATTTTGCAGGGTCAGCAGCAGCACAGATGCATCACATATCAGAGTTGAGCAGTAGTTGGTGGGTAGCAGCAGCCAGACATCAACAGTGTGACCGGAGATGATGCAGAGACAAGGTGTTGCTACAGGGGGCAGTAGTACTAGAACAAATTCCTCACTAAGAGGGAGTGTTAGTTTTTGTAGCATTGAATACGTTCTAGCCACATAATTTTGTGGAGAGACTAGAATACATGAGATTTCTGAAACCTAGAAATCGTTTCTGAAAATTCCTCGTAGAAATAACTTAATTATATTATTAGTCAGTTTTTAAATATTTCCTAAGCCTAAACTTAGGGAATATGACTAATTAATCATAATTAATTAAGTTATGGTGTGTGTGTTCTAGAAACTCACACAGATTGACTTCAAGTTAATCCTAGCCATCGGTTAAGATCTAATCTTGGTCGTTGAAGTCTCAATAGAGGATTATAAGAAGTTGATGCAGCTTGGAGAAATCACTTGAGAGGTTCCATTTCTCAGCAAATCGATTTCCAAAGTAGCAACAGCCAGTTGCCGAGGAGAGAGCTTGAGATCGAAGCAGTGAGAGGGGTAGGGACAGTGAAGCTGGAGGAAAGACTCCAGATCTGATGAGTGCATTTGCAAAGAGGTAGAGGAGCCACACAGAGGCTGACGTAGAGCTACGCAGTAGCCTCTAGAGGCAAAGTTGATTTGTTGGGAGAGACTGGCGTTTTCAGTTCTAGAGGCCAGGAAGGAGTCTCAGAGTGCCAGAGAAGCATCTTTCTGGCTAGTAGTAGGCAGCACGACTTCATCAGAATTCAACAGAAGGCAAGTCGTCTAGCCAGCTACGTAGAGCAACGCAAAGGCTGACGCAGTGCTTAGGAAGGCCGAAATTCTGAAGGCAAGTTGTGCTAGGGATTTGCCTGTGGAGTGAGGAATTTATCCTCACTAGATTTTCTTGCCAGTATTTCTATGTAGGATTGCCAGTTTCGGCATCCACTTGTACTCAGTTTATTTCACTGCTACATAATAATAAAACCCTCAACTGTTGCACCGATTTTTCCAAGTTGGGTTTTCCTGGGGACATCGGTCCAAAAATAACTGTCATTTTATGTGTGTGTTAGTATTTCTTCCAATGTTTACCTCTTCCGCAGTTTATTTGTGTAGATTGCAGTGTGATTGATTCAGTATTTGCTATAGCACACAGTAAATAAATTGTTTAAATTATTTTAACAATTAGGAGAATTATTTCCAGTTGCCGCATTAGGATTCTAGTTGTGGAATCTTTACATTTTGCATATTGGACTTTAGGATTAAGTTCTTTCTCAAATGGCGACTCCACTTAATTCAAATTCTACAAGAGTTTCTACTAGGAGGCATCCAATGTTAGTTTTTGGTAGCATTGGAAATGCTCTAGCCTTGAAAATTGGTGGAGAGGCTAAGGCACATGAGTTCTAAAGAACCCAAAAACCGTTTGGTGAAGTTCCACCCAGATTGTATTTTATTAAAATAATTAATATTTTTAATGGGGTTCCTAAGTCTAAACTTAGAAAAATTAAAATATTAATGGGTATTAATCAAAATATGGGTGAGAATGATCTAGAAGGCGAATCAAGTCAAGTTTTAATCTTAGTCGTTGATTAGAGACTTAATCTCGGCCGTTGAAGTCTCAATGAGAAAAGTATAAGGAGGCTTGGGGTTCAGTTAGACACACACACACAGATTGAGGAAATCGATTTTCTCAGGAGGAAAATCGATTGGGAAGATTTTGCAGTTGAGGGGCAGGGATAGCAGCTTCCGAAGAGAGTGATTCTCAGTCAGAGATACATCAGCAGAGAGAGGCAGTAAGTGATCCAGAGGCCTTGGTGCAGGGCCAGAAGGGACACACAGAAGTGACGCAGAGGCAGATAAAGAAAATCGAAAGTCAAAGAAGAGGGTTAGTTTCAGTAGTCAAAATCCAGAGTGTGAGACCGGGAGGCTGAGAGCAGTGACTCTGGGCTTCTGATCGAATTGCCAACTGGGTGACGCAGTGCTTGCAAGGTTGATGCTAGGACAGCATAGAGGCGCAGTGACTGCCAGGGGCATCTCATCCAGCAGCCAGAACAGCCATAACTTTTTCTCAATGATTGTGTGAGGTAACTCACAAAGCTTTTGTCATTATTTCTCTCTGTAACTGAATAACCCTGTGAGGTATTCAGTCATGTATTCAAATTTTGCTACTGCATAATAATAAAACCCTCAAAGTTGTTGCATCGGTTTTCCCATATTGGGTTTTTCTGGGGACTATTGTGTCCAAAAATAATTGTGTCCTATGTATCTTGTTCCTTGCTAAGTTTTCTGTTTCATGTAATCATATTTTAAGTAGTGTAGGCTGCAGAAGTAATTTGCTTTAGTATTCAGAGAATAACTTGATAATGTATATTAAAATCGAGTAGGTGAAGTAGATTCAGATTTGCTGCAGTGTGGTCTAATCCTTAGTCTACCACAATGGTAAGGATAGCCTTGAATGGAGTCTTGGATGAATGGCAAGTCTTTGTCCAAAGTATATTGGGCAGGGAAAGACTACCTTCATGGGAGGAGATGTGGGCAACGCTTCAATAGGAGGAATTAAAGAGGGAACTAGTAAAGGTGAACCTCAATGGTAGCAATGGAAGTAGCACAAAGACCAAGGGAGAGGAGGAGAACACAACTCTAGCATTGAAGGGACAGCATAAGCCGAAGCGTAAGAATGACATTTCGAATGTTAAATGTTTCAGATGTGGTGAGATGGGCCACTTTGCATTCCAATGTCTCGTGAAGCAAAAGGATAAGGATGAGAAACATGATCCTAAGGCTTCTTCAACAAAGATTGATGAAGATGAGTTTGCCATGAGTTCCAACGCATCTCCAGGGGGAAATGGGGCAAACAAATAGAAGGGGAATTTTCTCCTTAGAGAACTTTTTGCCAAAAAGTTCGAATTTCTCACTTGCCAGACAACAGTGCTGAGCAATGACTAGAGGAGTAAGTTCGACAGTTGGCTGAGATGGCATCGCATGGGCTCAGAGATCAGGCTAGGTTGGAAGGAGCTTCCAACTATGTTATATGGAAGACCAGAATATTAGCTGTTCTGGAGGAGTACGATCTGGAAGCCTACATCAAGAGTGTTGTGATTGTTCTCGCTGACAATGATCAAAGGAAAAAGTACAAGGCCGAGCAGGGGAAGGCGAAGAAGTTCATACTCGATCGAGTTCGAGATCATGTGGTCTCGCACTTTCAGGGAAAAGATACAGGCCGAGAGATGTGGGAAGCTTTATCTTCACTGTATGAAGGCTCTTCCGAACAACAGAAGATGTACCTAGAACAGAAGTTACAACGGACATTGATGCAGAAGGGAGGAGTTAACTCCTATCTTCAACGTCTTTAGAACACCAGAGACCAGCTTGCTGCAATGGGGTCTACTCCTCAGACTACCGCGATGGTAAGGATAGCCCTGAATGGAGTCTTGGATGAATGGCAAGTCTTCATCCAAAGTATATTGGGCAAGGAAAGACTACCTTCATGGGAGGAGATGTGGACAGCTCTTCAACAGGAGGAATTAAGGAGGGACTTAGTAAAGGTCAACCTCAATGGCAATAGTGGGAGTGGCACGAAGACCAAGGAGGAGGATGAGAACACAGCTCTAGCATCGAGGGGATAGCAGAAGCCGAACCAGAAGAAGGACATTTCGAAGGTGAAATGTTTCAGATGTGGCAAGATGGGCCACTTTGCATCCCAGTGTCCTTTGAAGCAAAAGGATAAGGATGAGAAACATGATCCTAAGGCTGCTGCAGCAAAGATCAACGAAGATGAGTTTGCCATGAGTGCCCATGCATCTCCAGGAGGGAAATGGGGCGATATTGAGCTGTAGTCGGGAGGACTACATGTGGGCAGAATCCTTGAGGAGTCCACCTGTTGGATCAATTCCTTTCTACAGGAGCCCAAGATTCAACAGTAGCAAGATGGACTTAATGTCAGATGATGTTGTGGATTATTTGGAGAGACGGATGCAATAGCTAGAGACCAAGAGCTGATCAGTTGTCATGTCCCTTTTCAAACACATTTGTAACAAGTTATCTCTACACATTTTTGCACATTTTTGGCTAAGGAAAAGGACCCAAAAATTTTGACTCGGGGACTTAGGAGAAATTTCATCTTAATTAGATTGCTAGTGGAAGGTGGGGACTACTAATCCTTACAATTTCCTAGGCTGAAAAGGAAATCGAGAAGGGTAACCTCAAACCACTTCAGCTCAATAGCTAGCCCTACTAAGCATGAGAGGGATCTCTCAAAGTCTTTTATCAGTGATATGACTTTAAAGCAAATAAGTTTTAGGCTAGATATATCTAATTGTTTGTGTGTTTATGAAAATTTGGATTTTAGGATTTGCTAGACTAGGGTTTGGAGCCACAAATAGGTCTAGGCTGGAGGAGTGCAGAAGAAAATATGGAAAGGAGCTAGATGTCAGAAGACCATGGTGTATTTAGACTATTGTCAATGTAGTATAGAAGAGAGAGTGTAAAGAAACTAATGAGCATAAGTAAACATGATTTCATTAGCTTAGGAAGACATAAACATAACTATGAAAACCAGATAAACAGAGCTTGTGAACAAGAATTCCGTGTATTTCACTACAAGGAATCCATATAAAGAAGAGATATCATGTAGATAAAGATGTTTTAACCATTAGAAAACAAATAAAATGAATAACAAACACCATGAACTCATTGGGATAGAGTTCCTTAAAAATAGATGCAATTCTCTATATTAGCTGAAAAGATGATTACATGCAAGCCTCCTCCACAAAAAGTCCAACCCTCTTCTCCTGAAGAGAAATTATACATATAGACTCTCCTAGACTACTTGCCCACCTTCAGGAGTTGAATTCCTTGGTGGAGGAACTGACTCCAAGATTCTCTCAACCAACAGTTGAGAGTGAGAAGGTGAAACTCAAACACTTCTTGGAGAGTTTGTTTAAGGATTTGCTTCCTTTATGAGGCCTAATAAACATCAAAAACAACCTATGGTATACATTTATTCATGCCTACATCACCTAGCTTTGAAACTAGTGCCATTATATAAAGAGGTTTGACTTTGACTAAGTCAAATTGGAAACTAGAAATTTTACACAATGAAATTTACAATTTAAAACATAGAAAGTGTAGAAATGCAACGCTGACTTTGAGCTGGTTTTCAGGTGCCTTCCAGAGGTCAAAATTCAAATCTAAGAGAACGGTCAACTAGACCTTCAAGTCTAGTTTCCAGAGCAGTTTGAATTTTTGAATTTGGACCATGGGAAGGCCTTCAAAAATCCGTTCTCCCAAGGTCACTCTAGGTACGCATCCCCTGTCAAAAAAGGGTCCAGAATGCTAGTTTTTTACCACTTTTTGCACTTTCTCCAAAACTGAGCCACCTCTGTAAAATCTAAGCAAGTGGGTTTTTAGAGGATGGCAAGAGCTTTCCAAAAATGTAAACTTTTCCTAAAATAGATGCCTGAGGAAAAAGCGCAGCCCCTGGAGCTACTGATTTTCTGAATTTAGCTCCATAATTCACAAAAAACCAAAAGTGCTCAGAATTTACTCAAAATTCGCTAGGGGTTGTAAAATTATGTATGTTAAACCTTCATAGATGCTTCAACAGGCATCTCCAAGTTTCCCTCATCCTTTTGGTCCTTTTTGGCTTCTTTGAGCTTGTTTTCAAGCTGCTTGACCTTGACATTAGCAATCATGTTCCGGGACTGGTAATGATGCACTATGTGCCTTAGCATCTGATTGTCTCTATTTGCCTTCTCTAGAAGCTTCTCCAAGTGACATTCACCCTGTTGAGCCAGTACTCCTTGTCTTGATTGACCTCAAGAGAAATTTTGTCCTCTAGGTCTAGCTCTTCATTTAGCAAAATGTTTTTCTCTTCTTCTTGCAATGTGTTCTTTAGCCCCTTTGTTCTTGGCCTTTTCCTCTTACTCTTCCCTTGTGTTGTCTCTTCATCTCTGGTGAAGATTTTGCCTCCATGATGACAAAAATCCCTAGCTGCAGGAAAATGAGAAAAACTGTGAGGTATGAGTGGAAAATGAAGTGATGTGAAGGTGGAGTTTGAAAAAATGGTAAAGGAGGTTTGAAAGAGGTGGAAATGAACTTTGGAGAGCTGATGAAAATGAGTGGAAAAGCAATGGAGGAGTGATTTGCTTGTGAGGAGGAAAGACAGAGTTTGTAGTGAAAGTGCCCAAAAACCCCTAGGAATGAACTAGGGCTTCACTTTTGGAGAGGTAAAATTCTGTTTTGAGGTTGATTGAGTGGTTAAAATAGTTTATCAAACATGTATATAGGTGTAAGGCAACAGTTTACATATTTAGAAACCAAGAAATAAAAATGGTCATCATCAACCTATCATTCTCCATGAGAAATTTCACTACAAACCCTAATTGTAAAAATCGTTGGCATGAGATGATTTTGAAAAGCAAAGAAGGAAGAATAATTGTGTACTTACTTGTTGCTTGGCTTAGGAAGCAATGAAATCAGGTTAACAAGACAAAAAATTGAATTTGGGAGAGATTTGGGCGTTTTCTGGATACTTTGGCTCGTGCACAGTGCAGTGTATATGTGCGCAATACTAGGCCTCCAACTGCAGCGCCTTGTCTCTATGCGCAACGCCTAGAGTTTTTTTCCAATTTTGCCTAAAAAATCGACTTTTTCTCTCTTTCGGAGTGGAGATCTCGATACTCAAGAGTGAATAAGAGGTAAATGAAACAAGTTTGGGGCTTTTGAGTTTATATAGGCAAAATTATTTCTCTTTTTGAAAAGAATGGGACCCACAAACCTTTCAAAAACTGATTTTTTCACTTTTGAAAACAGAGCCACCTTTAATGCTGAAAACTGAGCTGTCTTTTCACTTCCCTGAGTACTAGAACTTTTCAAACATGAAAACATGATGAATATGTGATAACTCACAAATCAATACCAAAGAGCTACTTGTCATGGTATTTTCACTGCTGGATTTATTCATGAAAATGATGGACCTTGGAAACCCTAGCGACCTAATGGATGACCTGAAACTAAATGGAATGATGATGATGACTGACTTGTTTTTATTATGACACCTTCATAGAAAATGTGATAGGTGACCAGCATGAGTGAATTTTCAAAAGACTGACCTCATTTCTAGACTGACCAAATTTTACTATGTAAACCTAGTGACATGAAAAATTTGATTTTGATAGTCCTGACAAGCAAAAATAAAAGCACATTTGATCTAGGTGATAGGCTAACAAGACGGACACTAATAGGGACCACCTAGGTGAGAATTCAAACTAGGCCATTCGAATGGCTTGGAGAGAATTCGAAATGTTGATTGGAGGGGCCCACATGAGGCAAGGAAGGCCCACAAAGACAAAAGGAGGAGGCTCTCATTTGGATCATTCATTCACCTTGCATGTCGAATTTACTTGACTGTTTGCTCAGCTACTTAGCCGAGTCAACTAGTTGTTCAGCCACGAATCTGTCAAGTGGGAGCTTCAACCTTACCTTCAAGGGACTTCGAGTGCCCACCCTAGGAAGCCAGTCCCACAAGCATTTTCAGGGGTTCTGAGGACTTCCCATAGCACCATCGCTCAACTACACAGGAAATATGTATTTCTGGGCCACAGTGAGAACATCGAGAGGGAGATTGAGCCACCTTGGATAGGCCAATTGTCAGAGGAGCCAAGGAATCTGAAGGACAACATTGGGCCAGTGTTTAGTGAGAGTTTTGGAGCCAAAGAAGTCAGCAACCCAGCAATTCGAATTCCAGGTCTTGGAGACAACGGAGAGGGCTAGTTCAGCGATTCCGTGGGTCTTGAGGGCAAGAGCTATGGCCCGAAAACTCATCCGAGAAGTCTAGAGATCTATAGGAGGGATCATCTCAGCATCTTTGGACACTTCCCAAGAGGTTTTACACTCTGAATCCAACAGGCTGAGTTTTGCAGTTGCAGCTAAGGTTGGGCTCCTTAGGGGTCGAATTTCATAACTCTAAACCAGCGAAATTCCTTCATGGGTTTTGCTGGGTTTAGGCCAAGGAGTAAGGAGCTCGAATATCATAATTTTCTGAGCACTGGAAGTAGTGATTCCAGCCCTTCGAAGTCAGCAGAAAGAGTAGTTTTCTGGGCAACGCAGTGCAGTTTGGTGCAGCAGTTGTAGTAGCCTTCAGTTCAGTCATTGCTCACTTGGGTTTGGTCATGCTTGTCCATTGAGACAAGCCCAGGCGCACCATTCTATTTACTATTGTATTTTACTCTTGAAGAAGTAATAAAATGGCTTAGCAGTTCCTTATTTCCAGCGTTTCCATGGGTGCTTAGTGTCTATTTCGTTTTTCTGTTTGTTGAACTAATTGTATGCTTGTATATCACTTGTATTCCTACTTAGGAACATTACAGTGGTATCAGAGCCTAGGCCTTGGCTCAGCTGTGGGGATTTTCTCCTATGACAGAAGGGGACCAACATAATATCACATACAGAAGGCAGAGGTACCAGAGCAAAGAAAGAGAGTTGGAGATTACTCCAGACATGGAGGACAAGGGGAAAGCAGTGGTAGAAGAGAAGGACATGGTGGAACCCAAGAGAAGGTAAGAGATGGCTTTCGACAGCCTTTTGAAGGCTTTGAATGACTTACCAAAGGGCCAAAAAGAGATGCTGGAGGAGATAAAGATGTAGAATAGAGAAAGAACCACACCTAGAGGATTTCTATTCGGGGAAACTTCTAGAGCCTCCTAGCCATTCAATCACCCCTCACCAGCAGCACAACACACATCATCTAGTGGGCCAACTCAAGCCACACTTCCCTCTTTCGTAGTTGTGGCATAGATCAAACCAGCAGGGGGTGAAGACCCCACACAGATGGGAGAACATTTCAGAGAGTGGCAATCTATGGGTGCAGACTTCAGGGAAGCACTCTCTTCCAGAGATTTTTGCAAGCTCAAGCAGAATGAGAAGAGCAAGGGCTATGGACAACAAGGTACACAGAGCTATGAGATGCAGAGGACCATAGGGAGGATGTACTTCCCTACATTCGATGGCACTGCCAAGTGCACTGCTAGGGCTTGGGTTGAGAAGATGGACACCTACTTCCATCTCAACTGGATGACAAAACAGGAAGCCATCAAAATGGCCACGCCGCACAAGGAGGGGGAAGCCCATGACTGGTGGTTTCATGGCTTGGCCACCCTGGGGCACGCCAATGTAGATTCTTATGAGGATTTCACCGGGAGGGTGATGGAGCGTTTTGACCAAAGGGATCTGGAAGCACATTTCAGGGAGTTGAACGAACAACGCCAGACAACAACCCAGAGTAGTATATTTCAGAGTTTCTACGAATGTCAGTGATGGTTTCGGATCTATCAGAGGCTCAGAAGGTATATACCTTCATAGAGGGCTTACTCGAGCCCCCGCGTGGACTGGTGACGTCACACAAACCCTCCACGCTGTAGGAGGCAGTTGTGTGCAATAGAGATCTACAAGGGGCCATCCACAAGACTAGAGCGCCTTTCCCTGCACGGACCCCTTTTCCATAGAAGGGGCATTACACTAGACCTCCACCTCAGAGAACCACCCAAGGGCGAGGGCGGCTAGATGATGAGACACGAAAGGACCTTAGGAGGAGGAAATTGTGCTTCACTTTCAAGGAGTCCTGGGCACTAGGCCATCGATGCACTGCTGGCAAAGCACATTATATTGAGGTCTTTTCAGACAGTGACTAGGAGGATGAGTTGGAGCGAGAGTATGGTGTGGGAGATGGTGAGACTCCAACAGATAGGGGACCACCACCACCACCTCCACAGGGAAGGGCATCTTTTGCCCCATCCCGGGGAGTCCTTGCTTCTTATGTGAGGTCCCCAAATTCTTAGCATTGAGGATTAGATGCACCATACAGGGGACAGTGAGTGTCAGTCCTAGTTGCCAATGGGGCTACCCACAACTTCATAGATGCCCGATTGGTTCAAAGGAGGGGCCTCACCACGATTGAGTTTGAGGGCTTTTTAGTCCTAGTACCAGGTGACCGTACCATGCAGTGCACTCCATATGTGCCTTCTTTGACAGTAGATATGGGGAACTACTCGATGACAGACCACTTCTTTGTGGTCGATGTGCTAGACACCAACATGGTGATGGGTGTTCAATGGCTATACTCCCTTGGGCGAGTCACTACTGATCAGAAGAAACTGGAGATGGATTTCACTGTGCCAAATGGCAAATCAGTAGTTCTTAGAGGCATGCATTCCTATCCACCCTAGACAGTCTCAGCCCACAGGATGGAGGCAACTTTGCGACATGGGGACATCGCATGGGCAGTGGAGCTGAGGATTTCGAAGGTTGGGGGACAGGCCCAACCACCAACACCAGACATATAGGCCTTGTTGGACAGATATGCAGTGGTGTTTGGGGATATTCCACCAGGGCAGCTACCAGATAGGGGATTTGAGCACACTATTGAGTTGGAGTCGGCTGTGCAGGCGGCGATCACTACCCCTTATAAGCATCCTAAGGCCGATAAGGATGAGATTGGGAGGGCCATTCAAGAGTTGTTGGAATTGGTCCATATCAGGCCAAGTTCCAATCCCTTTGCTTCTTCAGTAGTACTGGTGAAGAAGAAGGATGGGATCTTACACGTGCATTGACTACCGGGCCCTCAACCAAAAGACATTGAAGAATAGGTACCCCATCCCCCGCATAGATGAGCTTAGAGGATTCAAGTACTTCTCTAAGATCGATCTGTGTTCGGGGTACCACCAGATCAAGGTGAGGGATTAGGACGTCCCCCAGACAACTTTACGGTGCCATTATGGGCACTTCGAGTTCCTAGTCATTGCATTTGGGCTGACCAATGCTCGAATTACCTTCCAGTCATGCATGAACCATGTCTTCCGGAGGCAGTTGAGGAGGTTTTGGCTGGTTTTCTTCGATGATATCTTGATTTACAACAGGACATGGGAGAAGTATCTCCAACACTTGGAGGAGGTGCTACGTATTCTTGAGGAGCAGCAGTTTTATGCCAAACTGTCCAAGTGAGAGTTTGGCTTGACAGAGATGCTCTACTTAGGGCATATCATCGGTGCTTATGGGGTGAAGGTCAATGAGGAGAAGATACGGGTTATTCGTGACTGGCCAGTGCCCTAAGATGTGACAGCACTGAGGGGTTTCTTGGGTATCTTCACTTACTACAAGAAATTTGTCAAGGGGTTTTCACAGCTGGCAGCACCCTTGATGGATTTGACCAAGAGAGAAGCTTTCGCATGGACTAATGGAGCACAGGCAGCCTTTGATCATCTCAAGGAGGTGATGAGCAGTTGCCCAGTCTTAGTACTTCTGAATTTTTCCCAGCCCTTCACTGTGGACTGTGATGCATCTGGGGAGGGAGTTGGAGCAATTCTATCCCAAGATGGGCATCCCATCGCTTTCAAGAGTCGAAAGCTCCTACCACATGAGTGGTCATATTCCATATATGACAAACAGATGGTAATAGGTTTCAGGTGAAGAGCGATCACAATAGTCTTCGTCACTTCATGGGGCAGCAGGGCCAAAATGATAGGCAACAAAGATGGGTCAGCAAGGTGTAGGCCTATGACTTCAATGTAGAATATGTGCAGGGAAAGCACAATGTGGTGGTCGATGCTCTATAACGAAGGCTCGCTGGTCTATCACTCATAAGCATCTGCCATGATTGGAAGGCCCAGCTACTAGTGAAGTACTCCAAGGACACGAGGGCATGCGAGATCTCGGAGGGTACCCATGCAGATGATCGGTACCGAGTGATGGACGAGGTCATCTATTACAAGGGGTGCATTTTTCTGGTGCCCAACTCGCAATTGAAGGAGAGAGTGCTCCAGGCAGCACATGACTCACCATTGGTAGGGCACCAGGGGTTCTAGAAAACATATATGCCAGTCAAGGAGAGATTCACTTGGAAGGGCCTCAAGGGGGACATGTTGAAGCACATACAAAAGTGTGAGGCATGTTAGCGGAACAAGGGGTAGTTGATTAACCCTGCAGGATTTCTATAGCCACTTCCCATCCCTGAGGGGAAATGGAAAAGCATATTTATGGATTTCATCATGAGGCTCCCCACAATGCAGGGAAGGACTACATTTATGTACTGGTCGATCAGTTGACCAAGTATGCCCACTTTTTCGCCATCCCCATAAGGTATTCGACTGCACAGCTTGCAGAGTTATTCTTTAGGGCGATCTTCTGGTTACACGGGCTCCCCAAGAACATTGTGAGTGATAGGGATAGCAGGTTCATGGGAGGTTTTTGGCAGGAGCTTTTTAGATTGGTCGGTAATAAGCTCACTCCTAGCATGAGCTACCACCCCCAGACAGATGGCCAGACAGAGCGAGTTAATCAATGGATGGAGGGGTATTTGAGGAACTACGTGACGGGACAGCCGAGGGCTTGGATCTAGTGGTTGCATTTGGGTGAGTACTACTACAACACCACCCACATGTTCATTGGTATGACTCCTTTCTATGCCTTGTATGGATATGATGCATTATCTTTTGTTGATGTTGTTTTTGGAGACAATGGGGCCCAAAGGCCAAAGATTGGATCCAAGAGAGCCAAGACATCCTCAAGAATCTCAAGGATAACTTAGCAACACCACAAAACCAGCAGAAAGTGTATGCAAACCGTCATCAGATAGAGAGGCATTTCGAGGAGGGGGACTTGGTGTACCTCCGGCTACAGTAGTACATGCAGTCCACATTGAAGTAGAAGGGGGCCGAGAAGCTACAACCCCGCTTCTATGGGCCACACAAGGTGATCAGATGAGTTGGGGAAGTGGCCTATGAGCTAGAGCTGCCTCCGGGTAGCAGGATTCACAATGTATTTCATGTCTCATGCCTTAAAAAGGTGTTTGGGCAACAAGTGACAAAAGCAGTAGAGTTACCCCCACTAGATGATGAGGGCCACTTGGTTTTGGAGCTTGAGACCATCTTGGAGGGGAAGGAGAGGAAGCTGAGGAGCAAGACCATCAAGGAGTTCTTGGTACGCTGGAAGAACTTACTAGATGAGGATGCCACCTGTGAGGGTGAGCACATTTTGGATTCTGAGGTTGCTTGACGGCAAGCAACATTTGGGAGGGGAGGATTGTCATGTCCCTTCTCAAACACATTTGTAACAGGTTATCTCTATACATTTTTGCACATTTTTGGCTAAGGAAAAGGACCCAACAGTTTCGACTTAGGGACTTTCGACTTAATTAGATTGCTAGTAGAAGGTGGGGGACACCGACATGGGAATTCGAACTAGGCCATGCGAATGGCTTGGAGGGAATTCAAAGTGCTAATTAGAGGGGCCCACATGAGGAAAGTAAGGCCCATGAAGACAAAAGGAGGAGGCTCTCATTTGGATCATTCATTCACCTTGCATATCGAATTTACTTCATTGTTTGCTAAGCTCCTTAGTTGAGTCAACTGGCTGTTCAGCCACGAATCTCTCAAGCGGGAGATTCAACCTTACCTTCGTGAGACTTTGAGTGCCCACCCTAGGAAGGCAGTTCCACAAGCATTTTCAGGAGTTCTAGGAGTTTTCACAGCATCATCACTCAGCTACACTCAGGAAATGCATATTTCTGGGTCATAGTGAGAACCGAAGGGGGAGATTGAGTTGCCTTCGATCACCCAATTGCCGAAGGAGCCAAGGAATCTGAAGGATAGGATTGGGCCAACATTCAGTGAGAGTTTTGGAGCCAAAGAAGCCAGCAACCCAGCGGTTCGAATTCCAGGTCTAGGAGACAGCACAGAGGGCCAATTCAACGATTTCGTGGGTCTTGAGGGTAAAAGCTACAGCGTGGAAACTCATCCAAGAAGTCAGGAGATTTGTAGGAGGGATCATCTCAAGATTTTTGGACACTTCCCAAGAGGTTTTACAGTCTAAATATAGTAGGCTAAGTTTTGCAGTTGCAGTAATAAAATGGCTTAGCAGTTCCTTATTTCCAACGTTTCCATGGGTGCTTAGTGTCTATTTCATTTTTATGTTTACTGAACTATTTGTATGCTTGTATATCACTTGTATTCCTACTTAGGAACATTACATTAGCATAGATCAAGGTTGGAAGCAGTGCAGATAGCACAGTGCAGATGTCAGCAGCAGCGCAGAAAATTCAGAGGATTAGAGACTAGAGCAGTCAAATTCCAATATTCATGGTATTATGCTGAACACAGTTAAGTTTAGTTATTTTTGGATGTTTTTTAGTTGCTTCTCTCAGTAACTGAGTTGCAATACGAATGCAATGCTAGCAGATAGCAGATGCAACATTTGAGAGGGAGTTGTCGTATAGATGCAACAGTGACAGTGGCAGTGTCATGGGCAGTAGTATTGTAGCAGCAGCAACACAATGTTGGTGGCAACAACAATTCGGAAAGGAGGTGCTTCAGAAACAGAGCAACATGCAGTTGGACATTGTTGCTAGAGCACTTTCCTCAGTAAGAGGGAGTGTTAGTTTTTGGTAGCATCAAAAGTTCTCTAGCCTTGAAAATTGGTGGAGAGGCTAAGGCACATGAGTTCTAAAGAACTCAGAAATTGTTTGGTGAAATTCCACCTGGATTGTATTTTATTAGAATAATTAATATTTTTAATGGGATTCCTAAGTCTAAAGTTAGGAAAATTAAAATATTAATGGGTATTAATCAAAATATGGGTAAGAATGATCTAGAAGGTGGATCAAGTCAAGTTTTAATCTTAGCCATTGATTAGAGAATTAATCTCGGTTGTTGAAGTCTTAACAAGAAAAGTATAAGAAGGAGGCTTGGGGTTTAGTTAGACACACACACAGATTGACGAAATCGATTTTCTGAGGTGAGAAGTTCTCAAGAGGAAAATCGATTGGAGAGATCTCGCAGTTGAGGGGCAGGGCTAGCAGCTTGCGGAGAGAGTGATTCTCAGTCAGAGAGACATCAGCCGAGAGGCAATAAGTGATCCAGAGGCCTTGACGCAAAGGCTGACGCAAGGCTAGAAGGGCCACGCAGAAATGATGCAGAGGCCAAGAAAGAAAGTCGAAAGTCAGAGAAGAAGGTCAGTTTCAGCAATCGAAAGTTGGGGTGTGAGACTGGGAGGCTGAGAGCAGTGACTCTAGGCTTCTAATCGAATTCCCAGCTAGGTGACGCAGTACCTCCAAGTGTTGACGATGGGACAATGTAGAGGCAGCACAGAGCTAGCGCAGTGCCTGCCAAGGGCATCTCATCTAGTAGATGGAACAACCAAAACTTTTTCTCAGTGATTGTGTGAGGTAACTCACAAAACTTCTGCCAGTATTTCTCTTTGTAACTAAATAACCCTGTGAGGTATTCAGTGATGTATTCATATTTTGCTACTGCATAATAATAAAACCCTCAAAGTTGTTGCACCAGTTTTCCCGTATTGGGTTTTTCCGAGGACTATTGTGTCCAAAAATAACTATGTCCTATGTATCTTGTTCTTTGCTCAGTTTTTTGTTTCATGTAATCAAATTTTAAGTAGTGTAGGTTGCAGAAGTAATTTGCTTCAGTATTCAAAGAATAACTTGATAATGTACATTAAAATCAAGTAGGTGAAGTAGATTCAAATTTGCTGCAGTAGGGGTTCCTTGAGGATTAGGAATTTTCACATCCAAGTGGCCTAGTTAGACCCACTCTTGAGCCTAAAAGGCTTTTTAGAGAGGTTAAATAGACTCTCTCATAGTAGAACTCTTGCTAATATTGGGTAAGAGGCTATTTCAAACATCCAATTGCCTTTTTAAGAACAAATAGAGCCAAGCATCATGAATAATCTTTTGCTCCTTGTAATTTCACTAACATAAATGGCTATCCTCACAATATCCTTGACAAGGCTATTGAAAATTTGTCTTCCTTTCAAGGTAACAATGCCATTAGTGCTTCATCACATGTTAAGAATTTCAATGTTTGCATTTTCAAGTGGTGTAACATTGTTAACCATGAGGATGTAAAGATTAAGCTTTTTGTTCTCTCTTTAGAAGAGGATGTTCTTGATTGGTTCACTGAGAAACCTGCTAACTCTTAAGACTCCTTACAAATTTTCATCAATGCTTTTATGGGAAACTTTGGAGAGATGAAAGAGAATAGGCACTTGATCAATGCTCTTAGCAACATGAAGAAGAATGAGAATGAAACCATGGAGTAATTTAGCAAGAGATTTAATGATTTGGTGAAAAGCATGCCTGCTACTATAAAGCATCCTGACGAGTTTCTTTTGTGCTCATATTTGGATGTTTTTTGTGTTGACACTACCTATGAGTTAAGAAGAAAAGAGCCTGCGAATTTGGGTGTAGCTCAAACTGAAGCCTTGAAGATGGAAAAGGCTAGGCATGAATCTAGAAAGTTTGAAATTCCTGGTTTTAATAAAGGGCCATCAAAATCTCATGAACATAAAGGGAAAGTTGAAGTAAAGGAAGTTGATAAGGATCCCAACAAGGAGTTAACCCAATTAATCAAGAGCATGGAAGTAAATCACACTAAAGAAATGCAAGCCATGCAAAATAGGTTGGTGGCCATGGAAAGATCACAAATGCAAAGATTCCAACCTAGACCAAATGATAGATGGCAAAATAGTAAGGGCCCTCCACAAGATTATAGGCCTCCAAATCCATTAGAATCCACCAACATGGTAGATCGATCTCCCCCTTATTGGAGGCCATATGATGAGTTTCACGAGGAGGCCACATGCCCATATGTGAAGAGAATCATGGAAAGTGGCATGTTAGGAGGTGAACATGTGGGAACAAGTGGTCAAATCAATATGTTTGCCATGGAGGATCAAGTTAACACCATTGAAAGAAATCAAGAAATTAACCATAGGCCTAATAATCTTGGGGGCGATAATATGATTGCAAATTTTGATAATGTCACTAATATTTTTGGGGGAAAGCCTGCATTTGGACAGATTCTTGCTATGGCAAAACACAAAGCGATGACTTATCAAAGAAGGGATATTCAAAACCAGTATAATCACATAAATTTTCTCCTCCTACTTCATAATTGAATTTTGACTTGGGCAATTGGATGAATAATGCAAGCGTTTCTATCCTAGTGATAGAGCTTTTGAAGATACCATCTCAAAGGGCCAAGTTACTAAGTGCCATTGAAGTTACTCAAAGGGAAGAAAAGCCTAGTGATGAACCAGAAGATGAAGAAATTATATTGAAAAGTATGAACTGTTATGTGGTGAACGAAGATCATCAACCATTTGATGTTTCTTTGATAGTGAATGTCTTTTACACAACTGCATGCTTAATTCAGGGGCTTCATCAAATGTCAAGACCAAGAAAGTCATGGAGCAACTGAACTTAAGGTATCTAGGCCCTATCACAACATATGTTCAATGGATTCTAAAAGAATTGAAGTGTGTGGGATAATTAGATATTTACAGGTTTTTCGAGTTGCATACCCAGAAAGAATAATGACTGTGGATATTGTTGTGATAGATGTTCCTGATTCACAGGAATGCTCCTATCAAGAAAACGGGCATCAGATTTAGGTGGTAGCCTTCAGATAGACCTATCATATGCCACCATCCCCATGGCAAATAATACTTTTGTCAAACTTGATCGGGAGTTAGAGAAAAGATATCATGTTGAGGATCCAAGGAAACCCAACAATAAGATTATCTATTGGTCATACAAACTAGGAAGTGATGCAGTGTTGACAAATTTTCTCCCCCCCTAACAAAGAAGAATCAAAATGAAGAATTTAGGCATTACACCAAAAGCTTCGATACTTCGAATCTTCCATTAGAACATTCTCAAGACAAGGCAGAGGGGTTGACAGTAATTGCATTATCCTCACCATCATAGCTAACCAAGAAGAAAAGAAAAAAGAAAATATGAAAAAAAAATATAAAAAATGAATCATCAATTTTGAGCAGGATCAAGCCTCAACAAATCAATAGTCGAAAAGGGAAAAGGAAGAGGCTTGGTATATTTGATGGCCACAAACAGGTTAACATTGGGGCAAGTCAAAGTCCTAAGATAGTAAAAATTGGACAAGGCACATCAATGAAAGAACCTATGGATCTCCCTGTAAGTAGGCAGGTTCTCAGGATTGATTTCACAGAAGACATATGATGCCATGGGGCATCTCTGTATTATATTTCTAACTCTATTCTTTGTCATTTTGGTTAAGTAGTTTCATTTTTTAATAAATTGTTATTATTCTCTTAGAATAAATTTCCATTAATGTACTTCCTCACTTCTGTATTTGATTTTATATGATGATATTTTGAATGGACGCTACCAATATATGTCTTTTGTTGGTGGATGCAGATTCTAGGTACTTGCATGCTATCACTTTCTATCTAGCACACATCCCCATATGGACCCAAATGTTGACCACTAGAGTGGCAACTAGAGATTTTTTTTGAAGACTCCATGCCCAAGGATTCGTCAGAGGCCTCAATGTACCATCAGAGTTCTTACTATTATCAAAGTTTTTAAACTCTAGCTTCTTCTCATCTTTTTTTGTTGTACTCAAATTCCATAAGTCCTGGGGGACAATGTAAAAGTGATACTAGTATGAGAATTCGAGTCATGTAACAAGCCTACGTAACTTGGGATCTTGTCATCAAGTGAGTTTACTTTGGGAGGTTTTTTTCACTTGGTTAATTATTATATCCTTACGAGGACATGATAATTAATTGAGTACCTTCAAGCATAACCCTAAAGCCGAAGTGCGGCTTGATGGTGAGGCATTGGGTGAGTCCTAGTGTCTAGGTTCATTGTATATTACCATACTAGATTATACAAAAAAAATCGTGGAATTTGATTAGGTCGAAGGGGTTATTTTTTAATTTTTAAAATTTCCCGCAGGGTGGAAATTAGAATAAATTTTGTTTATGGTATGTGTGATCAAAATTACACCTTTCACCCTCAACTTTCTACTATGATATACTTTGAGAGGTTAAAAATGTGTTTTAGACCCTCAAAACCCACTTTTTCTAAGTTTAGTGGGAAATTTGACAATAAATTAAACCAGAAATAGATTAAATGGAAAACAATAAATAGCTCCATGTGACAAAATGACATGGAAATGACTAAGAAATTATCTCAAGTCAAAGAATGAGTCAAAGGATAAGTGGAGGATGATTTGGCACCTTGCATCATAAATACATGGCCAACTCAAGGAAATTGAATTTTTGGCAATAAATGAGGAAGTTGCTTGGAAAATTCAAATTTGTGGAGTTAATGCACATTTGGGAGGATTTGGGAGAATATTTGGCCGAGATTTTTGTTGTAAATTATCCCCACATGGGTCCCTACCCTTCTACACTTGTCATTTCATCATGGAATTCAATTTTGCTTGAGGGGTTCTTGATGCCACTTGGGAAATTCGAATTTGCATGAAGGAGCATTGGCATTGTCACCCATTTTCTTTGGGAGTGTCACCATTTTCCTTGGGATTGGCTCCCAAACTTCTATATAATAGAGCCATGGGCTTTCACTACGTATCCATTGAAAACAAGCTATTGTGTTTGGGAAAGCTCTTCTCTTATGTACACTCATGTTCTATTGCAATAAAAGACTTTGGGGTACACATATGAGGTGTTGTTTTTCTTGAGCATGGTAATATCTTGATCATTGTGTTTCATTTTCTACTTATGCTATTGTATTCATTAATTTTGATTATGCTTTTAGAGATTTGTTAATGTGTAGTTGTCTCACATTGGCATTTGGTTTTGAGAGATTGCTCTAGATAGAGAAAGTTTTAGTTGATTTTCCAATAAATCTCTAAGATCTATTTATCATTGAATTTCTTTTAACCCATGTGGATCTAATGTGTATTTGAAGATGTGTAAAGACATATATTGGATCAAACCTAAAGCGTGGGGAAATTGTTGGCATTATGTTTCAAGTGTTGTCCTTGATGGCAACTCACTCAGAGGTTGGTACAGGTGCTCAGAGGTTGGTACAGGTGATGGCAACTTAATCAGAGAACAGATCTCAGTACAGCAGGACAAGAAAGAGATATACGTAGGTTCATCAAGGAGAATCCGCGTATACACGCAGGTTTGCTTCAGTAAAAGCGCGTATATGTGGAAAACCTATCTTTGGTCCATGGCGGTTATTCCTTGGAAGTTGTGCCTATGGTTTTGGACCATGGCGTCTCGACGAACGTGTTGATCCCTAGTTTCGAAGTTGATGGTATTGGTTGTTATGGTTTTGGACCATGGTATTGAGCAAGGCCTAAGGCTATATAAGGAGAAGATCATTAGGCCAAGAGATGTGAAAAGAGTGAGCATTGGGTGTCTGACGAAGTGAGAGGATCTGGTATTGCTGGTTGTCTGTTGGGAAGTTTGGCAAGGGTTGGATCTGACAGCAGAGGCATAAGTAATCATTTCTAGATCTGTACGCGGGTTTCCTTTGGAAAAAGTGCGTATACACGCGGTTTCGGTAAAGTGCAGTAGCGTATGCATGATAAAGTTTGATATCTCAGGTTGCTGCTGATTCTGGTGGTTGTTACAGAGTTCTGGTCTCTGGTTTGGGTTCTGTGTTCTTAATGACAGGGTTTCAGTGATCCAGTATTGGGTTGTTTTATGAATTATGATGCAAGTTTAAGTTGATGATTGTATTGCAGTAATGTTTGTTTTGTACTCTTGGATCCAGTCTGAAAATTGATGAAACGTGGTCCCTGAATGTAAGAAGGTTGTAGCCTTCTGTAGGGTCAGCACCTACGTACTAGTAAATGGATCGGCTAGTACAAGAGCTAAGAGGGTTGTAGCCCTCTGTAGGTTGTAGCCTGCGTACTGGTAAAGGACTGCACCAGTACATTGTAAAAGAAGTTTCTTATTAAAGAAGAAAGAGACGAATTGCAGCAGGTGGTTCTCACCCACATTGGGTTTCCACCTTATATCATGGTGTTCATGTGTGGCTTTTGTGTGATGTTCTGTTCTGTTATACTACACCTGTTTACTGTTAATATGGTTAATAATGTTCTGATGCATCTACTAAAGATTAAGCTAACTGAATTATAATATCTCTGGATATACGCAAGTTTCATTAGACACAATAGCGTGTACACATGGGTTCACTTAATTGAAGTAGCGTATATGTTTCTGAGTATGAAATTTGAAAGGTTTTACTGATCTGATAATACTGATTCACCCCCCCTCTCAGTATTATTTCCAACAATTGGTATCAGAGCAGGTCCCAGAGGAAGCTTGATCGCTTGAAGGAAAAGATCCATCAGAATGGCTAATCCAGAAAGAGAGGCACACATCAGGCCACCAGTCTTTGACGGGAACAATTTTACTCACTGGAAGATAAGAAGCACTGCATATCTACAATCACTTGGAGCAGAAGTTTGGGGAATCGTAGAAGGAGGATACAAATTCCCATCAGCAACTCCTACAGATCCAGCAAAGAAAAAGAAATATGAGCTCAATGCCAAAGTTGTTACTGTCCTATTGAGTAGTTTGACACAATTAGAATTTATGAAGATCATGCATTTCAAATCAGCTAAGGAAATATGGGACAAAATCGTCACAAGCTACGAAGGAGATGATCAGGTAAAAAGAGCAAAGCTTGAAACTCTCAGAATCCGGTATGAAACTCTTAAGATGCATAGTAATGAAAGCATAGCTAATTATTTCCTGCGTATGGATGAGATTGTGAATTGTATGAGGGATCTGGGTGAAGAATTTGAGGAAGTTGTCTTAGCTGAAAAGGTTTTGAGATCTCTGTCTGCTAAATTTGATTCTAAAGTATCTGCCATAGAAGAAAAGGAGAATGTGCAGAAAATCACCATGTCACAGCTTCACAAGATCTTAACTGCTTTTGAAATGCGACTAGAGGTACCACTAGAAGCCGCATTCGAAGTATCAGGGGAAGAAGATGAGGTAAATTTTGTCAGGAATCTTGAACGGGGAACTGGACGGTTCAAAGGTAAGCTACCTTTCAAATGTTTTCTATGTGGTAGAGTTGGTCACTATGCTGCTAGATGCCCTCACAACAAAGGAAAGATATCTGAAGAAGATGGTAGAAGCTATTATACCCATATTAAAAGTTCATTCAATGATAGTGAAGATATTAGAAGTCTCATGGCACATGAAAAGAAGAATGCTTCATCCAATAATAGCGAAGATATTAAAAGTCTCATGGCACATGAGAAGAAGAATGCAGAAACTGAAGAAGTTACCAAATTAAATGAACAATTAGAGACAACAACCAAGGTAAGGGAGAAATTGCAAGATATAGTAAAGGATCAGAGCATAACTATTCAGAGACTTGAATCAAATATCCTCTCTCTAAAAGAAGATCTTAAAAATTCAAGAGAACAGAACAGAGAAGAACATGAAGTGATCAAACTAAAGCGACAAGTGGAAGAAGGAAGAAGAGCTGAAGAAGACCTAAGGAATCAGTATCTGAAAAAGGAAGAACAACATCAAGTTGAGGTAAATATCTTGAAGGGTAAACTAGAAGAAAAGGATAAG